>JACVVK020000004.1:2490000-2642500 GCA_018292915.2 Batillaria attramentaria
ACAACAAATGAAACAGTCCATGTGGTCAACACAAGGCGAAGTCCCGATGGTCCACTGAAATCCTCTGTTTGTCTTCCCATGGGTCTGCCATTATGTGCGCGAATGGTAGAGCGTTGGACTTCTAATGCTCGGGTCGTGAGTTCGATCCCGGCTGGGGCCAAATATTTGTGCTGGCTTTTCCATCGTTGCCCCGTCTTTGATATCACCCTATGTGGTAGAAAAGGACGTTAAACCCCCAAACACCCACCCACCCCATATGTGCGATGCCAGTGTCATTGAAATCACGGGCAGAATAGACTTATCAAGCCCCGAGTTACAAGTGAAATAACGCTCACGATGTTAAACGCAATTTTTGCGTTGTTGTTTGTTTGTTTTGGGGTCCTTGAATAATCCATCGTAATCGCAAATGTACTGACATTTCTATGAATCCGGCCCAATTATCACCCCCTCCCTCCTCCCTCCGCCCCGACTTCATCCCCACAGTCACGGTCCTTGACAGAATTGTGTGGAAGCGCTTTTACTGAGATACGCCGACCGTTTTGCTGTGGAGTCAGTCCAAGATATCCCAAATCATGATACTCAGCTCATGACAGTCGTGACTGTGGGGGATCGACACGCCGCGGTCGAGTGGAAACTCTAGACAGGACCCTTTGAAAAGCAGCAAGCCAAAACACACTGCATGGCAGTGCATGCCATGAGGTTATCGTATCAAACCATCTCAAGTCACACGGATCTGTAAATGGAATCCCCGCAACACTTGACACGTACAGATCGCGTCAAGGGAAATTGTGATAACGACAGACGCTGAAAATAATTTTCTACACTAGAAATGGGTTCGCGGAATGATTATCCTAGAGAAGCAGTATGACACAAGCATGTCAGTTTAAAACAACGCAGCTGGATCGATTTTTGTCGGGTTGTTTTGCTGAGGGAGATGGCGATCCGACAAACCTAATCATGGATGGATCACATAACATCTGTCGCATGCTTTGTCTTTCGGGCGTCGGCCTGCATATCAGTAGTCTGACTCAAAAACGGAGTTATGACTTGCCTGATGCATCGATGAATTGGACGAGTGCAGAGTGGTTTGCTTGCGTTTTTTTTTTTTTTTTTTTTGGGGGGGGGGGGGGAGGAGATACACTGAACACCGTGGCTGGTTGGTTAATTGGTTGTTTTCCGCACACAAGGGTGATATCATCAAAGACGGGGCGACAAGAACAAAAATGCGGCTTTCTATTTTCTTAAATTTATTTTTGTTTTGTTTTGGCTCGCACCCGAATAGGAAATAAATATTCGAAACAGCTTGAAGCAAAACAATTGACAAATAGGAAAAACAAAACAAAACAAAAACGACAAAAACAACAAAACAAGACTAAAATCACGCGTGTAGTTTTACTCTTCTGTATGTTTTGCTTTCTTTTCTTCTTTTGCAGTCATACATAAATCCATTTTCTTGTTCCGGGCGTATTGTGCACACCTCTGCCTATAGTCGGCGGTTCTGGCTACCGTGTTCCCAGTTTCGGAAATTGCGTTACGTGTTGTCAAACGCCGGTGTTACGGGAGCCCGTTTACCGTCCGTGTTGTGTAGTCACGTTATGTTTGGCTACTGTGTGTGTTCCGTGTAGCGTACAAACACTGGTCGCGTGCGTTGGTCAGTTCGATAGGTTTGATGTGTCCTGTTGAAACACTTGTTGTTCGTAGTACTTTAATCCACAAACTACACTGTAATCAAGTTAAAGGGGGTGGGTGTTAACGTTCTTTTCAACAACACACTGGTGATATCAAAGACGAGAAAAAAAAAGAAAGAACAAAACCAGCACAAATATTTCGCCCAAGCCGGCTGGGATTCGAACTCGAGTATTGAACATCCAGCGCTTTCCCATTCGGTTATCCCGGCTCCCCGAAGAAGAAGGCGGAGAAGTACATTACATAGTGGCGCATGCCAGTCATATATATTTAGTAACGCGCACGAGTATTCCACGTTTTTGACTCTCTTTCGGTTTTGGTCCTGTATGCGAAAATCATGCAAGACAACGGTTCCTTGATGACTCTTATTGCAGCAAACACGAGTATAATCAAAGTGCAACAATCCCACTACGCCAGTTTGGTAGAGCGTTCGATTGTCAATTCTCGGATCTTGGCTTTGATTCTGGCTGGAACCAACCTAGAGTGTGTATACAGAGACGAAAGCAGACACTCCAGTATGACCAGGAACTTATAAAAGTCAAAAATTCGTCCGGGCTTTTTCAGTCCTCAGCGCCCCATCTTAAATATGACCCAAAGTTGTGGTAAAACTAAAAGACGTACAACCCAGCCATGCACAGTCCACCTTCACACGTTTCGACGCTGATGTGTGGAGAAATACAGGACACTTTGAACAGCGTTAGGTCCACGTTTACCGCAGTTACAAGAAACGGTAGTTAAGTGGCCTTTTGATTGTAGTAATTATGTTCCTAGCTGACCCGATCCAGATTGCCGAAGAGTGCCAATAAAAAGCCCATTTACAGGAACAGATGAGTGGATAGGACGAAGAACTACAGAAGCTTTGCGTTTGGCACTGGTTCTATTAAACACGAACATAGCACAGGGGAAATCGTTTCGACAGTGATATACGCAGTCTCTCACTGTGGACAGTGATATATGCAGTGTTCCTGTGGACGGTTTTTACAGCAATCAGATTTCTCTCGCCCAAGTCGGACTCCCGCAAAGACAAGCGGTCCAGATTATGTGCGATCTTCTCGAGTTACCAGACAAGGGCTCTCGACACTCGCTGCGCTTTTATTTGACGAGGGCTTAACTGAATCACTCCCTGCACACAGTGAACTCACATTTGTCTTTTCCTGAACGGGCAGTCTCGTATATATTTCACAGGGTGTTATAATGTCGTGTGACTGATCAATAATTACGTATGACGCTTGGAAGACCAACTCTGTGCCTACCTTTTTTGTGTGTGAACTGATTGTCTAAAGTACAAAGGGTGCATGGGTGAATAAACGGACGACACGTGTACAGCTGGAGCTGTGTGTTCGTGCTTGAACTATCCTCATACCATCAGCCATGATACAATAATCGCAAATTGTTTACAATGTTCCTTACAGCTTTACAGTCAAATTCAGAGGGTCAGTCTATAAACTCAGTGATGTACAGCCTCAAAACATCTGCATCAGATTCTGAAATCTCTGTGTAAATGGCGCACATGTGTGCTTATTAAGGAACACTGACCGACACCCTGGGTAAAACTTTTTGCATGGGTCTACATAGGTAATTACGGACGACTTCTTTTAGCGTGTATGTGCGGTATGTTTACTTCTGTTTTAAGATATATTGGCACATTAACGGTTGAGTTCCTACGTGACGGCGTTTGGCTAACAACACATGGCAACACACTCTGCTTTACAGGTTAATAAGGACGATGACAGCGCAATTCATCACTCGCAATAAGAAGGCAGTAGGCGTGGAGATGTATTTGAATCTGAACCTGACATCTTCTTGTCAGCTTCGACGATTGTAAGACGTTTTCCACAGCTCATGGGGTGAAAAGGGGAGTGTATACAAGCAAGATGCTAAGAGTATCAGAGATGAACAAACCAGAGAAGGTGACTCACCGAAGACGGGCAGTCTGGTAGCCCCAGGGTCGCCATATTTGACCTCCACGCCTTCAGGAATGACGTCGATGGGGATAGTTCCCCCAGTGGCCGGGCCGTCCCGGTTCTTCTGCCGGCTGTCCCTCCGGCTGGCGGCGCTCAGGCTCTTCCTCAGGGGGTTGGCGTTCTCGCTGGCCAGGGGCCGGCCGTTAGGGATCCCCAGGTTGGACGCAGGACGATCCCCAGCCCGGGATACTCCCCTCACATCCAGGTTGTCCGGGTTGGACATTCTGGACATAGGGTGCTGAATGTCCGGTAGATTCACCCCCATCTTTAAATGGCTGGCCGGCCGAGATACTCCGACTTGTGACATCACACCTTTTTTTTTTTCTTTTTGTTCCTAGATGATATCCACGGTTAAAATTGTTACAGTTGACTCAGGTCACCCTGGATAATTGAGGTGACTTTTTCCAATAGCTGAACCCCAGTTTTTTCCCCGTTCACAGACGGTTATGGCAAGTGTAGTTCCAGAACAGGGCTCACCACGGGCAGAATCACCATTCCAAGTTGCTCTCTGCCGCAGTAAGTCGTCCCGGCTTGTCTAAGCTCTCTACAGACGGACCCTCTTTTGACACAACTTGCTGAGGATGATGATGACACAGAGGGCTGTCCCTGGGGGTAGGGAAGAAAGACCAGGGCCCGAGGTAACAATGGCGGCGCGACAGAAGCCTCACAGAGTAGCAAGTTGGTAAGCACCATGGGCTTCCGGTGTTAGGCGTTGCTAAGGACTGGGCCGGCACGCACGGCCACCGTCGTAGGTCACGTAAGTAAGACAGTCCGGCGTTCCGGTCTTTGGGCAGAACTAGCCACTGAAAGCATTAACTCTGTTTTCACATGGATGCACACGTCCATGCACACAGTGTGTGGTAGCGACTGTCGTGTTTCACTGGCACTAGCCGCACACACGCAGTGTGGTTCATACGCCGTGTTACTAATTGGTTCCCGGTCGTAACTCACATCACAACTCTCTTAACTGACTGTCTACTTGGCAGGTAGGGCTAAGACAAGGTGGGCACGCCAGTCGCAGAGCGCGAACAGAGAGCCGGGAGAGAGAGGGAGTGTGGAGGTGTGGGGGCAGGGGGTGGGGGTACAGCGGGTAGGGGGCCAGGCCCCAGACCGGTTACCAGGGACGACGTATGGGCCGCCGCCTCTCGCCTGTTCCACCCGCCGCTAATTCGCCAATGAAGCCTTGTAATTTACGCCTGCACTGGGGCCCGGCCGCGCGCTGGCTCACCCACAACACCCCCTCCCTCCACCCGTTCCTACACCCGGTTACTTGACCTTACTGTGCTACCGGCCACCCACCCCCCTACACTACGCATTGTTCCGTCACGTGGTGTACTGATTGGAGCCGGCGCGCTATGGTTTTAAACGTCCAGGTCTTCCGGTTCCAGTCCATTAACCGGCAGCTCACAGAGAATGTTCCTACACTGCACACCTTCAGAAACGCACCTCCGGAACACTGATAGGACTGTCCGACAATTTATAAGTGGCGTTCAGTGGTTAACACTGTCATGTGCGTTCATACTCAGTGATTTACAACATGATACGGTCGGGCGTACACTGATCACGGGCGTGACGTTGGCTTGTTCATCTCTAACCAAGGCAACATTTGACACAGTATGTGGGGGTTATTTCCCAGTCATTCCACGGAAATAGATATAAACATTCATAGGTCTGTGGGTTATTCTCTGTCCGTCTGTATGGACACTCACAGTGAGCTTGTAATTCTCACCACAATGTTTTTTTTTTTTCTTCTGTTGTTGTTTTTGGTTTTTTGGTTTTCTTTCTTTAACAAGATAATGGTTGCAAGAAATGACAGTAGGCGCGGGGGGGGGGGGGGGGGGGGGGGGGGGGAGGGGGGAGCGCGGGTGCGGGGGGGGGGGGGGGGGGACAAAACAAAAGAAAACAAAGCAAAAGCCGATTCCCGGCTGCCAGCCAAAAACGTATGCTGACTTTTTTACTTTTTCCTCGTTGTCCCCGGCCGTCTCCGCGATCACGAGACGGAGAGGACAATGAATTCCTTTGACAAAGCTGCTTGTCAGGTGTGAAGTAAGCCGCAGTAAACGGAAGGTCAATGAAGTCAAGACCGCGTTGATTATGTTTGAAGGTGATTTTACTTACTAAAGCGGAGAGTCGTGAAGGGGGTAGATACCGTGTCCAGAGTGTACAGAATACATGTATGGTATTTATGAAGCGCGTTTCGCCAGGATAAACATGTTGATATCTAAGCGGGCGTATAAGAATGGGAAATTATTGTTAAACACCCGTGTAAACGCGCTTATCCTAACTAAACGCGCTTCATGAATACCAGGCCTTTGACTATCGAGAACGCGCAGTTATTTCAGTTCATGCAACGGCGAGGGCTAGACATTGAGTGGAAGTATATATGCATGTATGACCACTCTCAGTGTATGCTGATATGTTGACTGCTCGGAAAACGAAGTATGTAGACAGTGCTGGAGTACGTCAGTACAAGTTTCTGCATGCAAACTGATTCTGCAAAGTATAGCGGCTAAACTTCAGCTTTGCACTGTACACTTTGGACACTTGCGCACGATATGCTGCTCTTCTGTTCACTGATGTCTCTGGTCATGTGTAGTTTAGACTGCAGTGTTTTTCAGATTTACTGCCATTGAAAGTGACGCGTACGTGTTAAGCAAGCCCCAAATGTCGCAGGGAATGGTCGAACGAAACACTGGCTCATTTAAAAACAGTACCACTCGTGCCGGTGCGTAGATAATCAGCGGTGTATGTCTATTAGCGGTGAAGTACTGCTTGGCTAGACCCGCCTGGTGTGAACCCTGACCCCCTTGTGATTAAGGCGCACACAACACTGAATCTATCAACCGAGTAGAGTACTAGTGTGTCGTAGTGTTTTGTGCCAGGTATCATATTAGAACGCTGTGTCGTAGCGCAGTTTGCAACTACGGTACTGTGGTGGTTCCAGTCAAAGTGGCAAGGCGACACGCGCGCGCGCGCGCGCACGCACACACACACACACACACACACACACACACACACACACACACACACACACACACACACACACACACGAGGAATGATGTTACCAAGAATTCTTAACTGGAACCTACGCCGGCAATGAGTTTAATATGACTTGAAATTTGGCACCTGGGCAATGTCAGTGTTTTCATTGATTATGCCAAAGATCAAAGGTCCACTAAGACTAACCCGCCTCATAGCGCATGAGGCCTCAACACAGTGTGACAGGTTTTCCTCCCGTATTATGAACCATTTCTTTTTCAAAGTTGGCGCAGTTCGATATGGTATCATGGTCGCAAACTGCATTGGTACAGCGCCCAGTGCGAGCAGCTGCAGCAAGACCGGATTTACTGACGGTGTAGCCGCAAACTGCAACCCAGATCTCTTACAGCAATAAGGTTATTAGTTCGGTCTGCTTACAAATGTGTCGTTATACACTTCACCGCACAGCCTAGATTGCCGACTTGACGGCACGGATTGCCGAAACTGTTACGCAAAATTATTTCATGTATTTTTTTCTTCTTTGAGTCATTTTTCAAAGTTCTTTTTTAGGAATAGTTACAGCACTTTTTTTCTTTGTCCGCAGTGAGTCATTTTTCAAAGTTCTTTTTCAGGAATAGTTACGGCAATTTTATATGTATACAATGAACGCTAAACTATGGACGCGCATATTACCGGCGCTAGACACGTTCGATTATAATTTGTCTCAAGAGGGAAATTATTCTATCGACTTTTATACTGTTGGTGTCCTTGTCTAATCTCTTAAGTGCAATGATAATCGCAAGTTATAGACAATAGACAGGGGTTAGGCAGAGGCGGTGCCGGGAAAATGACAAAACAATTACTTGATTACTTCCAACACACACACACACACACACACACACAGAGAGACCGACACACGGACACACACTTTTTAAAAGCACCACCGTAACCATAAGCACCGAGAGATATACTAAGTAGGGCTTCTTGTGTATTTGCAGTTTGATCTTGTCCCACAGTGCTAGCTGACTAGCCCGAAATGAGGAAATTATCGTTTTGTGGGTTTTTTTTCCTTTTTTCTTTTGTCCTCCGAGCGTGTTCCAAGTATTTCGATATTTAGTCTTCAGCAACACGCTGCTACAGAAGCCCTTTCCAGCAAGACCACTCACTATTAATGCGCCAAGTTCTTAAGAACCATTTTTCAAAACCACTACACGTACCAAGACAGAGATTGTATCAGCTGTTTACACAATCATGTCACAATTCCGATCCGTGCCTTCAACGTTCAGGCATACCGTGGCCACTTGAGGGTCTATTGAGACCTGGCGGACTTGCCTACCGTAAGCCGCCACAGCCCCGTCTTTATCCAGCGGTATTACAGCGCTCGGATTAACTGCCTTACCCCCGTGTCACTCAATCGTTCGCACTCGTGTTTGCAAGTTGATAAGTGAGTCACTGGCGACGTATTGTCCGAATCAGCTAACATCAAGTCAATTCACATTCGCAAGTCAAATGACGGTGACTGTTAAGGGCAGACGTCCAACCAGGCAGACCAAACGTTGAACTTGTTTTTCAGTTCGTGCTTCAGCCCGAAAAATCTACCTCAGACATGAGGTAGCCTGCGTGCTGTTCCTAACACGTGCCGTGCACCAGACAGCACGTGATTTTTCGGGCTGAACTGGAGACTGTTTTGCGGAGAACTGACCCAGTTTAAGCTGGTCATTTCTTACAAAATTACAGTTTCGTTTATACTTGTGGTTACAGCTCTCTTCTAAGCAAGTGTGTAATCTGTGATTATTATAAATGTCATTCATTTTCAAAAGTACACACAAACTAAACACACATACGGAACAAATCAACATTTCAGTTAAATGTTGGCGTTTCAGCTGAGCTTGTTCCCACAGGAAAAGGACAGATTGTGCTGACGCAAAGGCGCCACACATTCATTTGAACGTAATGTTTCTCTCAACCGATTCAGATAACGAACACTCAAGCTAAACAACTGACGTCGCTGCTCTAAGCAACTTGTTTCTGTTACAAAGCCAATGAATAGGGTAAACACCAACTGCAGTCTGAAACAACGGAAATCCCCTGCTGAGACTGATAATGAAACATCTGCAGTCCTCCCTTCAACCACCCCAGAGAGAGAGAGAGCAACAGAGAGAGAGAGAGAGAGAGAGAGAAATCCACCTCTTTGGCGGTGGGGTGGTGTGTGTGTGTGTGTGTGCAGGTTACATGTTCTATTTACAAGGAGCGCACACTCCACTTTTTTTCACTCTGCATTCTCTTTTTGTAATTGCAATATAAAATTCATCTTATGTAAAAAAGAAAAGAAAAAAAGAAACACATATTTAATGGAATAAAACAAATTTATTTCAAAAGCAAGGCTGCTGTCCATACATGTGTATGATGTTAAAGTAATCAAACGCAAACAGTATGTGCATTTGCAAGCATATTTTGCTGACATACTGTCCTCCGAGTCTTCCATCTTAGAAGCCATACCACTAGACTGCTTTGACCGTTAATGCCAACTGCCAGTGAGCTGGATGTCCACCAAAAATATCCGCCTACACGCATTTTCTCTGCCTAAACGTCCATGACACATGGAAACTGTCAGCGCTCAAACAGCTGCTGTACAATTCAGATACAAACACGCAAAGCGATGTGTGAAGGGCATCTGATGTCTCTGTTTTTGTCACTAGCTACTACTGTGTCTAGGGCTGCCTGTCAGACTTCCAATTCCATGTCACATTTATTCTTTCAGCACACTGTTCCATGTCATCCAGCCATCAAGACTCTGTTGTCTGGTTTCCGTTCTGTTCAGCACTGCCTGTGGTACTGTCTGCGGTCGCTGTTTCCCCTGTCTCAGTGGTTGTCTCCATCGCTGCTTCTTTGCTGGCCTCCTCGTCCACCTGTTGTGCCTGGGCTTGTGCGCGGGCTGAAGGCGGAAGGTAGTGAGGGTTGGGGATGTCCTCTCGCACTTCGTAGATCTTTAAACAAGAGGATTTTCGTTATAATGGTGGGAATCAACACAGGAGTTTGGACCAGACTGCTTGGCTCAACAAGCAAACAAGCGAATCAAATGTGCTCACTCACAAATGGAAAAAAACCCCAACATCTTATCTTCTGATCTATAATTACGTGTACTGCATTGTACCCTGATAAAAGTATAGCATAAGTGACTGCTCTCTCACCTGGATGTAACTTTCAGACAGCGTTATCATCTGGGGCAGGATGTCAGCCACGTGCAGATCCTGCATCTCATACCACTTGCCTGTCGCCTGCAACCAACGCACAGATCATTCTCAATGGGCATGCTGCTGAGAGTGAGAGGTGTGGTGACCCAACGATCACAGTGTGGACACATGCACATTTTCACAGTATGTTTCACCCAGTCTTTTGGAGACCCCCCCCCCCCCCACTTCCCCCCAAATGACTGGCCCTACAGTGCTGTATCACATACAACGAAAAAACATGTCAAAAGCACTCACATCCCACCTCTCGTTCTGGTGACAAAACCCTTACACTTACCCCAAACGAAAGTGCAGCACCAGTGAGGTCCCAGTGAAAAAAGTAGACTATAAGATTGCCCATAAATTTGCAGCTGGACTCTAGAATTTCTAGAGTCCAGCTGCAAATTTATGGGCATAAGAAACAGAACTCATGAGTTCTGTGAGACATAAGCCACAAAAATGTACCTTGTGCAGGACGTGACACCTGTATGTCCCTCCCTGACCACCGCCCGGCTCGCTGTCGTGAACAATGTTGGCCACCAGGTCGTAGGTCGTGTGCTTGTGTGTTGCACGCACTTCCGGGGACAGGAGCTCCCCAAAGTCGATGTTCCTGGGGGCACAAATAAGGAGTCAGGCTACAATGTTGTGTTACAAATATTTTTTACATGTGCCACTCTCTGATTTTGGCAAGCTATTATATTACAAGTGACAAAAAAGATATTCACATCGTAGTTACCATGAGGGAACAATCACTTCAACACACTAATTAGTAATATGGACACCAAGTTAAATTTCTGCATTCTGTACATCAGCAACACTGCACTCTCAAAGCACTGTGTGGGAAGGAAAACACTCTAGACTGAAAGATGCAACGTGTTTACTTACTTGATTGGGAAGTTGACGATGGTAGGATTCTTCTCACACACAAAGTAGTTCTTGGTGAATCTCTGAAATCAAACAAAAACATCAACTGATGACAAAGCTGAAGAAACAAACACACCAAACAAATATGAGGCGTCTTCATTATAACATGCTTCAGTGCAGTTAGACTTCTAAATGCCACAAAGGATGAACAGCCAAGGCAATGATTGATTCTGAAGCCTAAGGGGAGCTAATCTGATCGACTTGTGAGGTACAGGACAGTCACATTATGATGATTCTTTTGTGATATTATTCAAAACCATGAGTAGAGGGTGAGAGACAGGTCTTCTTTGTGAATTACACGTCATGCTACACGTAAATGGCAGAGATCCCCCCCCCCTCCCCACACACACACAAGAAAATGGCTTGACTAAGCCAGTCAGCTGACCTTGAAGTAGCAGATGATGAAGGGCGGAAGGCGAGTAACCTGGAACCTTTTCAGCGTGTTGTCCTTGTACGTCTTGTATTCCTTCTCTGTCAGCCCATTGAACTTGGCCAGCAGTGTGGCGAACGGCACTTGTGGGATGATGTTCTCTCTTGCCTCATCCGGATACAGTGGGGGTGGGGGCAGGTCACAGGTAAGGTAGAGCCACTGGATCTCCTCTAGCCGAGCTGTGTACAAAATCAATTCAAATATAATGGCAAGGACAAATACATGCAACTTGAAAACGAACTTATTCTGTACAAAACAAAACCCACTGAACCCCCCCCCCCCCCCCCTTCCCCCCACCCCAAAAAAAGAACAGACAAGGGAGGCTACCTGGTTATGGTGTGTGTAATTGAACACATGCACTGGCAAACAAAGGTGGGTGGGTGTTTGGGAGTTTAACGTCCTTTTCCACCACGTATGGGTAATATCAAAGACAGGGCAACGAGAAAAAGGCACTGGCAAACAAAGAAAACGTACATCCTGAATCCAACGATGAAAATGACATCTGAAAAAGCAGAACTAATTTAATCTTGCACTTGGCCTGATCTGACTGAGATAACTGCTGTTGAAGTTATAACTCACGTTGATACTCCGGCATCAGGAATAGTTTCTCCTTTTCCTGCTCCGACTGCAACACAAACATTGTTGCTCAGTGTTGTGTGTTAAAATGCCACCATGTGATTCTGACAGCTGCCAGTGCCTACAGCTTGCATGGCATTGCACACCAACAAACAGTCAAAACTTTGAACGCAGGTGCTTTTAAACCCTTATGCAATGAACATAAGAAATTTCTCTTTTTCTCTAATACAAAAATGACATGTACCACAGAGCCTGTACTTTTAGCAATTTATCTTGATCATTACATTTTTTAAAAATTTATTTTATTTTTAAAATAAATTATTAGTGCATGGGAAATATAAACAATTTTATTCAGTCCCACCCCCCCCCCCTCCCCACCCCCCTTTTTAAAAAAAAAGACTTGGCCTTAGAAGTAAGAAGTAGAATTTGCTCACAGTGAAACACTTACCAAATCAACGGGAGGAATCTTGCGGGAGTAGACCAACATCTTGCCCCGAAACGTCTGACTGATGATGCTACTGCTGAGTTTCTTGGTCCCATTCAAAGCAGAGTGCATGGCATTCAGAAACCACGACAAAAAGTCAATGGCATCGCCTGAAACAGGAATCAATCGATAAAAACTCACACTTTCATCTTCAAAGAATGATTTATTGAAATAAGGAAAACTGTTATTTGTATTGCTCTCTCTCTCTCTCTCTCTCTTTATATGCATATATTTTACACAAATCCTCAAGAAGACAAAAGTTACTGTAATGGGAATCTGTGAAAATGTGGATCCTTGTACCAGTGGTAGTGA
Organism: Batillaria attramentaria; assembly: GCA_018292915.2. NCBI lineage: Eukaryota > Metazoa > Mollusca > Gastropoda > Batillariidae > Batillaria > Batillaria attramentaria. Next base: position 2,502,586 of record JACVVK020000004.1, read on the forward strand.
ATGCAATGATTATCAACCTACTGAAGTTCTCTTTCAGGATGATCAGATGGGACAAGGCAAAAAACAAAACAAAACAAAACAGTACAAAGTTTTCACTTCCACTCAGAAACATGCCACCCAAAAACCGACAATAATAGTCGAACACTCTGTCATCTTTGCTGCTGAAGCTACCCTGCTCTTATAGTCATACATGTATACAAGAAAAGACAAAATATAAAAGCAATGCAGTGCATATACTAGAAAAAGTTACAACCTTGCTGTGTAATCTGAAAGCGTTTTTTGCTGCACAAGACGACAGCCTGCAGCATCTCGTGTGGTGAGACATGGGCCTTAAAGTTGCGTGGGTTCCACAGCTTGCGGATCAACTCCCCAAACCTCTGCACCAACAGAAACTGCTGGTCCCCAGGAGGGCGGCGGATTTTTGCGTAGTTCTCTTCACGCAGGAAATAGTTCCGCAGTGGAGTGACATGTGAAAGGGACTGTGGATAAGAGTGCACAATGCAAGTCAAAATGGCAAGTTAATACTTTACGGCAAAAACACATACATGGCTAAAGCAGAAGGGAGAAAAGCAAAAAAACCCCCCAAAAAACGGTTATCACATTTCACTTGAAATAAAGCTGAAGTTTAATTCTTCTGTGCATATTAGATGCATGTGACTGTGAAAAGTTGAGCAAGACATTACAGCATGAACAATCAGCATCTTCAAACTAAACAGTACTGCATATGAACCCCACTTAACCGGCCAACACTTATTCCAAGTATCACACAGACTCAAATGAATGCTGTTGTTGAAATATATATACATGTATATATCCTGACAAAAGAAACTGATATTTATAACATACACACCTGCAGCACAACGTTGCAGTAGTCGTTTGCCTTGATGTTGTTCAGTCCAACAATACCTGAAAAATTAAACTACATGTAACTGTACACATAATTGTCCATATCAAAATTAATCCTAACTTTTGCACGTACGGAAGGAAGCATATCAGTCATATTTTGAAAGTGATCAAGATGCTTTCATCCTGAGATTTTGCAAAAGACTTCGCGGTACATGTATTTAGACGCAGTCGGCCTCTTAGCTCTCTAGAATGGTCACGGGGAGCAGTTCTCAGACTTGGTGACTACAGAGTCCTTGAAAGTTCACATCTAATCATGTGAAAAGCTTCAAAGATTAGAGTTAGGATTCTTGACTCAATTCCTACCAAGTAAGTTTTGGGTTGTGCACCAGTGGCGTCACTAAAAACAATCAAACTCAATTCATGCATGGATCTAAATTTGTACTTGTGTTTGCTGCAGTAAGAGCCATCAAGGAACCGTCAATCTTGCCTGATTTTCACTTACAGTTCCAAAAGTGACAGAGAATAAAAAATGTGGGATACTTGTGCGCGGTACGGAACGTGTTAACAGAGGCTACAACTGCTGTATTTTAATGGGACACATTGAATACACACTGCCTTACATACAATTTACGATGAGTTTTACCTGGCAAGTATGTAGTGCCATCATATGCACGGGACATCTTAGGGTTTGTGTCTAGCTTAGATACCAAAGTGTCTGAGAAGGTTGGATTCAGCACATACTGCAACAAAATAATAAAGCAAAAGATAAAGTACATGTACTACCAGGAAAGACATGAAATAAAATCAGAAAAAAGTTACTGTTTAAGTAAACACAGTCACACCTATCTGTCTCAATAAATATATAATACTAAAAACAAAGTTAACTTGTTAAGTGTGTAACTTTAACATCCCCCCCAACCCACCCTCCAAAAATATAAAAAAAACGAGAGAGAGAGAGGAAAAAAGAACACCAAAAATGGTAAAATTCTTTAATATTTTCACTCTCTAAATGTCACAATTTGAGTTTGCGCAAGTGGTAAAGTGAAAGCTCAGAGTTGGAGAGCATCTCACAATGATGTCCTCAAGTGATGAGTCGATGATCTGGTAGTTGTCAGGCAGACAGTAGAACTTCTGTGTCTGCAGGTTGAGAAAGACATGATGGCCCTCCAGTACACTGTGGGTGTACGCATGCGTGTTGTTGCCACGCCCTGCGGCACAAAGCAGACGGTTAGAGTCACAAAGCCATGTAGTGAACATAAACACTGCTTCATTTTAGAACTGGCAGTACACTGTAGAACTAGATTAGGGCAGATTACGAAATCCCCCCCCCCCCCCCCCCCCCCCTGCAGACCACAGCCTGTCACTGATACAGAGGCAACAAAAATTGCCACTTTTACTGATGACAACTTCACAAACAGACATGTTACATCAAAAGCCTGCACTCTGTGCCTGTACTGCCTCAAACAAATTGCTGCTTGCCGTCTTTGCTGTATATCTCCTTAGTATTACAAACTAGTGACAACAAATGTATGCTCTATGAGTCTGTCGCTCTCCATTATTGCACAACAAACCCACTAGACTACCCAGTAAGTACTACACTGCTAGGAGTATGATATCACCTTGAAAGTATTTTCCGCAGACGAGGCAGGCATAGCAGTTGATGTGGGAGAGAGAGACCGAGCAGAGCTTCTCAAAATCAAAATCCAGAACAGATCTGGAGAAAAAAAAAACACAAAAAACAACTAAAAAAACCAGCTCTAAACTGAAACTGTTTAAACTTTAACTGAATCAGTTAATGTCATCACTAAGACCAGTAACAATTAAACCAATTACAGGTTGGTATAGGAACAAACAAAAAAAAGCAAAGCCTCGCCGGGTTTGCTCCGGAGTATCCACTGACAAAGACATACAAACAAGTGTGCATTTATATAATATAACCCAACACATTACCAAAAAAAAAATTAAAAGAAAACAGTTACTTCATGATGGATTTAATTAATTAGCATGATGTCCAATCTGTTTGATGTTTACCTTGCACTGTACTGAATGTGTCCTACACATACAGCGCTATACAGACGAATGGCAAACAGAGCATGAGATGTTACTTGGTCAAGTAAAATAAAAATGTCATTTTGTATTTTTGTTGATTACGTAGCTATGCATCTGCCTGAAGTGAAAAAGTCATAGTACCTGTTGATGGTATCCAAATATGGACATGACCTACTTCTGTCCACTTTCGTTCGCTTTACAGGAACTGAAAGAGTAAAATTAGAGAAAGGTAACACAGGTGCACATATTTGTTTAAATTATATGGATGCATAAATCACCCAATCCAATGCTGTCCATATCTACTGTAAAGTGCAGAAGCACTACTCCATAGTCCATGAGAACAGTTCATGCTCATGACAATATCAAACCTTCCAAGAAGCTGTCCAGCCTGCACAGCATAGGTCTGTAATAAGCCGTCTGGCGTACTGCTGGCGGAGGTGAAACTGAAAGATCACTACTACACTGCTGTCGCCATGCCCAGGTGAGAGTAAAAATATTATGACTATGACCAGCCAAATCTTGATTACCAATACCACCGACTGCGTTTCACTAGTCTATGATCATATCTGATGGCGGGAAGTCGAAGAGGTACATAATATGTTTGACCATATAAAAAAAATCTCCCTCTCTCAATCCCTCCCCATGCTCACATAGAATGATAGATCTACATGTACCATAATCAGTGGCAGCGCCTGAACAATTGTTTGGGATAACGTCAGCACAGAATCCAGAGAATTACGACTCCCTTTCACTTTCACGTTCTTTTGTATGCAAATCAAATGCTTGATGTTGTATAACAAAATCAGCATTTCGCAAAAATATACATGCTGTGTCTATTATACCATCAGCGTCGTCATCAGCTGAAATTTGCCGCTTCAGTTTTGTATCTGCCGGTGTTTGTTTCGGCATGGACGCCGCCATGTTGAACTGTGAAAAACGTCATCGCCTCCGTTGTGTTAAAAACAAAATGGGACACACACACACACACATAAAGAGAAGAAGAAGAAAAATGTGCAACAAAAGGTGTTTTTGATCACAAGTATTTTGCTGGTTTAAAATAAATGTAATTTCTATATTTATAATGCACCCGAGAAACGTAACGGCACATCTTCGAACGCACATTTGTGTGACGTTTTGCACATTGAATGGATATTGAAAGAGACACTTTCTCTGTGTGGGGATGGCTTCACGCATAAACATGCAGCATGGATTTGTAAAATCCATCATTAAGAATCAAGTCGACAGGTGACCATCTACAAATTGTGCAAGCGATCGTTTTGTGTCTTAGTAGGCCTACATGTATGAGAATTTCCACAACTGCCGTCAACGATAAAGACTGAAGTACACCACTTGGCAGTATACAGTACTGAAGTCAGTGAAGGTTTCGCCGAACGTTGAGTTTAAAAAGTTTTAGGCTGGGGTTTTTCAACACACACACACACACACACACACACACACACACACAGAGGAAACAAAAAGTCAGTGACGGAGGGGTATATCTTTTCAGGGACAATTATGATAAAGAAGTGAAGGCCAAGCTGGAGAACAATCCTCCTAGATTCAGGCAACAGAAGGAGAGACCAAGGAAGCCAGAGAAGCAGGTGTATGTGCCTCCACGTATGAAAAAAGGTAACTATGTTACTACTGTCTTGCACACTTTTATGTTAGTAGTGCAGTCAGGGTACAGCATCATGTGTAATGTCTTTTTATGCAACACATTTTTGCTAAAATTTTGTTTGGCTTCGATCATGGGTGGGCTGTCTGACAAATTTTTAATGAAAAAATAATATAATTTTCTTTAATGTTCCTTCACTTAATGATATTAGTATTGGTTTCCCTTTGTGAACAGAAAACAGGCAGCTCATGTTTGTTCTGGAATTTGAGGATCGGGCAGGACAGATTCACAGAGTTGATGTACACAAGGTACTGTGCACATGGCCATTCCTTCAGCTAAAAGGTGGCAGATTTGATCAAATGTTCTTGCATTTCATTTCAGTAAAACAAAATAGTTGTTAATGGACAATTAATGTAGCTGTGGAACTGTTATTCCTTTAAGCACGTATAATAATTTTTGATAAAACTTTCTGTAGTAAGTTCTGGAGTAAAGTGTACCACAGGGCCAGTTAGATCCCAGCATGTACCTCAGATATGGCATGTAATGCTAACCGAATGTATATATATATATATATATGTATGTATGTACCACTGTGCTAGTGGCACAGAGTTAGATCCATGTGCCCTGGGTATGGCATGTAAGGCTGACCGAATGTACTTGTATACCACTTTCATTGGAAGGGATTATGAATGTGTTTTAAATTAAAGTGTGAAACTTGTTGCAGGATGATGCTGCAGAACCAATTGCAAGACAGCTTGGAGAGGAGTGCTCACTCAGACCGCCATACATCACTGCTCTTATTCAAAGAATCCAGGAGGAAATGGACAAGAGGTCTTGACGTGTGATGTTTGTCTGCTGACACCAAATACCCCAGTATTATACTGTTAGGTACAACTTTTGAAAGTTTTAATGTTGCGAGTGGTTTCCAGCATCATTGATGTGGCAAAAACAGGTTTGGCGTTGATCTGCGATTTTCAAGAGATCTCATTTACATCTTAGCTTGCCAAGGCTGTTTACCTCTTTTATCATATGATTTTTGTTGTTGTCAGGCATGCAGAGGGATGTGAAATGTATTGCTTTTTATAATCTTGGAGGCTCAAATTTTAACGTTTTTGTTTTTGTTTTGTTTGTTTGTTTCTTTTTTTCTTTGACCCTTACAATCACAATTCATGAGACTCAACTTAGCACACTGGGAGTACCAGTAATGCTAGCATTCAAAACTGTATGGTGCTATAATGTGTGTGTGTGTGTGTGGGTGTGCGAGTGTGTTGGTTCGAGCGAGCACAAGATAAGTTAAAAATTGTGTATATGACAGAGACAAGTTTCACACTTGGGTGTTTGTGTTTTGTGGAAAGAGTTTGATTTATTTATTAAATGTATTTTGTTGTTGCTGTAGCACTGTAATTACAATGTGTAAATGTTTGGACTCGAGTTATGTGTTTCACTGTGTTTAGCGTTGTCTATAACGTCACAAGTTGCTAAAGCACAAAATAGCATTTGTTTGGGAAAAAACAAACACAGAAACAAACAAAAACATTGCAGCATCCGTCCATATACATGTATAAATTTATGAGGCATTTCAATACAAATTCTTATGTGTATGTACCTGTGCTTTCTTTCAAATTTCAGTTAACACTTCTCTTTGGCTTTCTGTGTGATGCTAGTTAACCTGTGGATTTAGAAATGTGACTAAGCATGTAAAAACCAGACTAATGTAGCTGGAAACTGTTTCGAGCTACGAAAGAAAAGGAAGAAAAAAGAAAGGTTACCAATTTAAGTAGGTACAATGTTATTTTAACCAAAATAAAGGTTGAAATGAACCTGAGTCTGATTTCTGCTGGTTGATTCACATCCATGCATGCGTGTGTGTGTGTGTGTGTGTGTGTGTGTGTGTGTTTACCCACAGAGAGAGGCTGACAGACAGACGTGTCTTTTCAGTAATACTGAATGTTTCAGTTGGGATATATCCCAACAGTGCTTTCGGAAATGAGTAAAAAGCAAAACCAGTTTTGGTCAGCCTGTCCATACCCTTTGTGAAAATCAGCTTTGTTTAGTGTTTGCAAAGATCTTGGAAACATAAAGATCTGATTCAAGGTCTTTGGTGTTAGTCACGTTCAGGTCGTAAACGCAGCAGAAACGTACTAGTACTTAGATTTATGAGAATATGAGGCGCAAAATGCACCTTACCCGGGAAGGCCGACGGTCCAGCGATAGACACAGACTCGCGATTTTTTTGGCCAAAAAAGCCGGAAAAGGCTTTAAAAAGCCGGAAAGCTCTTCACAGCCGGAAATCCGGCCACAGGAGGAAGAGTGGCAGCCCTGAGATTAGCACACAGACTGCCGAAGACTGAGAAACGAAAGTAGATCACGTAAAGGTTTTAAAGGGAGATCAGTCTCACTCTCTCAAGTAAACATGGCAGCCGTCAAAGAAGTGGTCGCTGCGGGGTTTATTATCTTTCGACGGTGCAGTCGACCAGTAGAGTATCTGGTTATGAAACACAAATACGGAGGTCACTGGGGTACACCAAAAGGTAAGCAGTGCTTTTGAACAGTTCATCTGCCTTGACTTGGAACGTTTGTCGTCAACTTTCGTTTTCCAGTGACCAACGAACTGAGGTGGTACGGGGAAAGCCGAAGGGGTCCCTAAACCCCATTATACAGTGTACGTGGAAAAACTGTCACACAATGTATCAAATGAGGGAGCCTGTAACAAGCATGTACGCTTATGGCTCGACATTTGAGGAGGAAGATGAAGCACGATATGACGAAACATTACTGAGTTTGTGTCAAAAACAAACAAACTTGAACCACATACACACACACAAAACAAAAAAACAAACTCCGTTCAGTGCAGCTTTCGCTGGGGCCTCAGAGACTGTGGAAGCTGTGACGAGATTAACTGCACTCCGCATTGCCACAACTGTGTTTTTGTTTCAGTGTCACCATTTTATTAGAAACACGTTACATGTATTTGCAGCTTCTTGTTAATCCAACCGAGATAAGCTGACCTTGAACCTGTATCATTTTTCTCACAGGCCATGTGGATCCAGGCGAATCAGAGTTCGATACAGCACTTCGGGAGACACTTGAAGAGGCAGGGCTCACACGGGACAAGCTGAAAATATTTGATGCATTTAAAACTGTGTTGCATTATGAGGCATTTGGCAAGCCCAAGAGGGTTGTGTTCTGGTTGTCGGAACTGGTCGACCCACAAGCAGAGATCATCTTGTCAGACGAACACACTGATTTCAAGTGGCTTCCACTGGACGAGGCATGCAGACTTCTTCAGTTTGAGGACATGCAAAAGGCTGTGAGGGATGCAGATAAATTTATCTCTACGTCACTGAGATAATCAATTATTCAGGTGACTAGAAGTAACCTACAGCCATCTCATCAGTGCGAATGCAAGCACTGGAACAAACATATATCAATCATTGTGACATTCAAGACAAGGACTCCACTGTAGTTCAAATTCTGTGGCTAAGGAACCCTGTTTAAGGACACAGCAAATATTAGCAGCCATCAACATGGATAGCTATTTGATTTTATCTAAAAAAAAAAAAAAACTAGAGAGGCAGAAGCCTCCATGGCTCCCTTGTGACACAGGTCAAGGTCGTTCACAAAAGTATGTTTGTAAAGCTCTTATCACTATCCATTATCATGCTAAGTAAAGTGTCTGGCGCTCTGAGTTCCTGGCAATATTACAATTTTCCCCGAAACAGTTTGTACAGCCTTGACCTTTGGTCAAGGTCATTCAAATGAGATCTCATCAATGTCTATCATCATGCCAAGTTTGATGCCTCTAGTATTTGTAGTTCCTCTGAAAACAGTAATGTTAAAATTCACAACAGACAGCTTTAATGACCTTGACCTTTGGTGAAGGTCATTCAGAAAGGAAGGTTTCATTGCTGTCTATCATCGTGCCTCGTTTGGTGCCTCTACTGTTTGTTGTTTTGGGCAAAATGCCAAGGTTAAAGTTTCCCAAAAAACGCATGACCTTGACCTTGACTAAAACTCACTGAACACAGATATGTCTGTATGTATGCCAATGTCAATCATCGCACATAGTTTGATGCTTCTGATTCTTCTAGATACTGAGAAAATGCAAATGTAAAATTTCCGAACACTGTTTTAATGACCTTGACCTTCAGTCAAGGTCATTTAAGATGGTATGTGTGCATCGGTCTTATCACTGTCTATCACCATGCCAGGTTTGGCATCTCTGCTGTTCGTTGTTTCTGAGAAAATGCCAATGTTAAGGTTTCACAAAACTATCTTGTATGGCCTTGACCTTGACAGAAGGTCACTGACTACATGTATATCTGTAAAGTTCTTATCACTGTCTATCATCATGCAAAGTTTAAAACCTCTGGCATTTGTAGATTACGAGAAAATGCCAATGTAAAATTTTCAAACAGAGCTTTAGTGACCTTGACCTTGGGTCAAAGTCATTCAAAATGATATGTTTTGAAAGGTCTTGTGGTTGTCTATCAGCATGCCAAGTTAGGTGCCTCTACTGTTTGTAGATTCTGAGAAAATGACAACGTTAAAGTTTTCTGGACACACACACACACAGACAGACAGACAGACGACGGAGGGTTAATACATAGACTCCCATTGTTACACAAGGGAGCCAAAAAAAAGTAATCTGACACCGGGTGTATAGACAGTTACCAACCCTTCATGACTATATTCTGGGTGTGAAGTTTTGTATGCACTGTCCCTGATTACAACCCATTAGCAGAAAATTGCAACTGTATGACTAGGAGGTTTCTTTTAAGTTTTTGTCATCTGTCAGTTCTGCTCCCTTACACTAAATGTTTGAAGTGATTTCACACATGCTTATCTTGCAAAGTTTTAATCTGCTAAATGTGCATTTGGAAAGTACTGCACTAGTTTTTTCCGTACTCTATTTGTATTTTAGCATCATTGATATATTTTGGTGTAGTGACAGCCAAAGTGCAAGTAGAGCTGCATCTCTTTTTACAAGAAGAGTACAACCAAGTAATTATGTACAGACAGCAAACTATCCAGAGGGCCACACACACACACAAAAAACTCCAAATAAACCCACACTGTTTTATCAGGGAATTCAGAAAGGGATACACATGTACCGTATGAATATCTTACCTCAAGGAATGCATTTTCATGGTCGCCCAGATAGGTGTAGGCAAAACCCTGCAGCTGGTACATGCATTTCATTGTAGGTCTTGTCACTTCTATAAATAAGTTGTGTGGCCATGCACCTTGGGTGCAAACTTAGGGGAATAGGCTGACCCTAAAGCAGGCATCTGATTAATGAGTTTGACATTAAACAGTTCTAGGGGCATAGAGATTTCATGAATGCATTCAGCAAATGTCACTTACTCTCTAACATACCAACACATCTCAACATACTAGTTACGCAAATCAACCAACTGGAGACAAACGTAACTTTTATTTTTTGTTTGATTAGCATCGTGGAAATAAGACTGCTACATGTAATACAAACTGCTGCCGTATCACTGTATAAGCACGTAAAATCGCTGCGCTCGCATGTGCACACAGAAAGTTATGTCAGTGGAAATAATAAAAGATTGTACATGTTTTTACATTAACAGCAATACTGAACACAGAAACAGTTGTGTACCAAAATACGTGTATTTGCATATGTGTCCCTTGCGTTATCTGAAGCATCCATAGGTACCGGTATTATTGGCTGTTCACAGATACCGGTAAAATGCAAATGACACACCTTCATGCACCTTACCCAGGCCATGAGCATGTGTACAATTATGCATGTCTGAAAAGAACACAGAGCACATGAATAATCACATCCAGGATCCTTTCAGTTATGGGTGCATTCCAAAAAGGAGTGGGTTGTAGGAGAATAAAGATAGATACTTCTGTTTCTGATACTGCCAACCCTGAGCACATGTAGAGGGTGAGGTAGGCCTATCTCATGGGAATGAAGAGATCAAGGTGATTGGTGATAGCTTGCAGTGTAGGTATCAATGATTTAAAGGCCCAAATCTTCTGTCTGTGGCACATCAAAGTGTGCATCAGGGAGCAACAAAGCAAAACTGAAACGAAGAACCACCTGTTGAAAGTTGTTTATCTACAGGTACGAGTGATTCAAGTGTTGATTTACTATCGTGCAGTGAAAATTTGTACAGTCAAACCTGTGTAAAGCGGTCACCCAAGGGACTGGACCAAACTGACCGCCTTAGACAGGTGGCCGGGTTGTCCAGGAAGGCATGTCAACAGCTAGCATGTCACCCAATGAATACTCTAGCGGTGCACGTGTTACGAGCTGACAACAGGGCTCGCCTAAAGCTCTCTATACACTTGAAAATACGTGTTTGGGGCCCTTTTTATTTATTTTTTTTATTATTGCACACCGTTTGATTTCAAACAAACAGATCAGCAGGTGATCGACTGACGATGCAACAAAGAAACAACAAGCTTCCTGCTGACAGCGGATTCACGCACATTAACACGTCGTCGTCACAATCGGAAGCAATAGAAATGACAAACAGGGTGACAACACCTTCACGTCTTCGTACACCTTGGAAGTTGATCGGTTTACAAACACAAAGCTGACTGCTTCCTACAGACCTCGTACTGATTGCAAAGCAATCAAAAGGATGCCGCTAACAGCCACCCCCTCGCCCCCACCAATCCTCCGGCTATTCACTCGGAGGGGGAGGCGCGTGTCAGTGAGCCGCGGCGTGGCTAATCCTGGCTTGTCAAGCAGTTAGGCAGTCTGTCTTGTCAGTTGAGAACACAGCAGGGGCCCGAAGGCGGTCACTACACAACAAAGTGACTGCCCTGTACAGTGTGAAAGGTCGTTTGGGACTGCCAAAATAGGTGGCACGACCGCGTTAGACAGTGACCTGGTTATACGGTGCATATATAGAGGGAAAACGCTCGGAGATCCTCTGGGGTGACCGAGTTAGACAGTGGCATGGCTTATACAGGTGACCGCCATGGCAGGTTCGACTGTACCAGGCATTTTTTCAAGAACAGTGAAGCAACAAATAATGACGTATGACAAGGAAATGACACTTGTATGAATGTAGTCGTTAACAGGTGTTTGATGTCAAGCAAAGTACTTTACCTGTGGGCAGTATTGGGGGCACAATATGGACGGAAAATGTTGAGAATGCTGTGATATCAAGGGCAGAATTCTGGAAGCCATGTACCCATGTATACAATCACAGCTGAACTAAACTTCTAAAAGCACTGCTTGTCAACTTATCCTAAAGTCTGGATTCTGGCGGAGCGTTCAACAGTAATGATGAAACAAAGAGTAATAATTAAAAACGTAATTTCTCTTGGTCCCATTTGACAAGTCACACCTGATGGTCATCTTGCTCATGTGCACTTTTCCTTGTACATGTACAATCACTGAAAGTTATGGGTCGTTTGCAAAAACTCACACAATTCCATGAAGACATCATTGTTACAAGTAACGTCACCTTCATCAGTCTGATGCCGTTTGTCATACCTCATTTTCACATATATATTTTCATGGCCTCTTCTTGAAGTCTGGCGGGAGGAAAATACCAGTGCGACACTGGGAAAACTCCATGGGGACGGTTCACATATGAAAATGAAATATAAATTTTGGGAAACGTGCTGTGATAATTGCTGGACATACTGTAAAAGCTTGAAATTTGTCACTGAAACTTACGGGCGGAGGCCAATGATCCAATTCTGAGTATTTATTCTGAAAGTGAGAAATAAAGCCACTAGATTAGCGCACCTCTTGAAAAGTTTAAAACTGTAAAAAGAGTGAAGTACATGTATGTATGTACCCTCTCCAATTAAAAAAAAAAAAATCCTTTTGCTTGTAATTAAGTACACTTTTTTTGTTTTGACAGAGATGCCACACATATATTTAAGGAATACCTGGAGCAAGAACGTTTGTTAAAAAAAAAAGAAAAAAAAAAGGGGAGATATATCGGCATATTAATGTGCATCTGCAGGTCTGCCCGGACCCAGGAAATATGGTGAAGCTTTAGTCAAATGCTGCTGGCTTTATGTTGAAAGCATGCACCAGCCTTGGGATACTGGCACTCTATCTACCTGCTTTTGATTTTCTTGAAATCTGGTCTTTGCAAGTTTACTTGTAAGTCTACATGCACCCCAGCCTCTCCCCCTTCAGGAAGAACAGTCAAATAGCACCACAATGTAAAACTAAATGCAAGCCTTCAGACCAAATGGGTAGACATGGATTTAACAAAGCAATCAAGTAAAAAGAAAAAGAAAAAAACATTCATGGGTAACACAATGCACATTAATATTAAAGGTTGCTCTGTCACCTAGCTAAAACTTTTACAAAAGCATTTTTCATCTTTAACGTTACGAAAAACATTTTTTGCTTTTTGTTTAAGAAACATTTCAAACAAAAAAGTATTCATCAACTCAAAAGTAGTCTGGGGTCTTAGTTAAGCAGATTCACAATGAGTAAATGTCAGCGAACAATTTATCAAAACTACCAAACCCAACTTGAGTTCAAGACCTTGTCTATATCCCAGGCACTCACATCCCTTTTTCTCAATAAAGAAGATAATTATACAGAGAAATAAAAGGTCTAGGATTAAGAAAACTTCTTTGACTACATCGAGTCGAATTCACATAGCAAGTCAAATGTCTGAACTGTAATGTACAGAACTATTAATACTACGTCAAGATTTCACAAGTGACTAGTCAGTATCACACCTGTGGCATGTAGCATGGAATCGCCACACTTTCTGTGTTTCCGCATAGCATTTTGTCGATGGAGCTTGCAGTTAACTGCTGGTGCACACACAGTATTCCAGATCCAATAAGCAGCATTATCATGAACATCTGATACTCCCTAACTCCTACCAGTTCATTTAAATAATAATAAGCGCATTAATACAGGCGCTTTATCCCAAACATTTGGCTGCACTAAAAATACTCATAGAAGGCCAGCAAAACCGTTAGTTTGAGTAAAAATGACACAACATGAGCCTTGAATTACCTGGGCATCAGAAGTTAAAAGTTATCAGCACAAGAACCAAACTTCGCATCTTCAACTCCAACGTGAAGTCAGTTCTGCTCAGCGGGTGCGAAACATGGAGGACAACAAAGACGGTGCAGCAGAAGATCCAGACATTTTTCAACACCTGCCTGAGGCGCATCTTCAACATCCGATGGCCAGAAAAGATCCGAAACGAAGAGCTATGGGAGCGAGCGGGACAGGAACCACTGACCAAGCAGATCCTGCGGAGGAAGTGGGGCTGGATTGGACACACCCTCAGGAAGCCAGCATCCAGCATCACTCGCCAAGCCTTGACATGGAACCCGCAGGGGAAAAGGAAGAGAGGCCGGCTTCACAACAGCTGGAAGCGGGACACTGAGGCAGAGCTATGCAAGCAGGGGATCAACTGGACTGGAGTGGTAAGAGGAGCCCAGAACAGAGTGCGATGGAGAAGGGTAGTTGATGGCCTATGCTCCACGTGGAGCCATGGGTCTTAGTAGTAGTAGTAGAACCTTGAATGTCGAGTGGTGGTACTCAGGACCAATTTTGTCCAAAATGGCTGAAGTGGTAAGAGTTAAGCAAAGAAAAATACTCCTGGAAAAAAAGCAAACTCCGTTCTTGTGAAACTGATGGACCATACACTTCAGGAACGAAAGGTGCTCATTAAAAAAAAACTAGAGAGGCAAAAGCCTCCATGGCTCCCTTGTGACACAGGTCAAGGTTATTCACAAGAGTATGTTTGTAAAGCTCTTATCACTATCCGTTATCATGCCAAGTAAATGTCTCTGGCGCTCAGAGTTCAGGCAATATTAAAATTTTCCCCGAAACAGTTTGTATGGCCTTGACCTTTGGTCAAGGTCATTCAAAAGAGACCTCATCAATGTCTATCATTATGCCAAGTTTGATGCCTCTAGTATTTGTAGTTCCTCCGAAAACAGCAATGTTAAAATTCACAACAGACAGCTTTTATGACCTTGACCTTCAGTCAAGGTCATTCAGAAAGGTAGGTCTCATTGCTGTCTATCATCATGCCTCGTTTGGTGCCTCTACTGTTTGTTGTTTTGGAGAAAATGCCAAGGTTAAAGTTTCTCCAAAAACGCTTGCATGACCTTGACCTTGACTAAAAGTCACTGAACACAGGTATGTCTGTAAAGGTGCTGCCAATGTCAACCATTGCACATATAGTTTGATGCTTCTGATTCTTCTGAGAAAATGCAAATGTAAATTTTCCCAACAGACTGTTTTCATGACCTTGACCTTGAGTCAAGGTCATTTAAGGTGGTATGCGTGCATAGGTCTTATCACTGTCTATCAGCACGCCAGGTTTGGCGCCTCTGCTGTTTGTTGTTTCTGAGAAAATGCCAATGTTAAGGTTTCACAAAAATAGCTTGTACGGCCTTGACCTTGACATAAGGCCACTGACTACATGTATATCTGTAAAGTTCTTATCAACGTCTATCACCATACAAAGTTTAAAACCTCTGGTGTTTGTAGATTGCGAGAAAATGCCAATGTAAAATTTTCAAACAGAGAGCTTTAGTGACCTTGACCTTGAGTCAAGGTCATTCAAAATGATGTTTTGAAAGGTCTTGTGGTTGTCTATCAACATGCCAAGTTTGGTGCCTCTGCTGTTTGTAGATTCTGAGAAAATGACAATGTTAAAGTTTTCTGGACACACACACACACACACACACACACACACACACACACACACAGACAGACAGACAGACAGACGACGGAGGGTTAATACATAGACTCCCATTGTTACACAAGGGAGCCAAAAAAGAAGAAGAAGAAGAAAAAAGACAGTAGTCACAGATGAACTGAGGAACTACGGATAGCACTAAAACGCATTTTTTGATAAAACCTACAAATAAAAGGACATACTGGCCTTCTTGGTCAACAATATACAGCGAAACCTTACATATCAGGCAAACAGAGCTTTTCCAAAGCCATTGCTAAGAAAGATGCTTCAAGAAAGGATGCTGTCTGACAAACTGTCATAAGACTCAAATGTTGCCAAAATGGGCAAAACATACATACTAAAAGCATACTCACTTGGCCCACAAGAAACACAAATACACAAGCAATCAACTGATCAGAATACCAAAATGTTCATGCATCATGGATAACAGGCAAGATGAATTTGTTCCAAATTTACTGCTGAAAAACCTTCAAGGGTCAAGGGCAGGCACGTGTTTGGGGGTTTAACGTCCTTTTCCACCATTTACAGTGATGTATCAAAGTAAGGCAATGTGGAAACAAGCCAGCCCAAATATCTGGCTCCCAGCTGGGATTTGAACTCGCCACCCGAGCACATCTGGGGACCAACCAACAAATGTGACAGTGCTACTCATCTTGATATAGTCACAGAAAGCCCTACTTTGAGCGAACATGTCTATTGGCAGTACTGTCAGGATGTATTTGCCTGTCCTTTAAAGAAGACCCCCTTGCAGAATATACAGGAATAAATTGTCCAATTTCTCCAAGTGTGTTTTGAACCATTTGGTATTCTGATCATTTTCTTACACACTGGCAGTCTTTTTATACTTATTACCAAACAATCTCTGAAATGGTGGCAGTTGTTAATTTAACACATTTTGTGGACCCGGAAAGAGTCTGAGCAGAACAGTCTATGTCTACTTGTCACAAGGGTGGGGTGGGTGTTTGAGGGTTTAACGTCCTTTTCCACCACATAAGGTGATATCAAAGACGGGGCAACGATGAAAAAGCCAGCACAAATATTTGGCCTCAACCGGGATCGAACTCACGACCCGAGCATTAGAAGTCCAACGCTCTACCATTCGACCACCCCGGCTCCCCTCTACTTGTCACAATGTACAAACAATTACAAAACACACCGGTTTAACTACAGATGAAACCATCTCACATTTTGCACCAAAACAGCACACAAGGTCAAAAACTAGCATATCCTATTAATCTTCTCCACATCTCCCTTGGTGATGAACACAGAACTAGTTAGGAATAGCATCGGCTTCTTAAAGGCTGCAGGCGAGCATGAACTATTTGAGAGCTGCACATGATTTGATATGCGGCAAGTGCTTGTAACTGACAGCAGGTGTCCCTTTATGAAACTCTGGTTTGACTGGCAAACCATCCCTGCCCGCCTGCAGCCTTTACACTGGGAACAAAACTAAAAACCACAATGGCACTCGGTCAAAATCTCAGATTAAAAAAAAAGAGAAAAAAGAAAAGAAGAAAACCCCTGTGCTTTCAGTTGCTGTATCACACTTTGCAGACAACATCCGTCACTGTACAAGCATCCACACTTAATTAGTTATACAAACTGCACATCAGCATACACACATTCACTCCACACTACAGAGGTAGCACCAGGATTTGTCATTAAAACAGCAGTTTCTTAAGGATCATTTCAGGCGTTTAACAGCACCACCCATTTGTATGTGTATGCCAGATCTGGTATGGCTAAAACCAATGTCTGTACTGTACTCTGTAGTTTGCTGCCTTATAGTTCAGGGATATGTTTCCCATCAACACAACGATGTCTACAGGAAGAACAGTCTGTCCGAGAGTTTCTCGTCTGGCTGCTTGTGGATACTCTGCCCCACCAAGAACGCCAATTTGTGTGCATACTGCAACAATTAATGATGAAATTAGCAAGGTAACTGTCCGGAACAGAAAGAAAATAATAGAAAAAAACCAAGACACTGCTTCACCTACTCACAAACATGTTGGACATTTGGCTGCAATGTGATCACCGCTACCAATGAATCATTCAATAAAGACACAAACTGTGGAACGTTGCACCAGAAGGTTGAAAAATAAAAAAATAAAATAAAATCTACCATCACCACGAACTCACACAAAGTGTGTGCATCACTGCATGGTGTAAAGTCTCTCTCTGACCATTTCACAGAACAGGCAGACTTACCAAGCATGGAGCAGGTACCCTCACAGTCCCTGGCCAGTTGTAGTACAGATGTGTCATTTTGTAGGAGAGGATCTGGGTCCTTGCTGGAGGCAGGCCTACTTCATCATGGACCACAATGTAGTGGGTAGGGCTGACAGTGCCCTGCCGCACATGCTGGGAAACCAGGAAGAAGTCGTACCTGGAGGAAGCAACATAAAGTAATATGCTTCGCAAGAAACACTCAAAGCAAAGTTGGCTAGAATGCTTCAACCACATTACCATGAGAAACGAGATACCTGAACCAACTGGACTACTGGAAAAAGTAATAATTATAAATCTATATTTTCATGAGTTATGTAACCTCTAATCCAAGAAAACGAAAAAGCCTTACATGTCTCGCCTGGTCACACTGTGATCCAGAACTGTGCCTGGAGGTGGGTTGTCCAGATTGCTTCCATTTGCCTGGAAGTAGCATGTACAAAACACAACTTATGATGGTAAATATTCAGTGGTAACAATAGTATTAAAAATTAGTCACAGAGCACAGAGCACAAGCAAACCTCCATGCGCTTATATATAATTATGCATCAGAAAAATATTTGACGGGACAAAAACACAAAAACATGGCACAATTAATTTATGGGTGCAACTAGTTTCTAAATTTTTCTTATTAACAAAGTTTCAGAAACAAAAGCCTGCAGTGGGTGCACCCTGACCTTGGCATGACAATGACAGCAACAAAAATGTAGCTGAGATCAGCAGGAAGAAAACTACAATGACAGAGAATATCTAAGAACTCTAATCACAAAGTCCAGATATCACTGTAGTGTGCTGAGGAATCCCATTACAAAATATTCCAATATGATGTTATTTTTATACCTCATATTGCTGTCAAAATGTAAACCTATTACCGACCCGCAGAAATATTCTTGTGTTGATACGCTTCTGTACAATGATCACTGAGAGTCTTGGATGATAGTCAGGCCAATGTGAGAAGCTACTCTCCATCTGCCGGACCTCATAGTCTGACACGACGTTCAACTGACCGTCACCAACTCCATCACGGAACACGATGATCTTCTCTGGAAGGAAGTGGTTCGCCTGCAAAACATGAGGACAGAGATGAGTTTTGGAAGACAGGCAACATACTTCGAGGCTCACACGAACTTCCGGGTAGGTTAGTGTTAGAAGTGGTCTTCATGTATGTGTGACCATGTGTTCACAGTATTTTGATCTGCTGGATTTTATTATTCTGTTTCTCGCTGGTTGTCTGGATGTGCATTTAAAAAAATACCCGAGTGTGCACGTGTTACTGCATGATGCATTACTGTTGTGTTGGGGGTGTGGGTGGTGTGGGTTTTAAACGTCCTTTTCCACCACATATGGGTGATATCAAAGACGGGCAACGATGAAAAAGCCAGCACAAGTATTTGGCCTCAGCCAGGATATGAAATCATGGCCTGAGCGTTTGTAGTCCATAAGTTCATATCCCGGCTGGGGCCCTTATCTTACTGTTTTTTTATACAATGGAAGAAGGCGTAACAAAAAACTTGTAATACACTGAAAGTTGTGTGCTCACTTCATGGTACTTGCGCAGAGCAGCTGTGAAGGCCATCTGGAGACCTGGTAGCAGTTCCTCCGACTTCATCTGCATACAGACGTGGCTGTACCATCGAGTGCAATCGCTGTTGGTGCTGGCCACGAAGCCCCCAATAGAGCGCTTGCCGTGAGCAACATCATGGAAGGAATCAATGCCCACCACCATCAATCGTTCCTGTCAACACAATACATCGACCGTGAACAGTGTGACCAGACAAGGAAGTTCATCAAACAGGTCCCTGCATAATTATCTTTGGCCACAGAGGAAAAACTGAATATCTGTGACTGTGGTGAACAGCTTTACAAGAGCCATTCCTAAAAAAAAAAAAAAAAAAAAAGTGACCTCCAACACTGAAGATTCTTTCAGCAGCAGCAGCTGTAAAATGACAAACACTTGATCATTTCTTCAGCCAACATACAACTTGCTCTTAAAAAAAAAAAAAAAGGATAAAAAAAGAATAAAGGCAATACTTGTTAGAAAGATGAAAACTACTGTACCAAGGGAATCTTCAGCATCCACAGTTCCCCACCCAGTTTGCAGTTGATCTGAAGCATGATCTTCTGAGTGACGCTCCGCAGTTTCTTGTCATTCCTGATTGTCCGG
This sequence comes from Batillaria attramentaria, assembly GCA_018292915.2. NCBI lineage: Eukaryota > Metazoa > Mollusca > Gastropoda > Batillariidae > Batillaria > Batillaria attramentaria. Next base: position 2,522,183 of record JACVVK020000004.1, read on the forward strand.
TGGACTATCACCTGCACAGTATTTATAGGTGTACTGATAACTGCTTGTTAAAAACCAAACAAATCTGACACAAACTAAATGTACTAAGACCTACAGGCAGTTTTGAAGACAAAGCAACACACAAACACACACAAGCTGAACTCACCTGTGAGGGAACTGGGTGTTCAACACAACAGAACTTCTTGATGGCAGAGTACTTGTCATCTCGTGAGGTTGGCATAACAGGCACCACCAACTGGATCTGAGTGACAGATATCCAGGGACAAGTGAAAACAAATGGTCCTTCTCTTGCTTTTCATGAATTACAATTGTAATTTTAAAAAAACAATACTGAATATGTTAAGCACTTTATAATCTGATAATGCAAACTCAATACACTGCCAGCACACAAACACTTGAATCAATCTTCATCACTTGGAAGATACACCAAGAGCTCATATATTTTTAATCAAGCAGCTGCTGTGATACCTCAGTCACAGAATAAACCTACCTTTGGGTTCAAGTTGGTGCGCATTGCCTTGATGAGTGTTTCTGTTTTGTCATCAGCGAGCTCCACTCGAATGGGCGTCTGCACCCTCATACCCATCTGTGCACCTGCTTTGATGGCTTCCTGAATGAAATTGTTGACTTCAGGTGCATTTCTCCTCCAGTAGAAGATCTGCCAGGTCCCAATGTCCACTGCTGTGAGGACCCTGTTTCGGCACACGTCCCGACCAAAGTCGGCTTGAGGGCCAGCAGAGAACTTGGTGTTACCGTCCATCATGATGGTCTCTATGGACAGCTGTCGACCCTCAACCTGCAACGGACATGAAATCAGTCAATCAGAAAAGGTCTCCTTGACATACATTCATACAACCCACTGGGATACAGATTCCTCTGTTGCCAAAAAGCGGCAACTTGGCGAGTTTAGTATTATAGTATGTAGTGCACCCAAGCAGGGCTTTGTCTGTGATGGACGCTGGTCATAGACCCATTCATTTTGAAATATCTGATTACTTTCTTACCAAGGTGGACGTAAGTCCTATTATTTCTGTGCCACAGTGGACACTATTCACAAAATGCCTGTACTTTCACCATCAGCCAGGACATGAGTAACGCAGCATGTGAGAACGTAGCCTAAGTGTGTCAAGATTAGTTTTATGAAAACATTTAAACCATGTCCTTCCAGATGCCCCCCCCCCCCCAATTTTTTGTGTGATAGTTATTTAGCCATAATTCTTTGAGGTTGGGAGGGACAGTGGTCAGTCTATCATGTGTTTCCGATCAAGCAAATTATAGTGTGTATAAGTACTATAACATACAGAGAAATCCGAAAATGACGCAGAAAATTTATATCACTGCGTCCCAGGACACAAGCTTTTATGGTATTGGACTGCCCGTTCAAAGATCTTTGCTCAGAGCAGATGACAGCATAGCTGTAGCCTTAGTTGCTTACCTTCCAGCCTGAAGGGACCAGTTCGGCGGCTTATGCCAATGAGTGAATGACTTGGACATTTTCACTGAGAATGGTAGGTCAGCACCAAAAACAAGTAATGATTTGACCGAAGTTTAACAACCGGCCAGAAGAATAGACTGGCAAGTTAAACTGTCAACTGCCCAACAGCAGCAGATCACACTATCCATAGTTGCATTTGCAAAAATTAACAGGCCAGCTTAATTATCACCTTTCATAGCATAGCATTTCTGGCTTTTTAGGTTGAAAGCCCCCGCTCACCCTCTGTTTATGATTGTGGAACGGGGAAGTCGTGTGGGATAATCACCATCCAAAATATGCAACTAACATCAATTCTGGACTAAAAATATGATTCTCTTGGTCTGGCTCAATACACTATCCAGCGACTTTAGCCCCATTTTCTTATGGCGTACATCATCTGTCTTATAATTCCCAGTTACGCAGCCCGGCCCAAGGGTAGCGACTGTCCTGGGTGCTGCTTATTTCTGATGAAGTGTGCATTCATGCCATTTCTACATAGGGTTTTACAGGAGATACTGGCCTAACTGGCTACCACACACACAACTCACTGTTACTGTGGCTGTGCTATAAATCCCACACAGCTGATGTGATCAGCAGCGCAACTGTTTGGACATCCCTGATCCATGGGACATAGAGAACAGGCCAGCAGCCATTTGGTGCAGTATTGGAGCATCATGAGCACATTGATTTGTGCGATTAACAATCTTTTAAGCTCCAACACACAATATGGGTCTTTAAAAGTCATCTGAGAAATCAGGTCCCTTACCGCTAGGGCAGAGTCATCAAGCTCTAAACCCCAGTTTTGGAGCTGCTGCGACGCTTCAGGGTTATTCCTCACACTGTCCACAAACTTCTTCATCGTCATCAAACGCTGGTTGGGACTGACTCTTGTGTGAGCGCTGAGGTCCTATAACACAACAGTGAGAAGGAAAAGGCAAAATGTACAAGTCCGTACGCCTGTCACGAAGTGTCCAAGTATCTGTAATGTACAACAAAAAGTAAGGAAAACCTAACAGTCTGATGATGTGTAAGTGAATACCTTCATCAGTGTGAAGTCAGCTCGCATGTCATCTGTCAACCCGGTCAGGTAACACAACTCCGGGATCAGACAAATGATCTCTGTGCGTGGCTGCACCATTCTCTGAAAAGAAAAAGACACAATTCACCTAACGCTAGTAACAGCTTGAATTACAGAGATATCCAAAGATGTCTATCGTGACTGCACTGGATACTATTACAAAAGCACAGGCACAGAAATAACTTATAAAAGAAGACCTTTCCCAGGATGTTTCTAAACACAAACCTGAATTTATTCCAAATGAAAACTGTATGACGAATCAAATTCTTTATCAAAGCTCACTCCTGTTACTCACCCCGTTGATTTTTCTGGCCTTGGGTCTGTGCACCAGAAGTGGCTGATTTGCATCCACCTTCTTTCCATATTGATTCCTGTGTGAGCAAACAAGAACATTTACAAACTATACCACACAGAACATAAAAGATCACTGGAGACCACAGATCTAAGGTTGGACATACTTAATACCTCTTCCCATATTGATTCCTGTGCGGGAAACAAGAACATCCATGAACAATCCATCACAGTACATAAAGGATGGCCTGATACTACCTGATGCAATATTTGAAATACTACATGCATATGTTGCAGCCAGTTTGTGGATTTTTGTACACTGTGGTGAGATTAAAACGTGCATCTCTCGCCACTCAGTAATCTGAAGGACCATATGCCACCAGGAGAGCATGGGGATTTGCTTTTGGCATTGACAGTTGCTACCCCACCCAAAAATGATGATTAAAGAAAATGCCAGGTTGCCATAAAGCTTTCTAATTTCTCTCACCCTCTTCCATAATTAACTGTTTTAAAACAAACGATGCAGAACACTTTGCTGGTGAGGTCTGTTTACCGTCATCACACGCCATGTTAGGTTGGTGGGAAAATGTTCTGTCGTCGTCAGCTACCGGCTCATCTGTCTCTTCCTACTGGCATGCCGAGTGCAATTTGTGGTCAACAGAAACCTGTCACTGCTAAATCGCTGCCTTCTTCCATGAATGGCTTTGTTTCCGCCAAATCTACGCCATAAGCAAGTCACTTTGTAGACCTGCCTCTTTCCTGGAGATTAACAGGGAAAATGTTCCCGAGCAATGGCGCACTATACTATGCCGAGTGCACTGTGTTAGTACGCATGTAATGCCTGTGTGTGATCAGCAACGGCGGAGTTGTAAGCGGGAACCAGGTCGTCTTGTTTCACCACCAGTGAGAGAGAGCACGCTCATGTTGTTACAAACGGTGCACCAGTCTCTTGGTACTGTACCAACCCACACCAGCGTGACTTTCTACTTCTTTATTCCCCCCCCCCCCCCCCCCCCCCCCCTTAATTTTTGTGAAAAATGGAACTTCCACCCGAGAGGATTGTGGGGAAAAAAAACAACAACAAAAAACAGATTTATATCCCTCAGACAGAAGAGTGTCACCTAATAAAAACAGCACAGGACTCTTACCAGTAGTATTCCTGGAAGGAGATTGGTCCCTGAGCAGTATCAAATGTGTGTGCGGGTGTCTTGCCCCAGTCAATGTCATCAATCCTGTAGGTCTTGTTATTGTACCTCGTCAGCACAGTACACCCCACAATTTTCCGTGTAATCTCATCGTGGAAGTTCCTGTTTCTAGTGGCAATCTCTTCTCTAAAAAATGGAAAGTGGGAGACAAGAAGACATGTATTATAGCAAATGGCCAGATTCTACTTAAAGATGAATATATTATAAACTTCATCACAAAACAATGTTCACAGTAACACTCAGCTCAAGTAAGTTCTCACTGGCAACCAGAATGCACATGATGGTTATAGCCTCTGTACACTGAGAAGACACTTTTCTATGCCACAAGGCATAACCAATCCATTTTATGTATGAAAGCAGCTATGCTACAACTTCCCTGCACATTCCACAGTGTGTTAAGTGCGATAAGTGTGCCTAGAAAGAATGAACGAATGGCATCACTGATGGTGGAGGATTTATGCTCATGGGTGAAAGCTGGCAATTTTGAAAATAAGGAAACTTCTTTTCCCAGGCCGGGGTCCAGGGGCCGCCTAGGCCCCGGCGGGGTGCAGGGGCAGAGCCCTGCTGGGGGGACCAGGGGGGGGGGGGGGGGCAACGCCCCCCGGAAAAAAACAAGAATTTTGCCAAATTTAAGAGCCAATTCTAGGCCTCTCGTGGCACCTGAGAGCATTTGATAGCTATTCTTATCTACCACATTTTCCCTTCAAATTTCAACCCTTAGACTCAAGCTATTACAGACCTCTTGTTGCTGTACACAAGTTTATGCAAATAATCATTGTGGAGAATCAAACTCTAAAATCCACACATTAGAAGACCTGTCAGTTTACTCTCAGAAACTGAGAAAGGTTCAGCATGGTTTAGGAGGGTGCCAAAGTGTAGTTTTTGAATAGCAAAGTGTATCTGTTATACAGTCGGACCCACTGACTTAACAGGATGACACTTTATACAAATTTACTGTTTGCAGGTACATATTTTGATTTCCAAGCACAGGCGTTTCGATATCTGTGTAAAACTATACACACAGTGTGTTTACCACAAACTGCCTAACACTTACTATGGTGATGAAGTGTCAAAAGGAGTGCACGCCTGCTTAATTGTTAAGCTAGGGGTGTGCAGGGGATTGCTCCCCAAGATTTGTTTTTACATACACTGAAATCTGTGTGAGTGATTCAGTTTAAGTGCTTCAGAGGAGGATTGACTGAAACACTTTTTGAGAGGCCAGAAAATTTATATCCAAAGGTGGAAATCCGACAAAGGCACGGTGGAAGATCCTAAGCCCTGACTGTTAACTATATGGTTATCTTGATTAGTCCCTCCCCCAAATGAGATCACTAGTATTGATTTTTCGTATTGATTTTCGTCTTAAAATAGACTTCGGCAAAATCCGGTACTCGCAAGTCAGGTGTGCCACAGCCCGCGCACGATCATCCTAGGCAAATTTTTGGTCACTTAATCGTCGTGTCTGGCCCTAACCAACGATCCGTAATGCATTTTTCTTTCTGCTGTTTTAGTTTTGCGTAAGAAAACACAACCGCTCAATGCTTTATCGACGCTGGCAAAAAACGAATGGCGAGAGCCTCTGGGAAAATCCGGTACGCGTACACCCAAGTCGGACGATCATCATACGCGTATTTTTGTAGCTAAAACGTCGCGTCTGCCCCTCAGAAACGATCCGTATTGTATTTTTCTTTCTGTTGGTTTGATTATTTGATTTTTAAAAATCCAGATGAATGCTTCATCGGCGCGAAGATCGCATGGATGCTAACATTCGTGAGCTGCAAAACGGCGACCGCGCGCTGGTCGTTGACGCTTCTGATTGGCTGACTGACGAGATCGGACGACAGCCATTGGCCAAACAACCACGCGATAATGCCGAACGGAATTTACCGGGGCGCGAGAAAAGTTGGATCGGAAAAGAAAGGAATTTTTTTTTTTTTTTTTTTTTTTTGAAAATAAGGATTTCCTTATTTGATGACTTTCAAAATAAGGAATTCCGCCATGAGGCGGAAAACTTTCACCCATGTATGCTTCAGCAAATGTGCCAGATGTCACTCACATGATCTGGCGCACGGTTTGTGTGCGCAGGACACGATGGGAGCTGTCCAGCAGCAGGAACAGGCCCCCCTCATGCTCCTTGATGGCTGTGATGTAGCCAGGCCACACTTCCAGACTGTAAAAAACAAAATGACAAACATCTTTCAACACAATCAACATTCTACAAGAAATGTTAACAAGTTGCATTGCATTCATTTCAAAGACCTCACCATGGTTTCTGTTCATCCCATTTCCAAACAACATCATTATGTATGACTTGTATTAATGTAGGGAAATGTAGTTTATATGATCTGGTTACTTACTTGTGGGCAGGTATGTCGCTTGGCGTTGCTGGATTGTAGTAATACCTCCCAACCTGGCACATGTTCAAAATGCTCATCACCCTGTCACGAAAAAGCAAAATGCATTAACTTGAGGTTCATTTGTATGAACGACTGTAGTGCAGCCTTTCAAACATAAAGATAGAGAAGCATGACATGTCCTTGCAAAGTTCACGGACAAAAACACTGCATGGTTAAAGGCAACATCTGAAAATGATCGCCCTAAATGCATGCAACAGTAGAACTTCTTTTGGGTGCCATCTCCTTTGGGCAACAACCTCCCGTTAACCAGTTTTGCCGGGCATGGATGTTCTCCTCCTTAATTAGATCTCCACTGGATGACCCAATCCAACACCCGGTTCCCAACTGCCTTTCAGCTCACATTTTACGACCACCCGCCTCTCCTCTGTGCAACCTCCGCTGGCTTGGTTTGCACTTCAGACTTTAACAGACAGCTGATTTGCCTTACGACAGCCTATTGCGATTTTCCCCATCACCTGTGCAGCTTGGCTGACCGTCTTTCTCATGTCAACACCTCAACTGCAGCTGAGTGCAAACAGAGCACATCACTCCGTGAAGATCAGAGGATCGCACACACAACAGAATGGTGATGTCACTGTCAGTGTCTCCAGGAAAACTTGTAAAAAAATCCGGTGTTGCATGTAGGCTTCTTGTGTACTAGCTAGGGTATCCCTTGAATGAGGTTAGAGGGCCTCTGGTTTAATCAACCAGGTTCGTTCAGTCCCATGGGTGGTTGCACAAGAGGTTTTACTGTACGCCAACAGCAATCCCACCCCCCGACCCCAATCACCAGAACGCAGACCAACCAGTCCAAAAATCTATGATCACTGGGATCAAACTGGCCTTACCGTCGCAGCATGATATTATATAACTGTGGGCACTGCTCACTGGGCAGCAGCTTGGTGAGGCGGATTGTGATTGTTATTATGGCCCCGTCCGTCTTCCTCACCGACTTCAGGATTGTCTCCTGTAACAACAGACAGCAGACAAAGTAGTTAGTACAGTCAATAGCATAAGCACAGGTGACAACCAAACACCAAACTCTCCTAGTTAAACTTACATTTCTAAAGAGACAAGGACAATGTACTCAGAGAGAGAGAGAGAGAGAGAGCACAAGAGACTCACATCGTTCAGACGATCTGGCATGTACATGATTGTTCCATCAAACAGCTTTACTTTCAGCAGGTCGCGATGCTCATTCAGCAGTCCACACCTCATGGCCTTACTATCCACCACGGGATGGAAATCCACGTGATACTGGAAGACGTTCTTATTTTTGGCATGAAGCCGCACATAATTTGTTGCCAACTGCATTCTGGGGGGAAAGAAAAGTTCACAAATAAAATAAAATGCAATTTTTGGTTCAGAAGGCAGAGACTGGGAGCACCTGAGAATGAAAGCATGAGAGAGAGAAAGAGAGAGAGAGAGAGAGAGAACTATTTCAGCATCTCTTCATTATGAAACAATGTTTATGTGTGAAAAAATACTTCAAAATAACTGATGACAATAACAATTGTTTTTCCTGACCACCAAAAAATGCACAGCCTATGAACAAAACAGAACTCTGTCTTACGGCTTGCCCCCTGTTCCTGGCCTGCTCACTGTTGGTTTCCGTGAGTCGTCATGGAGTCCCATTCTGGACATGGCAGCTGAGGGTGGGACTGGTCCTGGGGCTGCTTGCTGGGGTTCTGCTGGTGTGGCAGCACGTGGCACAGACGGCACAGGTGCAGGCTGTGGTGCCTGAGGTGTAGTTGCAGGTTTCTGCTGTGCTGCTACTGCAGCCTGGGCCAACGCTGCTCCACGACCACGGCCGCCTAACTGTCCACTACTGCAAGAACGCAAAACACCCAACACTGATCACTTTCGCATTTGACAGAAGACCACTAGCTGTGTGTCTAACAGCTGGCATAGTGTAAAATTTATCAGTATCATGCTGCGCTAGTAACAGTAATACTGACCATATACCAAAGGACATGCCATAGACCTATGAAGTGTAATATTTTACTTTACTAACAAATAGTAGTTGTTAAAATCATAAAGATGGTACCTTTGCATCATTGCCAGCATGCCAGCAATGTTTCCTCTGCCCATTGGCTGTGCTGGGGTTGGGGCTGGGGCTGAAACCGCAGCTGGTGGCGCTGGAATGTAGGGAAAAAATTGTGCAGAACGGGTCTGTAATCACAGCTATCACTAGACATTAAATCAATCCCCATGGCAAGAGGCTGAGTGCTTATATGCCATCTGCCAAGCACATAGTATCAGAATAAATCACCTGCTTTTTAACTCCAAAATGTCAATTTCTGCAAGACAGAATACGAAGCAGTTTCAAAGACTGAGTTGTAGAACTTTGTACTGTTGCACATTTGCCAAGTTCCCACTTAACAAGTACTCTGTCAAGCAGCACATTTTATGGCATTACAACTCAACAGTCAACATGTTAACTTGTGCAAAGCAAAAACAGCTTCAGAGAGATTTATCTGTGGAACATTCAAAATCTGACTGACCTGATGCAACAGCCCCTTTTTCAGTTCCAGGCTGTGGTTGTGCAGCTGCTTGCTGTGCAGCCTGAAGTGCAGCAGCCCTTCCAAGAGACAGTACACCTCGACCCATCCCAGCACCTCTACCAGGCCCCTGAATTTCATTCAGTGTTGTAAGTTCATATCCCCAAATATCTATCCATATATCATAATGCTGCCATCCAGTGTCAAAAAGATTTGACCCCACGTAACCTCTGTGAATTTTTTTTTTTTTTGGGCTGCCCCAACTCTTTCTAGTCTTTGCCAGTTCCAGTGGTGTTCCATCCAGGTCATGGGTGGAATCCACGGAGGGCTCAGAAGCTGGGGCAATTTTTCTTATGCATGATGATGATGGTAAGATGATGGAGGTCCGCATGGTTTGGGACTGCGGGACAGGGCCGCGTTCCACGCTTCCTGTCATTAACCAGGCCTGGGAACTATGTCACCTGCGGTGCTGGCCGTGTAATCATCCACATCATAAGACGTGTCATACCAAGGGAAGCACCCCCAAGGTCGCACCCGTGAAGTGGGTGAATCTCGGCTGTATGGCAACAGCCTCCCCACTGGGCCCATAGCACACCCGCTCTGGGTAGCAGCCGACCTAGGTAGAAAACATCCCGCTTGCCTCGGCTGGGAATCGAACCCAGGTCTCCCGGTCCATGGTCCGAAGTGCTAACCACTACACTATGGGGGCTGGTAAAAATATTAGTTGCTTTGACTGAACATGTCACATTTGAAAAATTGCTAGCTTAGGTATACCAGAGCAAGTTTAAACAAACATTACTACTTTCCAATATTGAGAAACTAAAACTGGATAAATATATTGTGTGAATAATTAATGTTTACCTGTTGTTCTTTTTTCAAAGCTTCTAAAATGGCCAGCCCTCGCCCACCTCTTCCATAGCCTCCACTTGGAGGATCTCCCGACGCCATTTCCTTTCCTCTTTACTACTTTCACTGCAACAAGCACAAAATTTACCACAGTGTCATATATAAATACTTCAACTTACTGTTTTACAGTTACAGTACAAAACCACAAGTACCATGCCTGTACAGGAAAACTTATGTTTCAACCTTTGAAAGGTTCCTGTGCCAGCCAGACTCGAACACAATGAAAAACTTAAGCAACTCACACACTCAGACAAGTGCTCAGTTTCAGCATTCACCGACTGCTAAAAGGAGCAGCACTTAACCATCAAACTTGCACGAATGTAAAATTATATCAATGACTTACAATACTGGAGGCTATCTGCTTGTTGTGTTAGTCTACCTCAATCAGTCAATGGCTCCGAGTCAGAGAACATGCTTTACGTGAACACAATTTACTTTTACGGCGTTTCCTATTCCACGCGGGGCCGTCTGGTTATACCGTTTCAGACTTCCACTTTCCAGTTGCAAAACAACTTCTACGAGCATGGAAATTGCATTCCAGGGGATATTCCGGGTCTCAAACGTGCTTTGAAAACCCAAGTGTTTTCGATGTTTACAATTTTTACGCTCCGCCATATTGGAAGCGTTGCAGCATCTGTCAGTGTCAACCAAATTATACGCCATGATAAGGACGTATGGTCATTCTAAAGACTGGAATCAACCAGGAAAACGCCAGGTTTCGTATGTTTCAAACACTGAATTTCTTTAAAATCTGCATTTCCAGACTGCAACGCACCTAAATGAAAACTGTCTTCGTGCACGCACTCCGTCGTTCATCAAATGGCGCCTTCGATTACCCGGATGGGGTTACCGAAAGGTTGCCCTTACATTTTCTCGGTGGCTCAGGGGTATGGTATCATCGGCAACTGAGTGACATAATTACAATCTTCTGAGGGGTGGAGGGTGGGGGGAACCTGAAAAAAAACTTTTACCTAGTTGACTTGTCATCAAAATCCTTCAAAGTGACCTCATTTGCTTTACACGTACACAGTTATTACACAGTCAAATCGCAGACGGATTTTGACACGCTCATTGTTGTACATACTTTGATGACCTTCCTCTTTAAAAAAAAAAAAAAAAAAATTCAGAGGAGATATCAGATCACAACTCTGCAGTGTGTTCTGCAGAAAATGTAATTTTGTCTTCAATGTCCAATGAGAGCACCGTTTCACCTGCACTTTCACCTGCAGAGTTAATTACAAGAAATCTGCATCTAAAATATCATCTTGGAGGTCAGTTTTCAATAAGGAAGACAGATGATCAAGGCAAGAGAACCTGCACTTGACATAACTGTATCTGTCACAGCGGCTCAAATAACAGTCTCATGCTGCTGTTTTTGTTTTGTTTTGTATCCATTCAAAAACAAATAGACACAAACCAGTGACCTTAAAAAAAAAGGGGGGGGGGGAGAGGGGGGACACTTTTTATTTCTCTCATAAAAGAAACAAAACAAAGCACAACAGCCAACAACAACAACAACAACAAAAATACAAAAGCAAAACAAAGAAAAACAACAACTCAACAGGACAACATGTGCCACCACAAAAAAGGAACAAACTCTCTCTCCCTCTCTCACATACACACATACACACACACACACACACACACACACACACACACACACACACACACACAGAGCCTCATATGACTGTGAATGAGAGGCAAGAGAAATGCAGGTCTTTAATTAAATTTACTGAAGCCATTCATGGCCATTCGCACACACTCAATGCAATTCACATTAGCACAAAGTCAACTGTTTCTCTGACATCCTCCCTCTCTCTCCCTCTCCTCTTTTCTTCTTTCCGTTTCTTCTTCCCTAGCCCTCAGGGCTGCTGTGTCTTGCTCTGGTTCTTTCCAATATTTTCTGTGCTACTGACTTGAAAACTGCTGCCTGCATCAGAAACATACACAAGAATATTCCAAACTGACAGAAAATGCATACTAAATGCAGAATACAACACTGAATTTGTTGATGGACAAAACTAAAAAGTAGAAAGAAAGAAAATGTTGGGGGGGGGGGGGGGGATTTTGAGGAAGGGAGTAGTTTTGAGTTGCAAAGAAACAATTTGGGTCTGCTGGAAAGCCTACAAACAAATTTTGACCTAATCAAACGCAGAACATCAAAAATTTTCAGGTTTCACAGGAACTTGCCTGGGAGCTTAAAGGGTCAGACACCACAATGGGCTGGCCGGCATCAGATAATTCACACACACGCCTGTCCAGCGGAATTTCTCCTGCATACATGAAGATCAAAAGAAACTGTGTTATACATGTTGCTTCATTAGCATAAGCTGGGAAACAAACCGGAAGCTGAGAAAATGTATCCAGATGCAGATAAGCTGTAACGTTATTAAAACTCTTTTATTCAACATAATACATGCCTCTGGTTTGAATGACCATTTCTCATTTTCAACTGTTTTTGTTCAGTCCCATGGATGATACATCTAGCCCAAAACTGGTTCTACTGTATCAAGAATACTGCACACAAATCATAGTAAAATAAAGTAACAGTAGTAAAGTAAGAGGGTTTGTAAACTTGCCTAAGACATCAATACCAATCTCTTGTGAAAGTTTCTTGGCCCCCATCTGACCGAAGATGTGTTCAGTGTGCCCACAGTTTGGACAGACGAAGACACTCATGTTCTCTATCACCCCCAGCACTGGCACCTGAACCTTCTGGAACATTGCTGCCCCTCGGCGCACATCCGCCAGCGCAATATCTTGGGGTGTTGTGACCAGCACTGCACCTGGTGAGATTAATTTAAACGAAGACAGTGGTGTCATGTAAAGAGACTCACCCACAAGATAAATTTCACACATTCTTCTTGTTTTTTTCCCCCAACCTGACGCTAACAGTGTAAACATTTTCAGTGCATCACCCTGCAACTAACATCATTACTGGGTGGGTGTGGTCAACTTAAGGTTTCATATACCGAAATTGTCCATGCACTAGATGTTGCATTTTCAGACTTCGCAATACATGTACCATTATGCTGTAAAGGAAACTTGCAAGCGTAAGTGTTAGTACTAAGGTAAATGATAACAATCCAATGTAACCACGCAGCATTCTATAACCATGAAGAGTTCTCTAGGTCAAACACATGTATTACTACACTCCAAGAACAGGTATACCTGTGAGTGGGATGTTTTGTGCAATGGATAGCTGCACATCCCCTGTCCCTGGTGGCATGTCTACTATCAGCCAGTCCAGAGGGGCCCAAGCCACTTGCCTGGAATATAAACAGAAAACAATGAATGATATCTTCGTGAGTTATGGAAAATTAACAAAATTAACCAAAATCTGAGACAAGTTGCAACAGTAAAGACAAGAGAGCAGAAAGCAAGTCAAATACTTCAGGTTATAACTGCTATTTCAACTGGCTTTTCTAGATATCTGACAGTCTCCTTAGTAATCTAATTTATCTGCCCAGGCACACTTTACCATTTGCGATGCAAAAGAACTGAAAACACAACAAAATTTGACTGTGTTCTCCACAAACGAAAATATCAAAACATTCATGTTTGTTGCATGGAATGCAGAATTATGGTCCCACATGCTACAAATTTAATGTAGGAAGTCAAATTCAGTATGGTAAAGGAGTCAAGCACTGAATCTGTTGTACATGTACACATTATTTTACCTCAGCAACCTCTCTATAGCAGACATCACCATAAGGCCCCTCCATACAATGGCAGATTTTTCATCAACCAGAAATCCCATTGACATGCTGCAACAAAACAAGGTTCAAATGAAATAACAGTGACTGCAGACACATGTCTTATTGTTAATACATGTGTACTGTGTACTTTGTTATAAGACTGGTTGGTGCGTCCAATTTATTTTACCAGTTAGGCCAGGTCATGGTAGGAAATACCGATATACAGAAAGCGATGAAAGGTCCTTACCATTTAATTCCATAGTTGATCAGTGGTTCCATTTTGTCATCTGAGGGGAGAAAATAAAGAAACAACTAAAAACATGTATGTCACTGTCAAGAAAGCACAGAACACAAATCACAATCTCAACACCACAGCACAAATCATGATTTTATTATTTACTGCAACTGCAAGTTTGATCTGTAAGCAAGACCTGACCTGCAGTAAGAGCTGGCTCTCCGGACAAGTTCATCAGCTTTGGAATGGAGGGGCCGTAGACATCAGCATCAAGTATCCCAACCTTGTATTTCTGGAGAAAAAAATTTAACACATTTATAATTGATGTACATGTATAATTACTGTGTTGGCAAGCAGAGATCAACAAAAACAGTGCCACTAGTGTGTTGTCACTAATGTATGTGTGTGTATGTGCATGCATGTATGCGCATATACATGCATCCGTGAGTGAGTGCATGTGTTTTGAAAAAAGCAAAAAACAAAACAAAACAAAACAAAACAAAACACGCACACCAAAAATGACACAGGACTTAACTAAAGAAAACAAAGTCATCACTTACAATGTTTCACTTACAGGTTTTTCTGCTGCAATGGCTAGTGCAAGGTTAACTGGAAAAAAGAAAATGTTTTTACCATGTTTGCATTACAATGACCAGGTATATTCCCCCCCCCCCAAAAAAAAAAAACCCAACAACAACAACAAACAAACAAACAAACAAACAAACAAAAAACAAAAAAAAAACACCCCAACAACAACACACACACACACACACACACACACACACACACACACACACACAAGAAAAAACATTCTTGCACTCGTTCTGATTAACATTTTCCTTTGTTCATCATAAATAACCATAAATAACTGGCAAGATAAATGCAAAGTGACTGCGGCACATAATCTGATGGAGTGCACAGTTCATACCTGCTGTTGTCGATTTTCCGACACCTCCTTTGCCTGACGCAACGCACAGCACATTCTGTACACCTTCAATTGGTCGCTGCTTCGGCAGTCCTCGAGCCATCATCTGCTTTTGATGCTCTGTTGCACTACCCCCTGACTTGATGCCCTGAAATCAAACAAAACAACTGCATGAAGAAACTTAAAAGGGGGGAGGGGGGGATGGGGGGGGGGAGAGGTACACACACACACACACACACAGTGTCTTCTGTGACGTGCATGAAAATCCACGAGCGAATGGGCATTTCACATGAGGGACTGGACATACATATGACTTACGACATTTCTGACACCACAGAAATCGAAAGAAGAACATGTATTCAACACGTCAAGTGCGGCACACGTGTGACAACCTTACGCTCTTCTCGTTACAAGCACAATCATATATTTACATGCAACATATGAAAGTTTCTAACAAACGGATTGTCGTGTGATGAAAACATCCGCGGCCAAACATCGCTTTGGTGTTTCTGTATTTGCAGAGATCGTAAGAAAGTCCAAGTTTTCATGGTGGGAGAGGTCGCCGGAAGTTGTAACAAATCTCGAAGACATGCGCAATGTTGCTCTGAAAGCAGACGACGCGTGTTCGCGACTGTTATCCGGGAAATGGATCACACCAGTACACATCCCCGTACCGGGGGCCGTAACGTTAACACTAGTGTTAACGTTACGGCCCCCGGTACGGGAATGCCGCCAGGTCCGTCCGGTCGGCGACGGGCCGCAAATTGACGCCCATTTATGGAGCCCCCTACCCTACTCGGCTCTAGGACTCGAAATCGGCAGTTTATTTCGATATTACTCTTGCCGGTACACGGGGGGTACTGGTCAAGATTGGGGAGTCGACATAGTCACTGAGTACGTCAGTCACCCTGAGTACGTGCTATTTCGACGGATTTCTGAGTCACTATGTAAATTTAGCCTTTTATTTGGCTCCAGGCAGCCGTGAGTGAGTGCACTTGGTGTGTGCCGGCTAGTTCGTATACTACAAACTCTATAGAGTGTCCTGAGCCGGTCAGCTGAAACGAACTATATCGGCCGGTGTCGTAGACCATTTCGGAACCAGGATAAATCGGAACCGGTTCCCGGCCAAAAATCCTAGGATATTTCGGAACTGATTCCCATTTATCCTAGGATAACCCTAACCCTATTCCCATTTATCCTAGGATATCCTAGGATAAATCGGAATGGTTCTGAAAAATCCTGCCACCAGGGCCAGGATAAATCGGAATGGTTCCCATTCGTCCGGTTCCGAAATATCCTGTGACACCGGCACTGACTCGATGGTGCACGCCGGCCTCGAGTCATCAGTCACGGCCCCCGGGCTTAGCCGGCCAAGCAAGTCAGTTTAAATTGTAGTAAAATTGAAAAAAAAAAAAAAAAATCTGTCAGTATACTGAGTCGTTTTCTGTGTGATAAACGGCCGCTTCCCGGTTTTTCACACAGTAACTGAACCCCACTGAAACTCGGCAGTGGGTTTTAGTACAGGTACATCAGTCCAGTCTACTGAGTACGTTTCACTGAGGAGTCACCGTGCCGTGAGTGAAATAAACTCGGTGTTTTTAAAAGAAAGACAGCCGTTTTGTATACCTAAGGACGATAAACCAAAAAGATATCTGAAGAACTGGAGACCGATTACTCTGTTAAATTCTGTGTACAAAATAGCTTCCTCCTGCATATCCGAGCGTTTTAAGTCGGTTCTGCCATCAATAATACATAGTGACCAGAAAGGCTTCCTAAAGGACAGATTTATAGGGGAAAATATTAGACTTGTTTATGATGTACTAGTTCATACCCATGTTAAGAGAATGCCTGGCCTCCTCCTACTGGTGGATTTTGAGAAGGCTTTCGACAGTGTCGCCTGGTCGTTTATCGAAAAATGCCTCCTGTACTTTAGATTCGGCCCTGATATGATACAATGGGTTAAAACTTTTTACAGTGACATATCCGCATGTGTGTTTGTAAATGGTAAATACTCAAATTGGTTCAAAATAGAGCGTGGTTGTCGGCAAGGGGATTCGTGCTCGGCGTATATTTACCTGATCTGCGCCGAAATCCTTTCATCAATCATCCGTCAAAATGAGGAGATTAAAGGCCTTAGCATAAATAATCTTGAAATTCTTCTTTCGCAGTTTGCGGATGACACCTCACTCTTTCTCGATGGCAGTGAGAAATCTTTCGTTGAGTGCATTCGCAGCCTTGAGTTTTTTGCTTCAATATCAGGATTAAGGATGAATCGTGAAAAAACCCAAGTAGTCTGGTTAGGGTCCATGAGAAACTCGAATGTTAGGTATCTGCGTGATGCTAATTTTGTATGGAATCCGGGGGTATTTAGAGCGCTTGGTGTGTTGTTCTCAACTGATATAAATTGTATAGTTGATATTAATTACCAAGATAAACTTGCAGACATTAAGCGTACTCTGAATATCTGGTCAAAAAGGCAGTTAACACCGCTAGGAAAAATTACAGTCATAAAAACTCTCGCCATTTCAAAAATTGTACATTTATTTATGAATATACCGGATCCTTCCAAACAGTTCATTGATGAATTGAACAAAGTATTCTACTCTTTTCTCTGGGATAACAAGATAGCCAAAATAAATAGGAAGATTGTTTGTTTACCCTATGAAATGGGAGGTCTCAGAATGATTAATGTGCATTCCTTCCTGGCAAGTATGAAGGTACAATGGTTACGCCGCATTTTTTCAGGGGATTCTGCCATTAGAAGGCTTTTGTACTCCTTTTGTCCACAGTTAGAAAGCTTGCATGTCTATGGTGGGGAGTACGCTAACATAGTAATGATGCAAAGTAAGAATAAATTTTGGGCCGATGTCGCCAAACACTATAAGAATCTTAGTTACAAGTGTCAACCTGAATCACCAAGTGAATTCATGGCTGAACACCTTTTCTACAACTCAAGAATTATCAGAGACCGGAAAGTACTGAATATTGTCAGTTGGGTGAATAATGGTATTACCTTAGTAAAACATCTGATGGATGATAAGGGGCAATTCTTAGAATATAACAACTTCTGTGCTCGCTACACAAATGTGTCCACCAACTTTCTTGTGTACCATGGTGTATTAAGTGCGGTCAAAAAATACCAGAGACGTTTAGAGTTAGATATTAATGTCAGTATTGATGATGCAAACGACAATAGCAAAGTATGGTCACTGATTATGTATGGTGGAAAGAGAGCTGTGTATTCTGCCCTCGTACATTGTAATGCCAGTCCTGTCTGTACATCAAAATGGTCAAAACAGTACCCAACATGCCCATTGTGGACGTGCATTTTTACCAAGCCTTTTAAAACTACCCTGGATCCCCAGCTCAGGTGGTTTCAGATTAGGTTAATTCACAGACTTCTTCCGACAAAGCGTTTTTTGTGCATACGGAAGCTAGCAGATACAAAGGAATGTACTTTCTGTGGTGTTGAAGAAGAAACACTGAACCATTTGTTTTGGACATGTCGACATACTCAACAATTTTGGAACAGTGTGCAGAGGTGGTTATGTGATAAGTGTGATAATTGTACACCACCTATTTTCTCTGAACTTTTGGTTATGTTTGGTATAGATCAACACTTTAAAACCGACAGCGTTATTGATCTGCTTATCTTGATGGGGAAATTCTATATTTACAAGTGTAGGCTAAAGGAGACCCTTCCAGACTCTGGTGTCTTTGCTACAATGGTTAAAGAGAGGTATTCGGTGGAGAAGTACAGACATTGTATAACTGGACTTGTACATAAGTTCAGGCTCACATGGTATCCATATCAGTCAAGCTTTAGTAAACTAAGTATGTATGGAAACTGTAAGATGTATACTTACCTGCTTATAGGGAAACATATTGAAAAACAAAGTGTAGAATAGTGCAACACGGCACTCCCAGGGAGTGCCGGATACCATGCAACCACTTACCTTACATATTGATACTTACATATACATTTGAACCTGTGTCTGTAGTGTAAGCCAACAGGTGGACCACTGGAGATGGAGCTGAGCCGTGTGTGTGTGTGTGTGTGTGTGTGTGTGTGTGTGTGTGTGTGTGTGTAAAAACATATATTATATATATATATATATATTCTTCTAACGCATCACATACAGCTCTAATATATATATGTATAGCTGTATTTGAGAAAAGGACAAGCATACTGTACTGTGGTGTATACATATGTACTTGTTATTAGTGTCAATGTACCTAGTTCTGTGTATATATATATGTATAATGTATGGTAAAAAAAAAAAAAAAAAGACATCCGTTTTTTTTTTTGTTTTTTTTAAAAAGTGATTTCTCGGGTGACCGCCTCAGTGACGGATACACTGAAGAGATGAGTCTTCACTCCGCAGACGCTTCCGGAATGCGGTGACCGCTCAGTGATGCCGCGGCCTCAGTGACTGCCTCCTTCGCTGACTGACTCGGAACGTGGCTCAGGAAGAGAGTTCCACAGGGCCCGACTTCATCAACCAGAAAGTCCGTAACTACCATAAACAATTTACAGACGTCACTGACGGTGTTCATGGTCATATTTCAGGCAGATGTGGCTTCAGTGACCCCGGCGGCGTGACTTGACCGGCAACTCAACTCAGTGCTCACTGCAGTGGAAACTGATCCGGCCGAGTCAGTCGTGATGAAAACTTCAGTCGGCTTAAATGGCAACAGCACCACCACCGTCTAGGCTAACACCCTTGTTGTGCGTACATCTATTATGGGTACATCTAGCCGCTATATCGTGCGCATTTGAAATCATGATCGGTTGCCAAATGGCAAAATCATAATGTGTTCACATGTTTAGGTTAGTTTGCATTTTCAGTTTAAATTTTTAAAGTTTTACTTCAGTCACTTTTGGGTGATGTTGTTGCCGGGCGGGGACCGGCCTTGGGACCATAAACAAAGAATTTTTTTTTTAAAGCAGAAACTTGTAAAAACATGTAGTTTATAGACACATTGGGAGCTGAAGTCTCCCCCCTCCTCCCCTCTCCCACCCCCAGCCTAATCCTAAAATTTACTGAATTCGAACGCCCCCCCCCCCCCTTCCTCCTTTTCCGTCGAGCGAAAAATCGGCGATCATAAATATAAAAAAAATTGTAACCCCCCACCCTCTGAGCAAAAGCCTGGCTCACCGTTATTTATCTGTCGGCCAAGCCCCCCTCTCAACCTCCAAACCGCTCGGAACTGGTCCGGCCTTGCGGGTCGTGATTCGAATACTGACACTTGGTATGGGAAAAGTAATGCTGTGAATTTAATTATTCCATTCCTAAATTTCCGTCGAAAGTAACCGCCCCATCAGACGAACCAGTCAGGTTACCGTTGTCTGAACACAGGAAAAAAAGTTTCATTATTTTGCATTTCGTTCCCCAGGAGAGCTCGACTGTGTTTGTTGCCTGAATCAATGGCGGTATAGGCGCCCAACGAAAAATCTATCTTGACAATGACTGATTCGGTTCAGTCGGCAAAAGCACTGTTTTGAGTGGTGATTTTCCCACCGGCTAACAAGTTTGTTTTGTTGGGGGGTTTCCCCCTGGAGCACTGATGGTTAATTTTAAGTAATAGATGAAATGTCTCTGAGTCGGTTGAAAATACTAATTCCGAACGAATCTGCTAGACTAACAGGTGCAAATGAAGACCTAGTAAACTCGAGTGATTTCAACCTCCGTCAGTCTTTGTCGCTGCAATTTGCGACTGAGATAAAGCTGTTTCTCTCAAACCTAATTCAAGCTCGTTAGCGAAAAAAAGAAAGAAAAAGAAAACGCACGTGCAAGCTGACTTGCGTCAGTGCTTTCTTTCTTTTTGTGTTGAGTGAATCAGTCGCAAGTGCATTATCACACTAGCTGCCTACTTGTGTCTCAGTGATCTCGTTACGGACCGCCTCACCTTAGTACGGCAAGAGGAAGCAGCCAAAACACCCGAATTCGTACGCATACTAAATCGAATTAGTACGCGTACTAAGTCGATCAATCCAAAGGCCCCATTCCTATCACGTGACAAATATTACGCGTACTAAATCACCCGGCAAGCCAGACTGAGCAGCCATAAGTCCCGAACTGATTCGATTTAGTACGCGTACTAAGTAAATCAGTACAGTCTAAGTCCCGAATTAGTACGTATGTGGTGGAAAAGGACGTTAACCCCCCAAACACCCACCCCGAATTAGTACGCCGCGTACCAGGCTATTTCGACTCAGCATGCGTAACAAGTCGACCAGCCAGAAGTAAGCAATTAGTACGCATAGTAAGTCGACCAGTCAGGCCCGGAATTATTACGCGTGCTAAGTCGACCAATCAGAAGTATCGGAATTAGTATGCGTACTGTATCGACTGATTTGCCGGCCGGTACGCGTACTACTACGTCGACCAAATTATTACGCTCACGATTTCGAAAACCGACCACACAAGTCAGGAATTAGTGCGCGTACGACGTCGACCAGTCACAAGTCCGGAATACGTCTCAGTGATTGGTCGACTTAGTACGCGTACTATTCAGGACTTCTCATGGGTCGAATTAGTACGCGTACTATTTGTCACGTGGTAGGAATGGAGCCTTTATAGATTGGTCGACTTAGTACGCGTATTAAGTAAGGAGCACGCTTACTGTATCGGGAGTCATGGCTGCTTCCGCTTGCCGTAATAAGACAACAAACTAACTTTTCGGTCTCCAGGGATCTGCTTATGCACACAGCACGTACTGTGTTTAATTGCTTTTGAGCGCACGTTTTCACGGTGCATGACGCATTAGCATATTTACAAAACGCGTTTTGATAACGCGGCTTCGGCTCATTTTAGATATTATCTTTCACATAATGGCCCGGGTGCTAATTTATTTTGCGTGTCATCGTCGTTTGCTCATCATTACTGTACACTCCACATGCCATGCATGACATTTGAGGTACCGCAAAAACAAACCGATTCTGTTCTTCTGACACTGACGAAATATTACTTTCTTCTGAACGCGTTTGGAGAAACGCAGTTGTTGATGGATTTGTAGTGATGGGAATGTTCCCGTCGGGACCTTGTTGAATTTGTATCATAGTTCAAGAGTATTCAGTCAGTGCACGCAGGCATCAGTGACGTGGCTGGTCGGTTGGCTGATGTGGCGTCAGGTCCTTTTCCATCATGAATGGCGGATATCAGAGACGGGGTAACGAGGGAAAAGAGACAGCACAATGCTTTAAATTTTATTTTGGGTGAGAATTTGTTTTTAAGAGCATTCAGTGCAGGCACGTTGCAGTAGCTTGACTTGTTGGTTGATCGGTTGGCTGGTGTGGCATTAGGTCCTTTTTTGTGTTATGTATTGCGGATGTTGTAGACGAGGAATCAAGGAAAATGAAAGCACAAAGCCTTTTTTGTGGAATCGAACCCACGAACTAAGCATTGGCAGTCCAAAGTTCCACCATCTCGGATATACCTGCTCTCCGACTACCCGCAGCGGTTCTGTCAGTATGTCCTACGGAAATCTGTCTCTGACAAAACACTGAGTCACTGTCAGTGTCGCCATAAATGGATGCAGTAATGAATTCTTCTTTTTTTCTGTAGCGCTAAGATACAGTAGCTCTTGGGTGTGTTTGGGTTTATAATGATTACCGTTAATCTCATTCATACTAATATTAGCCTACGTGACGTTTTCCATAATTATCATTAAAAACCAATTCACTCTTTTTTACAGCACAAAGAGACAGGGTGTGATTGGGTTTATCGTGATTAATATAACTAATATTAGCACATGAAGTTATTCATAATGACAAATAATGGAGGACAGCTGGTGGATCAGGCTGGTCACCTGTTCTTGCAATTCCTACGGGGAGTGGCGGTGTCAATGAGTGCGACTCCGCTCAAGACGGATCCAGTCAGCCACGCTCCAGCCACAACCAATTATGGTATGGTATGGTATGGTATGGTAGACTTCTCCTCGGCGCACATATCCATCTCTGCTGAAATGCTCACGGCGCCGCAGGGCTGGAGGACGAAGCAGTGAAAGCCTGCTGCCGTTAAGCGCTACTTTGTGTGCAAACCTCCACCCTGCTATTCACTCTGGTGCGTGCGACAGTATTTCTGTTTACCACGCCACCGGCCACAGCCTACTCTTCTTCGAAAGATGAACGTGGGATCTTTAGCGTTTAAAATGATAATCCAGCGAGGGGGAAAAATGAGGTTAGTAATCATGCTCACCACTGTAAGTCGATCGCCCCTGTAATATTTTGTACACTGTATAATAATTATACATACAAAGAGGGTACAGTTCTCCAACGTTTGCAACATGAACAAAACATCAGCTGACTGAGTATTACTATGATGTTTGCTTTTGGAAAGTGGATACTTTATATTGTCTCTCAGTATACAACTGTGGTTAATTACTACCCCCACCCTCACCCCCGCTCCGTAACCCTCACAATCGTTTAAATGGAATGCGTGTGAGTCCGATGCACCTGAGCGTCGCCAAGAAGAGGCCATGAGGAATGGGCAGAGATGCCGTGCCGCACACTATCAGGCGTGATGGTGAGTCTTGTGTCTGACTGTGCTCTTGCTCGCTGTAATTACTGCGTCAGTACAGCTGCACTTTCTGGCCGAGAATGTCTCCCTACTCCATCAGAAACTGACAACTCCGTACTCTCTGCAGCTGCTGTTTGTGCTGACTGTGTGAACGACTGTCTCCAGTGCTGAAGTATGCACGTGACTTGCGTCCCCAGGCTTAGCGGCTGGGGCGCTTCTTTCCATGAATTCCCCATTTACCGTCTCTAAAGTACCTGCTTCGATGCGAGCTGACAGCTAGGGAAAAGATGCCACTCTCGAAGTATGCACTAGACAGACATGATTACTTATGTGAGTGTATATACAGCCAGTAGAATGCGCGAGTGAGTGTCATGCTTTGTTCCTGATTTTGTTTTGTTCGGATGTTCTCTTGTTGGCTTTTTGTTTGTTTGGTTGTTGTTGTTTTTTTTTTTGTTTGTTTGTTTGATTTTTGGTTGTTTTCTGTTTGTTTGTTGTTTTGTTGTTGTTGATATTTTCCATGATTTTCATGTGTTTCCTTTTGTTTTCCTCTGCCACCAGAGGGTTGGAGAAAATAGACTTGACTTGACTTGACTTGACTTGACTTGACTTGAAGCTGTAACTGTGTGTGCGAATGAATTTGGACAACACAGACATGTTTCTTTAAAAATGTGTGGCCTCAAATAAAATTGAGGAAATCACTAATCAGGCGTTAAGAAACCCTGACCTAATTTCCTGCCCTAAGGGCGCCGCTACTCGTCTATACTGAATAGAAACAAGCCCAGTACGAGACCTCACGCCTGCTCTGACCCTCGTTCCCCGACCCGAACACAGACTTGTGCCTGTGGTGTTATAATAAGAGACAGAGGACAATTTCAAGGGCACACATTCTTTGCAATCGGCAATAGATTTTCTTTCACGTTATGATGTTTGTCAGACAGACTGAGGCGTGTGGCCGGACGATTTGCCTAAAGACGATTTGTCGACGGACGATACGTTGAACAGCCAAGGCGGGCCCTCTTGCTGTTACAGAGAGAGAGAGAGAGAGAAAGAGAGAGAGAGAGATTTTTTTTTTTTCAACGGATAAGATTTGTCCCTACATCGGTCAATTTTTTGTCTGCCTTTGCACAGAGAGAGAGAGAGAGAGAGGCCTGGTGGCCTGGGCTCGCATGTTAAAGTCGGGGTTAGGGCGTTTAGCCCCGGGTTAGAGTCTAACCTTGAACTAAACTAGCTCTAGGGTTGCATTTTCTGTTTTTGTTGTTTTGTTTTTGTTTCAAATCAGAAAGCGGGTCAATTCCAGCAAGGTGCTTATGTCGCTATAGAAGGATTTTTGTCTTTCTTTGTTCGCTTCCTTTTTTATTTAATTTTGCTTTTGGGGTTTCTCTTGTCCTTGTCTGGGTTAGGCCCGTAGCCGTGGGTTAAATTAACCTCGAGTTTTACATACGGGCCCTGATGGCCATGAACCACCCCGGAAAATAGCTTCCTAATCGAAAACTGACGATAACTGACAACTAACTGCCTGTGGCCGGACAGCAACGCCCCTTATAATCGGACGCGTTACCATTTCAGTCACTCACACGCCCCATGGGGTGTAAAGATCGCGTGACAAAGTCGCGTTTCTGCACGCGTCTGAGGTCTGTGAAACCAGGCCAAAGTAATAACCTGACTGCGATGCCCATACTATAATCAACCGAATGATAGACGCACTGTGGTGTAACGTAACTAGCGCGGTACCCCCTACTTAACTGCCGTTTCTCTGTTCAGCCCACGCGCCGGAAGTCCAACCAACAGCCATACAGCACATGGCACTAGAATTCAGAAGCAAAACAAAATCATGTGTACATTTTTGTTTCACTTTTTATTCCCTTTTTTCGGCCAGAAGCAGGACAGTTCAATTGAGAGATACAGCTGCCCGGTTGCTCTTTGCAGAAAAAGTCAGAAGCACCGACAATGAGAGCAATGTCGGGCAGATGTTCTTGAACATTTGTCCAGTTTGTTGTTGTTTTTGTTGTACAGATGATGTTAGAGAACAAACCTGCATTTCTCCCGATTTCTTGTTGTTTAGATGACGTGTCTTCGTACGTTTGATCTCGTGATGAATCTCTACTATTACAGAGGAGTCGAGATACCCCAGCGGTAGAACATTGTACTTTCAATGCTCGGGACGTGAGTTCGATACCTGGCTGGGGCCAGATATTTGTACTGGCCTTTTGCTCGTAGCCCCGTCTTTGATATCACCCATATGGAGTGGGAAAAAGACAGTAAACTCTTAAACACCCGCACCGCCCTCTAAGATTACTACCTTCACCGGCCCCCGTAGTGTAGTGGTTAGCACTTCGGACTATGGACCGGAAGACCCGGGTTCGAGCCCCAGCCGAGGCAAGCGGGGTTTTTCCTACCTGGGTCGGCTCCTACCCAGAGCGGGCCTGCTTAATGCCCGGATATTTATATATTTATATTTATGACGGGAAGCGTGGAATGCGGCCCTGTCCCGCAGTCCCAAAACACACGGACCTCCACAGCATCATCTTACCATCATCCTCATCTCCATCACCGTGCATAATAAAAATTGCCCCAACCTCCGAGCCCTCCGTGGATTCCACCCATTACCAGGGAGGAACACCACTGAAGCCGGCAAAGAGTTGTGGCAAAAAAAAAAAAAGAAAAAAAAAAGATTACTACCTTCTTCCAGAAGATGACTGTTTCTTTCATTGCGAGGTCGTAGCCCCTGGGACGACATCACGATTCACGACTGTCTCACGATGACAACTCTCGAGGTCAGCCAACATACGTTACCGCTTCCAACCTGCTAACACATAGAGTTTTTCATCAGTAAGAGACATCTTCCCTAACGTTTCAACACTGGTAAACAAAAATCTCGGGTTCCTTTCTTGACCGATAGAAAATATACGCTACCCGTAAAACACAATCCATGTTTTTCATCGGTAAGAGACATCTTCCCCAACGTTTCAACACTGGTAAACAAAAATCATGGGTTCCTTTCTTAACCGATGAAAAACATACACCACCAGTAAACCACAAAACATGTATTTATGACGTTCATCTGTCACTTACTTATTGCCTTCTGCACTGCACTTTTGCACTGCCCTGTCTCTTCCCTTTCGGCGCCACAAAATTGCTCCATTAAATCTCCCTCTACAGCGACAACTTTCTCATTGCTCTGTTGTCGAACCGATTTATGGAATGCATCTCCGACGTAACCGGCCTTGCAAAACAACCAGAATGTTGTCAACAAGTTAAGCTTATTGCCTGTTGGCGACATAGATCAAATCACAGACAAAACACGCTTCTTCTGCTGTGTGCCTCCAAAAAAAAAACAAAAAAAAAACAACTGCAAAAATCGAGTAAAATCAAGATTATGAAAGTTAGACTCAAATTTTGGATGTTCAAAAACAGATATGATTTTTTAAAAAGTACGCCCCCCCCCCCTCGAAAACAAACAACACAAAAAAATCGCTGCCTTTGCCGCTTCTTAGCCTTCAAAAATATAAAGACGGAACAACAAAGGAAACGGCGGCACCAATTATTTTGCCAGTTTGTTCCCATCTGTGAATCGGACTCGCTGTCTGAGCATTCACAGTCAAGCGTTGTACCAAATCGATTTCTAGCATCACTGGTACAGGTGCACTAACATTATGTCGCATATCAATATCAATTTCTGACTCCCGCCTGGGAATCGAACTCACGACTCGAGCATTCACATTCCAACGTTCCGCCAGCTTGGCTATCCTGCTTACTTAGCGTTACTGGCGTACTAACATTACGTTGCAAGACAACGCCATTGACTCCTTAAACAACAACAACAACAACGACTACAACAACAACAACAACAACAACAACAACAACAAACATTCCCGAACATTCACAGTCCAACGATCTACCAACCGGGCCATCCCAGTTGCCCTAGCATTACTGGCACTAACTAAATGGCGTAACGCAAGTCAATTTATGGCCCATCTCCCGTCGTCTGGAAAATTGACCGAAGGGACTATCAACTCTATAGCACTTAGGCCCTTTTCCAGTTGACGCTAAATTTTTTCACGGTTCCCAGCATTTTAGTTATACTTTGTCTAGCATAGGAACGAGGGTCAAGTACTGTCACATGTTATTTTCCGTTTCACTCCTTGTCCGTCAGCTACCTGCAGCTCAGCTGATGGAACATCCGTCTAGCGTTCCGGAAGGTGTTTTAAATCGGAAATGGCGACATCTTTATGTCTCGGGAGTCTGCGCGGTGCAGGGGTATCGGTGAGGTGAATGCGCAGCGGTAAAACAAAAATAATGTAGACAGACGAGAGGAGACAAGTGGTTTGTATTTGGTGGCCAAATACTACCAACCCTACTTTATCTTTACACATAAAGCGGTTTCTCAGTTTTATTTTATTTTATTTTATTTTATTTTATTTTATGTTATTTTATTTTTGTTGTTCTTTCTTCTGGAAGTGGGCAAGAATTTGAAGTAAATAACTCGATTTAGCTTAGTTTATTTTTCATCCTTCCTTTCGCGATCCATTCATTATCACAGCGTATATTTCAACATAATTTGTACAGAAAATAGATATAGAACCATTCAAACGGTTCCATCGTGCACGTGTACCAACCTTTCGTATGTATTGTTAGTTCCATACTCAGTGCAAGTAACTGGCCGTATTCTTGACGAATGAGACCTTGTTTAAATCATGCACTTCACCGATAATGGACAAGCTGAAACCAGAAACATTCCGCGGCAGCTTGAAATCAATTGAATTTGGTCTTTGTTCGGAATGAACTCCAGTCCCTCCCGCCGCCAAACATAGAATCAATATAAGACTCCAAGAATAATCACAGAGGGATGGTCAGTTGTTTGCCGCATTACAGTTACACGAGTGACATGTTACTGGCTCACAGATCGACCTTGGCTGTTAACGATGGCAACAGCATGATACCAATCAGACACGTGTAATATTATGACATTCTGTTGGCCATTGTCGCCAAGATATGAATCTAATGTACGCCTATTGATCTGTACGTTTCCGTCTGCTTGCGGTTACAAAAAAAGAATCAGACAGGTCGTAGAAGCCGAATGGGTTCGACGACGGTAACGGCAGTTTTATGAACTCAAATAGCTGTAAGT
The DNA here is from genome assembly GCA_018292915.2 of Batillaria attramentaria. NCBI lineage: Eukaryota > Metazoa > Mollusca > Gastropoda > Batillariidae > Batillaria > Batillaria attramentaria. The sequence continues at coordinate 2,550,542 of JACVVK020000004.1, forward strand.
TTAGTTCAGTTCAAGAAGGTAGCTCTGCCCTCGCGAAAGCCAGTACGCGTTCCACCATTTCTATCGTTAGTCTCCCTCCTGCCTCTTTGCACGCCTCTGCTCTGCATGTTGTATATGGTATAACGACCGAGGCTTTGCTCACGCACCGTGCGTCTCAGACTCCTTACCACTTCTGATCTTTCTAGGCGCAGGCCAGCCGAAATGCTTGCCCGTATAGTTCCAAGATAATATTTAGTTTAGGGAGCGCACTGACGGAGCAGTTACAGCGTCTGTTGGAGGGATTCATTGACACTTTGGGAGTTTGGGAAGGGGGAGGGGGGGGGGTTCAGGGACTTGTTTTCCCGAATATTCACGCGATCATTGCTGTGAATCAGAGGCATCGTCCAGACTATCGGTAAGCGCTAATATCCATAGATCCGAACCTCTTATACTTACCGTTATCCCAAGATAGTACAGCGTATAGAAACCAAATCCTGACACGAGGGTTCCTTTCCTTCCCAGTATCCTGATAGTAACGTGACGTACCCAGCACTAGTGGTTGCATGCAGGAAACAAAAAATGGATGGCGCCGGCGTAAAAATGGCAACACACTGACTCCCCTTGAACAGAAGGGGGATGTGGTGTGTGTGTGGGGGGGGGGGGGGATGGGGGGGGCGTATTTCTCTGACCATAGTGACAAGACTGAGGAAATCGCCAATAGCAACCGATGCAACGTTCACCTCAACGGGTCACCTCATCATGACAACATGGATAGGAAAAGCAGCAATTTTACGCTGCCCTCAATTTTCTTGGCTTGACCCGCAGTGTCTGCGAAATTATTCCTGTGCAATCGCGTGTTTTGCAATCAGTGAATCAATCTACGAAGACACGCAAATGGTAAAAAAAAAGAAAGAAAAACAACGTCGTGGGTAGAAAACGCCAGTTCCTGGTTTGATATTGACGTACAGAGAAACGAAATCAGGGCACTTCTGACAAGGATCACGTCCATGTTTCAGTCATTAGTGAACTTCAAAAGCACCAAGGAGTTGGGTTTCGTTTCGTTTTACTTTTCCATCGTCCTTTTCCATCACATAAGGGGAGGGGGGGGGGGGGCAGAGAAGCTCTAGGACTGATTGCCAGTGGTGGTTGGTCGGAATATCCAACAACAACAACAAAAACAACAACAACAACAACAACTGAAGCGAAAATGGTGACGGAAGGGTTAAACTGAGCCTAATGATATCAACTTTCAATTTATTTTCGTGCTGGGGGATGTTGGGGTGTTGGGGGGTTTAACGTCCTTTTCCACCACATACGTGTGATATCAAAGACAGGCCAACGATGAAAAATCCAGCACAAATATTTGGCCTCAGCCGGGATACGACTGAGCTCACGACCCGAGCATTAGAAGTCCAACGCTCTACCGCATTCGGCCACCCCCATTTTTATGCTGGCATTCCAACAACAACAACGACAAACACCTAATTAGTTTGATCAGATTTTATAGCATCGGATTTCATTTTAATCTTTCACATAGTGGTTTTTCTATTTTCGAGTAAGTAGCGATTTGACAAGTATTTTCACACACACACACACACACACCCCTACATGGTCCAACCCTTGTCGTGGGGTAGTGGCTTGTGTACCTCAATGACCCAGAGAGCTACGCCAGCGGGAGCACGTGCTCCTGGCAGGGTCACCCAAGCTGGACAGGTCGAAGGGTAGAGGTCAGACGAATGTGGACCACCTCTCCAAGAGGCTAAACGGGTTTGCGTAGGGTTAACAGCCCTACCTGTAAAAAAAAACATAACGTTACAGAAGCATCGACAGCAACAAACCAAAACATTCACCTGGGCAAGGAAGGGTCTCCATCCCGGAGACCTATGACGCATTGCAGTGAAAGCCGAAAGGAAGCTGCAAGGCCGACCCCCCTTCTAACACCCAGGACAATGACGAGAGTAGCCACATGGAACATCAGGACAATGTATGAAGTAGGAAGGACCATACAAGTAGCAAGAGAGATGAAGAACTACAAGATAGGAGTACTGGGACTGAGTGAGACAAGGTGGCTACAGACAGGACAGCTGAGATTTTCATCGGGAGAGCAATTGCTGTACTCGGGACACACAGAGGATGGAGCCCCCCACACTGAGGGCGTGGCCCTGATGCTGGCACCGGAGGCACAGCGGGCACTCATCGGCTGGGAACCTGTCAACTCCCGCATCATCACAGCCAAATTCATCACCAAGAAGAAAGACATCAAGCTAAACATCATCCAGTGCTACGCTCCCACCAATGATGCGGAAGAGGAGAAAAAAGACGACTTCTACCAACAACTACAGACAGTGATAGATAGAGGAGGAGCCAAGGACATGACCATACTGATGGGAGACTTCAACGCCAAGATTGGATCAGACAACACAGGCTATGAGAACACCATGGGAACACACGGACTGGGACAGATGAACGAAAATGGCGAGCGCTTTGCAGACTTCTGTGCCCTGAACCAGCTAGTGATAGGAGGCAGCATCTTCCCACACAAGCGCATCCACAAGGCCACATGGAGATCGCCGGACCATGTCACGGAGAACCAGATTGATCACATCTGCATCAGCCGGAAGTTCAGGAGATCGTGGCGAGATGTGCGCGTGATGAGGGGTGCCGATGTATCATCAGACCACCACCTTCTTGCTACAACACTGAGACTTCGGCTTAAGAGACACACCAACGCCAACAACACACGGACCAGGTACAACGTTGGTCTACTCAGGAACACAGAGACACAAGCAGCATTCCGGATCAGCCTTTCCAACAGGTTCCAGCCACTGCAAGACCTGATAGAAGACAGTGGAATGGATATCGAGACACAGTGGGAACACAGCAAGAAACTCTGGCACGACACATGCGAAGAGGTCCTTGGCAAGAGAAAGACCCAACACAAGGAATGGATCTCTGCTGATACCATCCAGAAGCTGGAAGTTAGGAAAAAGAAGAAAACTGCACTGAACACGAGCCGAACAAGAAGAGCTAAGGCAAAGGCACAGGAAGAATACACAGCAGCTGACAGAGAAGTGAAGAGGAGCACCAGAAAGGACAAGAGGGACTACATCGACAACCTGGCCAATCAAGCAGAGGAAGCAGCCGGACAAGGGAACCTAAAAGACCTGTACCAGGTGACCAAGAAGCTCGCGGGCAAGTTTCAGCAGACAGACAAACCAGTGAAGGACAAGAACGGGCACCCACTGACAACAACTGAGGAACAGCTGAAGCGATGGGCAGAACACTTCAGGGAGCTGTTAAATCGCCCCATCCCTGAAACACCACCAGACATCCCGCCAGCTGAGACAGAACTACCCATCAACTGCGACAAGCCCTCTAAGGCGGAGATCAGGAAAGCCATCATGACACTGAGAAATGGGAAAGCTGCAGGGCCAGACGAGATACCAGCAGAAGCCATCAAAGCAGACACAGAGACAGCCGTCAACATGCTGCACAGCCTATTCAGCAAGATCTGGGAGAAGGAAGAGGTGCCAGCCCAGTGGAAAGAAGGGATCGTCATCAAGCTGCCAAAGAAAGGGGATCTCAGGGACTGCAGCAACTACCGAGGGATCATGCTCCTGTCAGTGCCAGGCAAGGTTCTCAACAGAATTCTACTGGAGAGGATGAGGGAGGCAGTCGACCCTATGCTCCGAGACCAGCAGGCGGGCTTTCGCAGGAACAGGTCCTGCGCTGACCAGATCGCCAGCCTACGCATCATTGTTGAGCAGTCACTGGAGTGGAACTCCCCCCTCTACATCAACTTCATAGACTATGAGAAGGCCTTCGACAGTGTAGACAGAGAGGCGCTGTGGAAGCTGCTAAGGCACTATGGAGTTCCCGGGAAGATCATCTCCCTGATCCAGTGCACCTACAAAGACATGAGCTGCAGGATTGCCCATGCTGGCCAGTTGTCAGAAAGCTTCGAGGTGAAGACCGGAGTCCGCCAGGGATGCCTGTTGTCCCCGTTCCTCTTCCTCCTGGTCATCGACTGGATCATGAAGACCACCACAACAGGCAGGAAAAACGGGATACAGTGGACACTCTGGGCGCAGCTGGATGACCTCGACTTTGCGGACGACCTGGCGCTCCTGTCTCACAGCCACAGCCAGATGCAGGACAAGACTACATGCCTGGAAGCCACATCAGCCGGAACAGGGCTCAAGATCAACAGGAGGAAAACCGAGCTGATGAAGATCAACACCACTGCCAACACACCAGTCACAGTCGGTGGAGAGCCCATCAGGGAGGTAGAGTCCTTTGTCTACCTGGGGAGTGTGGTTGATGGACAGGGAGGCACAGACCGAGACGTCACAGCCAGAATCGGCAAGGCAAGAGCAGCAATGGTCATGCTGAAGAATATCTGGGCATCCAAAGTTGTCAGCATAAGAACCAAACTTCGCATCTTCAACTCCAACGTGAAGTCAGTTCTGCTTTACGGATGCGAAACATGGAGGACAACGAAGACGATGCAGCAGAAGATCCAGACATTTCTCAACACCTGTCTGAGGCGCATCTTCAACATCCGATGGCCAGAGAAGATCCGGAACGAAGAGCTGTGGGAGCGAGCAGGGCAGGAACCAGCGGCCAAGCAGATCCTGCGGAGGAAGTGGGGCTGGATTGGACACACCCTCAGGAAGCCAGCATCCAGCACCACACGCCAAGCCCTGACATGGAACCCACAGGGGAAAAGGAAGAGAGGCCGGCCTCGCAACAGCTGGAGGCGGGACACTGAGGCAGAGTTATATAAGCAGGGGACCAACTGGACTGGAGTGGCAAGAATAGCCCAGAACAGAGTGCGATGGCGAAGGGTTGTCGATGGCCTATGCTCCACGTGGAGCCAGGGGCCTAAAACAAAAACACACACACACACACACACACACACACACACACACACACACACACACACACACACACACGCAGAGAGAGAGAGAGAGAGAGAGAGATGTTCATCGCAATACCGTCCGTGGCTGTGTTGTCGACACTATTGTACATGCATGTGACAGTCTGACCTCTTCCATTAATTTTTGTCGATGACCTCAAACTAAATATTCAACTTTTAGTGATTAAAATTTCCAAGAACAGAGCTACAACAACAACAACCACCTCATGAAACCTACAAAAAAGGTCGTTTTCGGCTTCTGTTTTCATTGCGCCGTTTAAGAATATGCAGGCAACCAAACCTGTTCAGCTGTGTGCATAAATAAGAAGAAAACTCGATTTTGTCAAGCCGAGGCAATGTATCGACTGAAAAATCATATCAAATCAAACCAAACACAGTTCGACCCAACCCAGCTAAAAACCAAAGCAGAGCAGACCATATCAGACAAGGACATACAGATCAGACTGGGTCAGACCACACCAGGCCAGACCGAACCAACCCATGCCAGCCCGAAGAAACCAGTCCAGACCGGACTTAAAACCAAACCAGATCAAGCTTATACCAAACAAAGGAAAGCAAACTGCAGGCTTTTTGTAAGCAACGAATCCACTCGGCGTTCCTCACACTGCTTAAAAATGCGAAAACAAACAAACAAACAGAATAACTAATAAACGGACAAACAAACAAACAAATCAAGTAAAAACCCAGAACTGCGCATATGTTTCCGGAAAACAGCCCATTTTCACGATTACGGAGACACACGAGATGTCAAGGTATAAAAAAAAAAATAAAAATAAAAAAAAATAAAAAAAGAAGAGAGTGACAGACAAAAAAAAAGTTATCAAAGGTTGAAACACCTGAGGGTCAACACTAAATCGATATCACCTGGAAATTTCCCAGCACAGGTCAGGAAAAGTTTATAACCATATTTAGAATAAGAATTAAAAGTTCCTCAAAACAGATCTTGTCTTCTTTTCCTACGTGAACTCAATCTAACGTTTATTTGGACGCGAAAGGCCAGACTGTAAAACACCATGATGAATATTTCACGGGAGAATTGCTGGAAATGGCGTCGGGGGGTTCCACTAATGGATAGTCCAGAAATTTGTTGGAGTGTGTTGCCAGCACTGGCACCGCATCGTCAGGGGTCAGAAACTATTTCGCTCGCCGGTAGCGGCCGAAAAAAAAAAAAAAAAACTCGAGGTAAAGATAAAAATAAAAACTGTTCCGACATGGATGTCAGGGCATGTGATCAGTTTCATGGTCGATGAAATATTCATGAGTGTCAAACGGAAAAGTACGGGGGAATTTCTGTAATCGGGTCGCGGGTCTAAAAGCTTCGCTTTCATTGGCTGGTCAGTGTCACTTGAAATCCCGACACGGGTGACCTTCCTCCACTCCCAACGAGACAGAAGCAGACACACACAGCTCATCACCTCGCACACGACCGTCTGAAAAGCCTTCAGGTCAATTTCTTACCAAACAAATGCATCACAGATTGACTCGCCCACGTCACGACAACAACTCGTTAACGCCTTACTGGCAGTAACATCAGCTATAATCAGAAACGATGACGGAAACCATTTTACCCCCTGTTGTGCCAAACCGTTCAATTTCGACCCTCATTCTTCGTACGCACAGCTGTGTACACGGGAGGCAACTGGACAATTAATGGTTTCTTTCACAAGAAAACTCTAGAGGGCCGCGGCCAAACCGTGATAGAGTTTGGAGACACACTGTGACAGCGCCAGCGATCAAAGCAGTTCGCCCGCTGCGCAGAACCTCATCGTTCATCAGTGCTCGATTCTCCATCACTCCATAACTACCGGTATTCTCTGACCAGAGGGCACCATTTCACCAGCACAGCTGTGGCGTGTACAATACAACTTGGAACCGGTTTCTGAATCACCAGAGCGAAAGAATCCAGTTCACACGTCGCCTGCTCTGATGGCAGGTTTAAGATTGTGCTTCTCAGCGGTGGTTTTGTTTTGTATCCTTCCTATCGAAGGTGACAATGTAACTGGTTTGGCGGAAACAAGGGAACGAATCACTCGCTCCTCGCCTGTAGATCATCAAGAAAGTATCGTAACCGGACCGCCTCCTACAACTGGGGACGACGCGTTGCCTTATTTTGCCAGCTCCACTGTTGGCAGGTATACAGAGGATGCAACTCAAACAGAGACTTTGGACGAAACGACCACAGAACCGATTTTGTCCCAAAACTATGACGTGACCTCCGGAGAAGACTCGTCTTCACCTAGTCCAGATGAAACATTAATCGCAAGGCTTACGAGAAGGCATTCCTCACAACCACCGGCAAAGGAACCCACTTCAACCGTGGACCCTACGACGGCCGTAGGGTTCCCTACTACAGTTGATGGGACAGTGCCGGATGAGGGGCTCAGGGGCCCGGTGGAGTACGAGTTGAGCTGGGAGGACTGCCGTGGGAACGTGACCACCATTGAGGCGTCACCTGCTTCCGTCATCATCGTCATGAAGGGTTATAGCTTCCCCGTGCTCTACGCGGACGATCGTAGGTTCGAGTGCTACTGGCATTTGACCGTGCCACCGGTAAGACCTTTCGGTACTGGTGTTATTGTACTGGTACTGATGTGTGTTTGCTTATATAATATATATATATATATATATATTTTTTTTTTTTTGGGGGGGGGGGAGGAGGGAGGTATTGTCTGTTTGAGACGAACACGCTTAGGCGTAGTAGGTGAGAGGGTTAGTATGAAAATGACGTTTGATACGTTGTGTGTGTGTGTGTGTGTGTGTGTGTGTGTGTGTGTGTGTGTGTGTGTGTGTGTGTGTGTGTGTTAGAGAGAGAGAGAGAGAGTTCTCTCTATTTTTATTTGACAGCGAAAAACGGGTTTCTCTTTTGTATTTGACAGCAATAAAAGAAAAAAAATGTTGTAGATTTCCCAATGTTTGATAGCTAGAGCCAGTAGAGGCCCTTTTATTCGTATATCATGTACGCGGTGTGAAACTAGTTACATGGCATTTTTGAAAAAAAAAATTGCTGTTCCAGCTTCTTTTTAAGCCCAAAATGGAAACATTGCTGTTGGTACTGAGCACAAAAAACAAACATGATGCGCGCGCGATGATGATGATGATGATGATGATGTGTGTGTGTGTGTGTGTGTGTGTGTGTGTGTGTGTGTGTGTGTGTGTGTGTGTGTGTGAGAGAGAGAGAGAGAGAGAGAGAGAGAGGGTGACGTGGGGGCTTGGGCTCAGTAACAAGAAAGCATGGTTCTCTCCGAGAAGCCCCACGTCACACTCACACCATACAGCCGTAAACTAACTCTGACTTCAGGGTTTTTACGTGGAGGCCCAATTCCACGGGCTGTACAACATCATGCGCTTCCAGCCCAAGTGCATCGACGACCGCCTGGTAATTTACGACGGCCGGAAAAACGACAGTGTGGCTCTGGACGTGTACTGCGGGCAGCCGAGACAGGAGCCTGGGGCAAACGGAGCCAACTTCAGACCCAACTGCAGTCGCTACGGACGCACTTTCAGCGAGGAGAAGGACAGCGGGGGCAACAGCGCGGAGGACGACAAGGATATGTCCAGCGATGAGAACGCGGGGAGTGGCAGGACGGGAGACCATATCCAAATCCTGTCCACGTCCAACGAGATGTTCATCGTGCTCAACATGACTGGAGCGACGGCGCGCCACGGTTTTAACGTCACCGTTAATGGTGAGATGAAGTTAAAAGACGGGGGTGAACCACGTGACTTGAAGTTGTACGAGGAGAACGGCAGCTATCATTGATAGTTTGTTTTATTTTCTATTGCAGAAAAAACACTTTTTTTTCCTTTTTTTTCTTGTTTTTTTTCTGCAAGTAAACAGTTTTTTTCTTCTTCTGCAGAACACAGCATTTCTCTGCAGAAAAACACAAGCCCGTTTTTGTTTTTGTTTTTCTCTGAAGAGTATGCGGAAGAACGGAAATGACAAAATAGCAGTTTTTTACAGAAAATCTGACTTTTTGGGCAGAGGAAAATCGTTTTTCTAAAAAAAATTTTTAATCGAGAAAACTTTTTTTCTGTAGAAAAAACCTGCTATTTTGTCATCTCTCGCCGTTCTTCTCGCATAGTCCGTTCTCCTCGTACACCTTCAAGTCACGTGGTTCACCCCCGTATTAAAGACGCAATTCTGAGACTATTCGGCTTCTTTTAGTCTTCCCCTAGAACGCCCCCCCCCCCACCCCCCTTGCATTGTTTTGTGTTGGGATCTGCTGGGTCTTGTGGTCACTCTTCCCGTGTAGGCACAGTTCTCTCCCTTGCAGCGTCCACCGATCTATTCTTCGACAAGACCAAGATATGTTAGTCGATGTTAATGGGCCTTTGAAGAATCTCAATTCGAGTCTCGTTCATGTCTCAGTCTAGAGTTTAGCCCGAAGAATCACGTGCTGTCTGGTGCCGCACGACGAGGCTTAGGGACAGCTAGCAATCTCCTCAGGATGAGCTGTGTTTGCCGGCACTAATTCATTGTCCGACATGTTGAACGTGCCCGTTAAGTGCACCAGAAAATTATTGTAATAACCCTACAGCTGTGGCGCGTTTTATAGAGCGAGGAAAACATGCAAGCCCCTACGTAGCGGGAGAGCAGCTAGGCGTTTTATAGGTCAAGGCGACTTAGCCCGTAGCCGAGGAAAGTTAGACCCTCGCAGGAGGTGCTACATTTGCTAGACAAGATGGCGGCTGTACGCATGGTGCGACTCGATGATGGCAGTTTTTTTTCAATTTTGTGGTGAACGAATCAAGATGGAGGCGTCTGCAGAAATACACGTGTTGTTCTTTTTACTTTTTGTCTGTATTGTTGACTTTCTTGCGAATTAGGCTTTGAATAACAATGTAATCGAGTCGATACCGGTGTGGTACACATGTCAACGCGCGTCGCACACAATCTTCCGCCATCTTGAAATGGGTAGATACAGCTAGCTTCCGGCTGTGACCGTTTCGTAGTCCGCTCGTCTCGCTCGCCTCGCTATTCTAGCTCGCCTCGTTCTGTAAAACGCACGTCCGCTATTCCCCATTCCCCCCTCCCCCGTCTCCCCCCGCCCCCCCGCCCCCACCCCTCCAAAAAAAAAAAAAATCCGAATGTCACTTTGGAATGAGAATGTTCGCATTAATGTCTGCGTTCAATACTCAGGATGCAGCTTCTTCAGGGACTACTTAACAGTTTCGCTGGACATTAAATTTTGTGCAGTTCAGTTGCACTTTGGTTTGGAAACTGGTTCGCGCTCTGAGATTCACAACTTGAGAGAACACTCTCCTACACTTACTGTACATATCGTAGCGCGCACGAGTATCACACGGTTTTGACTCTTTTTCGGTTTGGCCCTGTATGCTCCTTGACGGCTCTTCTTGCAGCAAACACGAGTACATGTATAATCAAAGTGCAACACTCCCACTAAGCCAAACTGAAATCTTTGCAGACGTAAATTAATTATGATGTTTTTTTGTTTTTTTGTTTTACTTGAGAAGATAATATAGTTAGAATTTGTTCACCCTCGCGCGGAGTATTTGCTCGTATGTCACTACATGTAATAACAAATTGATGTGTGTGTGTGTGTGTGTGTGTGTGTGTGTGTGTGTGTGTGTGTGTGTGTGTGTGTGTGTGTGTGTGTGTATGTGTGTGTGTGTGTGTGTGTTTTTTCTCTCTCTCCCTCTCTCTCTCTGTGTTTTCTGTGTGTGTGTGTGTGTGTGTGTGTGTGTGTGTGTGTGTGTGTGTGTGTTTTCTGTGTGTGTGTGTTTTCTGTGTTTTCTGTGTATGTGTGTGTGTGTGTGTGTGTGTGTGTGTGTGTGTGTGTGTGTGTGTGTGTGTGTGTGTGTGTTCTGTCCGGCAGCGAGTGAAATTGTACGTGCGTTGCCCTCCCGCGAGGTGACCGTCAACCGCTCGACGTCCAAGTCAGGTTTCGTTTTTTCTCCTTGCTACGGCTGCCACACACTACACTACCCACGTGACTTGGACTCCTGGGCCAGTGTGCAGGTCTCACATAAATTCATTTTCAGATTCAAATTCTGTTACTATCCCGTAAGAGCAATTTGTTTGGAATATGTAACATTCAAAACACAGGTACATATCTACTTACAGTAAGATATACATGTATATAAACGTATAGACTACATGTATATCCATAAATATGTAACAGATGGGGAGTCTACCCTCCACCCAAAAGAAAGAAACAAAGAAAGAATAACAACAACAACAACGACTTTTTTTTTAAAAAGAAAAGTACATGAGTAAAATCGTTACAATTTACCAAATCAAGTCTGCCTCTTTTCATCCGTTAAAAAGAAAAAAAAAATGCGATCAAACGCACTTTTACTGTATCCTTTCTATGGCCTGGGGCACATTAACATATCTTCTGTCGCCTGCAGTTCGATGAAAATGACATGCTGCTACTCAGCGCGCGGGCCCTGGATCTGGAGCACACTGACAACTGCACCGCGGATTACCTGGCCATCTGCGAAGGGCATGATGGGAAGTCGGAGGACTGCATCCGCCTGTGTCACCCGTTGTTCCTGCCGCTGCTGACCTTCTCCAGAAGTCCCGTCAGATTTCATTTCAGGAGTGACCTCACCGTGCAGGCGTCTGGATTCCTACTGTACTACTCATACCTATACGAGCTTGGTGAGTAATAAACCATTAGGGCGAGAAGCTACATAATTATTTAGAAGAGTTAGGCAACTGACTGTCGCGTGTAAAGAAATTCACTTACCTTGCTTCGAGGTCAGGAGGGCACGTGTATTAGTTCTGCCCATTTCTGGCAAAAGCAAGACATGGAATGATGGGTATTATAATTACTTGGGATACTTCGTTTGTCAAGAAAGTGAGCACAGTAATTCTCCGCATATGACAGTATTTGTGACAGTATTTGTCGGAACGTTTGTCTTGTTTTCGGAGGTGGGCAGAGCAATGCTGTAGGCTACCTCAAACATTATTCATTACTCATGACGTTTTTCATTCATCCATTCATTCATTAACTCACGGGCGCCGTTCATTTTCAATTGTCGTTGCCGCTTTGTCCGTCACCGAGTCAATGACAGCAGCCGTGGGTGACTGCAAGCGTGTTGCAGTTGCTGGTTTGTCCATTCCGTCCCGGGCAGAGCGGTGAGTAAGTGAACGTAATTCATGTCTAATTCAGAGGCGCGTTTCGTTTTCATTTGTATGCTGTCTGAAGGGGTGAGCATACTATAGTTGCTGCTTTGTCCGTCAGTGACGCCGGACAAATGTTGTGTGGCACCCACTGAACTGTAGGACCCTGGGCCCGCATGTAAAAGTCGGGGTTAGGGTGTTTGGTCCCGGGCTAGAGTCTAACCTCGAACTAAACACTAGCTCTAGGGTAAAATTTTCTGTCAGTTTTTTTTTTTTTTTTTGCTTTAAATCAGGAAGCGGGCCTATTCCAGCAAGGTGCCTATGCCGTTATAGAAGGATTTATGTCTTTTTTTCTTCGCTTCCTTTTTTTTTTTTAAATTTCATTTTGTTTTGGTTTTTTTTGGTCCTAGTCTGGGTTAGGCCCGTAGCCTGGGTTAAAGTAACCTCGAGTTTTATATACGGGCCCTGCAGTTCAAATCAAAGGCCGGACTAAACTGGTTTCTTCAGTTCACTGTGATTATTACTTGTCTGACAAGCTCCAAACTTTTTGTGTTCCCAGCGGTTCCCACACGTATTAACGACACCCATCACTACCTTGACTGTTCCACGGCCTACTACCCGGAAGTCAAGGAGCACGTGGCCTGTAACCTTTACCCGGACTGTCAAGATGGCCGCGACGAGATGTATTGTGGGACTACCGTTCCAGGTTTGTGCTGTACGCGCCGAGTCACGAGCTGATCGTATTGGGACTGAACAGGTCACCGCGACAAGCTCGTGACGGTGCCGCCTGGTTATGTCGTACCAGGAGTGAAATAAAGGCAAGAGTTACCCAAGTGGTGAACTGGGTCGGTCGCCGGGTTTTTGTTGTTGTTGTTGATTTTGCCTGACTGAGCCGGGAGACTGATCTGCTTTGCAGGGGCACTGGAATTCGTTAAAGCGTAAAAAGCTTCGGCATGGAAAACTGACGAGGCGCTGCACGGCGTGGTGGCCTTGACTAACTGACAAAACCGACAATTCTCACCATCAGTTGTTGTTTTGTCTAGCTTCAGGTCGCAAAGTCACGTTCCGGATTATTTAACTCCCCTTCTCGAGATTTCTCGGGGTCGCGAGACCTAAGACGGGACTTGGTAACCACGAGAACCCTCGCCGCGATGGCAAACGCCTGTAGCCGCAACTTATCGGCAACCCTTACCTTTTTTCCCCACTCTTGGTCGTACTTATCACTCTTAGAAAACCGAACTCTGTCCTGCTGTGGGACGAGCCTTCCGGTTTAGTCTCGGGTATAAACTTGGATTAACGATGTTCTTTTCCAGTCAAAGATCAACGTAGTGATGATGTGTGTTTCCTGTCTGTCGTTCTACGTAAAGAATGCGACGGGTGGTACGCCTTCAGAAACAGTTGTTACGAGTACGTCTTCACGGACGGGGACGGGATCACGTGGGACGATGCGCAGATGGAGTGCGAAGAAAAACATTATGGCGGTCATCTGGTCAGCATCAACACGCCAGAGGAAAAAGCCTTCGTCCGCTCATTGCTGATGCAGGGTCTCGACAACAAATACGTACATGCTGGTTGGTCCGCTAGATGCATAAAAATTAATTGTGTGTTGTGTCATCATTAGCTTGCTTTACGTCCTATGGCTTTTGGCCCTTAAGGACAAGTTGTTCCTGGCATGTGTCTTTGGCTGCTTGGCTGGGCGAGTGTCTTTGGGGGTGGGTACGGGCTGTTAGCTTTGCTTTGGGCAACGTCAGAGGTGTGTTGTGTGAGCCTGTGCGTGCAGCATAATGTAGATGCCGCGGACAAAAGCAGTGGTGTCTTTAAAGCATGTATTGTGCAGAGAAACTTTGTGGCTCCCCCCCCCCCCCCCCCCCCCGCAATTTAGACAAGCATATATACCCCCCAGTAATTCACCAAAAAGTCGGTTCGCTATTTTATCTTTTTCTTTTCGTTTCTTTTCTTTTTTTCCCTTTTCTTAGTATACTAAGGAAAACAAGTGAACAGTCCCTAACAGTCCAGATTTAACCGTCCTTCCACCAAATTTCGTTTTATATTTTTTTGTCCATCTACCCATAAGTCGCTCACTGAACCATCCGCACCCTCAGTCTATTTATTTTTTAAAGTTTTACTTCTTTCGGTTCTTTCTGTGTTTCTTTATCATTGTCAGCTTTTTTGATTGCTTCGTCTTTAGGCTTGTCAACTGCAGAAGATGCATTACCACAGCTCTACCGACAGATGTGGACATGGGCAGATAAAACTGTCGGCTACTACGTGTCACTGAATGGGTGAGACGCTTACTTCCGTTTTTAAACAGGTCATTCTTCAGCCCGGACAATCGCCTTAAACCTAAAGAGGTTGCGTACTGTCCCTACACCAGAGAGCACGTGATTCTTCGGGCTAAACTGTAGACTGCAAAGATCAGAGGGACAAAATGCTATCAAGAGTGTGTTTTTAATTTAAACTCTTCACGGGGCACAGCTGTCTTTCACAGTTTTTAATTGTTTAATCCGATATAACACGTGGGATGTATCCTCCCCCCAGCTCCGTATACTCCGGAGCACTTTCCGCGTTAACGCTAGGTGTACTCCCCCAAGGCTGAACCACAGGACTGCGGAGCGTATTATGACAATTATAATAATACAGATTTCCGGATGTGTGTTTTGGCACCTTGTTTCGGTTTTAATCTCTGAAATATTTTTCCCCTGCGTTCAGGAGCCGCACTGGGCGAATGTGCACGATGATAGAACCGAAGACATCCCTGATGCTGGTGACCGTTGACTGTGAGGACACTGTGCCGGCGGATTACCTGTGCGAGTGGAGACAGAGCAACGTCACCAACGACAGCTCTTGGTGTAAGTTCCACCGTTGTAGATGTTCCCGTGTGGAGGTGCTGCGTGGAAAGGTTTTGTTTGATTATGTCTTGTACTCTCGTGCAGTTGTATTTCGTTGATATCTTTGCCTGGCGTGGCAATTGAGGTAATTCCTACCAGTAAATTTGGGTTCGTGTACCAGTGGCCTCACTAAAAAAAGACATAATTAATTTAATTTAAGTCTGCATGGATTTAAATTTAGCTTAGTGGGAGTGTTGCACTTTGATTGTACTCGTGTTTGCTGCCGCGTGCAATAAGAGCCGTCAAGGAACCATAAATCTTGCCTGATTTTCACATACAGGCCACAAACGGAAGAGAGTCAAAACGTGGCATGCTCTTGCGCTCACGCTGTGTTCTAATGTAGTTCGTGTATCCCAGACACCTGTAGCCACGTCGACTAATACGAATCTTCCATGGCACCCGCACTCAGCGTATGCTTTCTTACTGTCTGATTTCTTTGTCAGTCACAAACTCCGACAACCTTAACCACAGGTGTGCGTTCATTTGTCGGAGTACACGTATCTCGTTCAGTTCGCGCTCTGATTGGCTAGTACGACATTTCAGTCAGGAACTGGATACATGTCAATACAGTTGGTGGATCCAGTGTTTATACTACGTAGCTGGTTGTCGTTTTCAGATGAGGAAATCCCCGTGATCGAGGTGCCCGACGACCGACTGCGTGACAGAGTCAACTTCGCCGAGTGTCCCCTTGGACACCTGACGCATGACTTCCTCACGTGTGACTCGGAGAGCGACTGCGGTGTCACGAGAGAAATGAGGGTCTGTTCACTGAGAGGTAAGAACATGCGCGGTGGCGTCTGCGAGTGACGGTCAGGTTCGAGTCCCACTTGGAGCAGAGAAATTTTCTCTCGTACATGGCCTCGTTCATTTTGGCCGACCGACGGGGGTTCTCTGAGAGCACCCCGACTTCCTCCCCCTCTGCTTTGGAAATATTCAGCCCACAAAATTTGAAAATAAATGCTGTTCGACCGACGACGTCTGGTTGATAAACGGCCCACTTTATTTTTATTATTTCTATTGTCGCATCCCCCGGGGAAAGCGCGTCGCTCAGTGGCGCATCGCCACACGCCTAGGCACAAATTTAAGATTTTTTCTTTTTTTTGTTTTGGAGGGGGAGGGGTGGGGTGGGGACGGAGAAGTCGCAGAGAAACCCCTGTTGAGCAATCCAGGAGACATAGCCTAACGGGAAAAATCGGTACGTCACAGCTGGCGAAACATGAGCTCCACCAAGGGTCGAGCTCACGTTTCGCCAGAACAGCTGTGACAGCTGTTCAGTAACGCAGCTGCTAGTCTGACGCACTAATTATTTTAGCCGCTGCCAGAGGTTTTTTTTTTTTTTTTTTGAACAAAAATTGCGAAAGACGGTGCTGCGCTGCAAATCGAGGCCTTTGACAGGACGACATATTTCGTTCTGTTTTGTAAGAACGGTGACGAGCAACCAATAGACGACTCCACTCGGCAAGACCCGAGGCCAAAGGCCCGCCCCTTTACTCTGCCATGTACTGGAAAAACACAGTGCGTCCATGGCGTCATTGTATGGGAAAAAGGGAAGATTTCACGATGGTAAACATTGACGTAGTGATCTTTTTCCTCAAATGGCGTCAGTGAACTTACTGCTTTCTTTCCAGTCATATCAAACTACACGTGCTTCCCTCGTTGTAGTGTCTGGCAAGAAAGTTTCCCAGACCATGTCATGTGTTGTGCTCAGTATGCCGCGGGACACGATTGGCTGAACGCTCTTGATTGACAGGAGTGGAGTCGTCCATTAGTCTGATGGTGCCCCGGGAACCCATCGTTTGCACTCTTGATCTGCCGCGCGTTGATGTTTCCGATGCTCCTTGATCAGTTGATGTATTACATGGAGGACATGCGCTGAGTGCGTCAAACTACATTAAACTTGCAGCATGCAACATTGATTTCTTGATCTCTTGGGATGATAACATTCGACGCTTTTCTACGTACAGATCTACAAATAGAACATCTAGATGGTAGTTTACGTAAACTGGCCTAACTGTGTTCCTACCTAGTCACACAGACGTTTGGTTGTACATTGTATTTCACCAGCCTGCGTGAGCCGGCGCTGAATCGGAAACTGCCACCTGTCTCTGGTGTCTTCTTGGTTAATTTTGAATTTGTAGTTTACAGTTACTTTTAAAAAAAAAACCACGGGTGTCCTTGACATAGACTTACCAAACCTGCTTATCTGTCAGACATGGAGCCAGGTTACCTGGGGCCGGTACGTAGAGAGTTAAATTGAGAATGCTCCAACCGGTCGTGACTGAGCTCATTGTCTGGGTAGGAACCAAAAACTCAGTTGTTACGGCATTTTCTGCCTGCATTTCCCTGTCTTTGGCGTTACCTCTACCTGAAAAGTACATCCATCGAATCTACAAACACAAGTTGCATATCCGGCGATTGATCACATTGGCCGACAATTGAAAACCTCTCCCTCACCTTTCGTGGAAACATTATTAGACCACAAGTGCCAGATACGCCAAGCTTGCTTTGCATTTGAAATCCCATTACCCCGGTTTGTTGACTCGGCAGATGGGAAGCCGATCATACAATATGGGTGTGAGCGGGGAGGCCGGGTGTCCTTCACCTTGCTCTGTGACTTCAGACCCGATTGCCCGGATGGATCTGACGAAGAGTTTTGTGGTAAGCTAAGTACTGTGGCTTGAGAGATAGGTGCTATACTCAGTCAAGCAGTCAGTCAAGCAAGCAAGCAAGCATTCATTTGTATCTCCTACACCAGTAAAGCGATTACCTACCTACATATAGCAAGCGCTGTCCAGTTTCTCCAGGCGGAGAACCCGTTCAACCCCCAAAGAACCAACGGCAGAATCAGTATAGTAGTATCTAACATACTATAACATCGTGTCCACCCTCGTTAAGGGATCACTGGGTGGATGTTAAGGATGAGTCGGGGTGGGGATGGGAGAGAGGTAGTATTCAAGATTAACATGTTGGAAAAGCTTAGCACCAGTCGAGGGTTCCCTGCCAGATGGCACTATCGATACAGATGGAGAGAAGAGAGATAGTACGTTTTGTCAGGGAACCCTCGAAATAATGCTGATCCGTGTATGTCCCCGTTCATTTTTGCTTTCCAGTGCCTAGGGAATGTACGGACGGAGAGTGGAAGTGTCGCAACAAACAATGCATACGGGAGAAGGACCGGTGTGACGGCATCTTCCACTGCATGGATCGCTCAGATGAGGAAAACTGCTGTAAGCACGCTGGAAAGTCTATATATGTCTCTGCTTTTAACAAAATGTTAAAATAAATGCAATTCTAAATTTCGAAAACTTAAATAGCTGAGCTGACCCTTCCCACCACGTGATTGTAATGGTGTGTGCATGTCCAGTGTGTGAGAGAATGCGTGTGAATCACGTGGGCGTGCGTGTTGGGTTCAGCTCGCGGCGCTTTGAGCCAGTTCAAGAAATTGGGTAAAGCACCCTCACAATACAAGTTATTATTATTTTATTATTATTATTATTATGATTATTTGTTCTAAATGGGTTCTGAGAGGAAAAACTGTCGCTTACAAAGCCTTCTCTAAAGCTATTTGCCAAATAAATAGCTGTTCTGTTTTACCATTGCGATCGTTTCCGTGACTTTGCGGCTTCTAATAGTAGAGGGATGGGGTGGGTGTTTGGGAGTTTAACGTCCTTTTCCACCACATAAGGGTGATATCAAAGACGGGGCAACGAGAAAAAAAGGCCAGCACAAATATTTGGCCCCAGTCGGCGGGATTCGAACTCATGACCCGAGCACTGAGAGTCCAACGCTCCACCATTCGGCCACCCCGGCTCCCCTTCTAATAGAAGAGAAAAATGACTTTCTTTGGCCTAACGCTTCCATACGTGTACGACACGTCGATCGACCAAGTCGCTAAAATAGACACCGGTCACCAGTCAGCGCTGTCTAGTTGGTCTTCAGTTCGCAACAAAATAACGTCTGCTCGGTACGCGGTACGCTTCTGCGTACGTATACGGCGCCAACCCGAGGCACCGCAATGGTTTCAGATGCTATATTGTGTCCCAAGTGACTGATTCTGATGCACGAATTAAGCGCAGTCGATGAAAAGGTTTCCCACAGCGTTGTTGTATGCCTGACAAAGGTATTGAGACGTATTCTTCTTATTATGACATAGTTATTGTGTAGTTCGTGTCCACGAGAAGCTCAAACCTGCGACGGAATTTTACCTCCGTCAGGTAATGAGACTAGCTCGAGTAGCCTCGTTGGTTGTTTTGGGGTTTAGCACTGAATGCCGTTTGTGACATTCTTTTGGACTGGCAGATATTTGTGCCCCGGGTTTCATCTACTGTCACACGATTGGCTGCATCCCAGGACCCGGGCAACTGGAGAGAAATCGGACTCTGCAGTGTGGCGCTTACGGCAGTGTCAACGAAGAGCGACGTAGGTTTCACTATTGTTTTGCTTCAGCTCATCCGAAGTTCGACACAAGCGTAATCGCCGGTGGTCCATAAGGACTGCGTGTACAGTTACTGTAGGATCTGTTGCTTTAGACTGGTCATGGATTGATTTCTCACTTATACCGATCATTGTAACGCAAGCAAAATTCTGTTAGATTTCGCATCTAATCTGCGGTTGTGGATCACACACACACACACACACACACACACACACACACACACACACCCACACACACACACACACACACACACACACACACACACACACACGCACGCACGCTTGGAGAGAAGAAAAAATTGTTCAGCGATAACATTTGTTGGTAGCTTTGGCAATTCCAGGTTATTTTGTGAGCGAGCACGTGTCGCGCCTTTCTCCACCCTCCATCGTGGTTCCGGACGGTTATGGCAACTTCACACAGTGTAAACTCTCAGGTGAGTCATTGACACACTTCAAAACCACAAGAAAGTTGCATGAAAACGGACGTCAGTTTTTTAAGCAATAAACAGACCGTAAGAAAATTGCTCTCTCTCTCTCTCACTTTCATTTCACCTTTTTTCACAGAGGGAATGCTTGATATTCAGGCAGAAAGTTTGTTCAGTAGGTTAGACTTTAATACGCGCAGTGGCTGCAAATGATGTCTGTGTTCCAGAAAATATTTTGGATTAGAGTAACCAGCCACAACTTCCGCATTGATGTTTTTCTGATTCCACGGGAGCCTACTCGAAATCAAGACAAATATTCAAGTATAGGTTCAAAACATTCTATTTATCCCTCGATGAGCAATAAAAAGTTCGGGCGGGTTCTAAAAATAAATGTAAACGAAACGTTATTAAGAAAGAAAAGAAAACTCTATACACCTTAAAATAATAGATATCGTATTTTGTACAGGCCTTTATATGTGAAATTACTAAGAAAAGATATCAATTTAAAACAAGATGGCCACCAGCCCAATATGTTGTTTCCATTCAATGACCTGCTGTAGTCACAGTCGTAGTCGTTGTGTCATGTATGCAGCCCGCGCGCACACGCCGGAACGCAAGCTCTCTGACATCAAGCATGCTGACATAAAGAAAGTACTGAAAACCCTTATCGTGCCTCTATGCACTTGCAAAAACCCAAACACATGAGGTTCTGTGAGCTCGCCTAGCTGGTTGACATCAGAACTTGTTGGCGTATGCGAGGTTCTACATGGGTGAATGAATTCTTGTAATAAAGTCGTTCCCCTTTGACAGAGTCACTTCCCGCAGACCTGACTGACAGACGATTGCTTACTGGTATCGGAGAAGAGACCCTCTCTCTCTCTCTCTTTCGCCTTAGACGCGCGCTTGCGCGCGCACGCACGCACCCCCCCCCCTCCCCCTACACACACACACACACACACACATTATGCAAAGACCTTGGAATCAGAAAGCAGAACACTTCAGGGAGCTGTTAAATCGCCCCATCCCTGAAACACCACCAGACATCCCACCAGCTGAGACAGAACTACCCATCAACTGCGACAAGCCCTCTAAGGCGGAGATCAGGAAAGCCATCATGACACTGAGAAATTGGAAAGCTGCAGGGCCGGACGAGATACCAGCAGAAGCCATTAAAGCAGACACAGAGACAGCCGTCAACATGCTGCACAGCCTGTTCAGCAAGATCTGGGAGAAGGAAGAGGTGCCAGCCCAGTGGAAAGAAGGGATCGTCATCAAGCTGCCAAAGAAAGGGGACCTCAGGGACTGCAGCAACTACCGAGGGATCATGCTCCTGTCAGTGCCAGGCAAGGTTCTCAACAGAATTCTACTGGAGAGGATGAGAGAGGCAGTCGACCCCATGCTCCGAGACCAGCAGGCAGGCTTTCGCAGGAACAGGTCCTGCGCTGACCAGATTGCCAGCCTACGCATCATTGTGGAGCAGTCACTGGAGTGGAACTCCCCCCTCTACATCAACTTCATAGACTATGAGAAGGCCTTCGACAGTGTAGACAGAGAGGCGCTGTGGAAGCTGCTAAGGCACTATGGAGTTCCCGGGAAGATCATCTCCCTGATCCAGTGCACCTACCAAGACATGAGCTGCAGGATTGCCCATGCCGGCCAGTTGTCAGAAAGCTTTGAGGTGAAGACCGGAGTCCGCCAGGGATGCCTGTTGTCCCCGTTTCTCTTCCTCCTGGTCATCGACTGGATCATGAAGACCACTACAGCAGGCAGGAAAAACGGGATACAGTGGACACTCTGGACGCAGCTGGATGACCTCGACTTCGCGGACGACCTGGCGCTCCTGTCTCACAGCCACAGCCAGATGCAGGACAAGACTACGTGCCTGGAAGCCACATCAGCCGGAACAGGGCTCAAGATCAACAGGAAGAAAACCGAGCTGATGAAGATCAACACCACTGCCAACACACCAGTCACAGTCGGTGAAGAGCCCATCAGGGAGGTGGAGTCTTTTGTCTACCTGGGGAGTGTGGTTGATGGACAGGGAGGCACAGACCGAGACGTCACAGCCAGGATCGGCAAGGCAAGGGCAGCAATGGTCATGCTGAAGAACGTCTGGGCAACCAAAGTTGTCAGCATAAGAACCAAACTTCGCATCTTCAACTCCAACGTGAAGTCAGTTCTGCTCTACGGATGCGAAACATGGAGGACAACGAAGACGATGCAGCAGAAGATCCAGACATTTCTCAACACCTGTCTGAGGCGCATCTTCAACATCCGATGGCCAGAGAAGATCCAGAATGAAGAGCTGTGGGAGCGAGCGGGGCAGGAACCAGTGGCCAAGCAGATCCTGCGGAGGAAGTGGGGCTGGATTGGACACACCCTCAGGAAGCCAGCATCCAGCACCACACGCCAAGCCCTGACATGGAACCCGCAGGGGAAAAGGAAGAGAGGCCGGCCTCGCAACAGCTGGAGGCGGGGCACTGAGGCAGAGCTATGTAAGCAGGGGACCAACTGGACTGGAGTGGCAAGACTAGCCCAGAACAGAGTGCGATGGCGAAGGGTTGTCGATGGCCTATGCTCTACGTGGAGCCAAGGGCCTAAGTTGGAATCAGAAAGACGCGTCACTCCTGCCCTCGTAAGAGAGACATATAGCGGGACAACGCGAAGAGCTGTCTGCCCGCATTAGCGCGCATCCTAGATCTGGCCCCTATAGTGACAGCATGGCGGAAAGTGGAAAGCACAAAAGCATGCAATTGTGTTCTGCGCCGAATTGTTCAAATAACAGACAAATATAAACGGGGAAATACTTCTTTTGGTATTCCTGTTGAAAAACAAACTTTTTTTTTTCTCGCTTTCTTGTCAAAAAAAAAAAAAAAAAGACCTCAAGTGGTACGTGTGCATGCAGTGTAAACTAACAGTAAACACACGCGGCTGACGCAGATACAGCGTAATTTTTTTCCCTGACAACTTTACAAATCACGGTGACTTAAATTGTGGTAGCGTCTACCTGCATCTAAATTCAGAACACACACACACACACACACACACACACACAGAACAAAATCATCCGGCTGAACTTCATTCTAACCATTGTAAAACCATATCACAACATAGAATCTGCTGGATCGTCGGTCGCAGATATGATTAATGCTGAGTTAGCAGGAAGTATTCAGCGGATGCGTCCATCTTTGGATCTCTCGCACATTCGATCTTTCTGTGTTCCGTACTAGTTTTACTTGAACACATCGAACGAAATGCACTGCGTAGCCTACGTACAGCAGTGAAAGCCAAACTAGATCTTTCGTTCGTCCTCCGGAACTTTGAGAGTACTTATGTTTTCCATAGGCCTAAAACACATGCGAAATATATGGGGGGAGACCACCTGTCAGTCGCTGACATCTTCGTTTTTGTTTATTTTCTTAAAATGTTTTACGGCGGCTAGTGTAGGGTTGGGTCAAACAACTGCGTAGATCTGCGGGATGCGCGCTAATGCGCGCAGACAACTCTTACGCGTTGTCCCTCAAAGGGAGGTAAGTGAACTATCTTTATGTTTCCAAGATCTTTGCATTATGCTTCTGAGTGTGAGTCAGTGGCAAAAACGAAACCCACTGAAATTCCCGCTTTCCACATGTCAAGTTGTAGAGACTCTTGCGAAAAGATACTGCATTTCAAAATAATTTCTAGACCATCCCAGAACATGCTGGTGCAGTAACGTCAGTAGATTACGTCACCTTGGAGAGATTTCGAGCCTTCCAGTAAGTTGAGTAAATGTTCTAGATCTGACCTGTTCAGTACGTAAGCAGCCCTGCACAGCGTTCTGGATTCTTCTTCTTTCATGAATTTGTTCTCCGCGCATATTCTGTTCATAAAGTATTGGAGTTGTAGTCTGTTGTATCCCGTATCATCTCTGCGAGTGCACGATGATGGCGACATAGCATAAGTAAAATACAACACCACGTCTCCAAACAGAGGAATTCCGAAAGAAAGTGGCGAGACACCCCCAAGAAAAAAAACAGCATCACGTCAATCAAACATGACGCACTTACTTTACGTCAGTGCGCGTGCGTCTCTTCTTCGATGTTTGTGAGGCGTGTGGCTTGCAGAGGAAATGTGTTGTGAGTACAAATTTTCGAGTCAACTGACGATAACGGCTGCAGTGAATTTTTCTAATTTTTTTGTATATTTTTTATGGCACCCCAGGCTCATTATCTATGTATAGTAGGAGCGATTTTGAGATCTAAAGTGTGTTCACCAGCACTTTCACCAGGTACGGCTTACGCCAAAAGTATAAAAGCGACAACCTCCAAAATTCACTTAGTTGAGAGTCCGTATTCATGCTATCTATGTCCAAAAAATGGAGTGGTTTAGGTAAATATTACGCCTTTAAACGCCAGAAAGCCACTTTTTCTGAAAAGGGCGATAACTCGCAAATCATGTGTGCAATCGTACCTGGATCGGGCCTTCTATTCAACAATCTTGATTCATTTAGAAACCCCAAATTTGAAATCGATCGGTTCAGTATTTTCGGAGAAATAGGCATCTGAACTGGGTTCACATGCAATGTCAACTCAGGCTCGGTTTACATGAAAACTATAAGAGCGACCATTTTCTAGTAGTGACTCTGTTCAGAGTCCGTATTCAAGCTATCTACTGCCAAAAAATTGAGTGATTTAAATAAATATTACGCCTGTACACGAAAGACAACCAACTTGTCTCAAAAGGGCGATAACTCCCAAATCACGTAAGCAATCATCACACGCTTGAATCGTCTAATGTAACATTTTGATATATTTGGATACCCCAAATTTGAAGCCATTCGGTTGAGTATTTTCCAAGAAACGGGCCTGGACACAATTCACACACGCACACACGCACACACGCACGCACACACGCACACACGCACACACATCCGCACAGACGGCACTCACTGAGGAGGAGAAGTGCGTTCGGAACACCATACGCGTCAGCATCGATGACGCAAGTTTTCTTACGTCATTGTCAGAGTTACACTTGCAAAATCGTCTCTGCGGGAGATCGGCAGTGACGTGCGTTTGTACCACAGATGCTTGCCTATGAACGTGGAAATTTTAGCCCGTCCTATTATGTTGTTTCCATTACTATGGAAACAACATAAAAAACAACAACAACAACTAACATGCTCAAGAACAACAGCACCTAATACTATATATCAGACCTAACATAATCACAGTGAACCATTTACAACTTGATCACGTACAGCAAGTGAACTGAGACGCTCCACACACATGTACATTGCACTCCGTCAAGGGGAATATGCAGGTGGTCTTTGCTAACCGTTACGCGTACAATTTATCACTGGCCTGGGCTTATTGTCTGTTGTCTGCACTGTTTGTTGTAGGCGAATGCCCCGAGACGCATTTCCAGTGTCCGGACAACGGTAACTGCCTGCCGATCTACATGCGTTGTAACGATGTTTACGACTGCCCTGGCCACGAAGACGAGTACGGATGTGGTACGTCTGAGTGCATCTGAATCAAAAGATTCAAAGATTCAGAGATTGTATGTCCTTTGACCCCTACTGGGGCTATGGAGGAACAATATAAACAAACAAGAAATGCAAATGACAACGTAATGTAGGGTAAAAAGTAAATGTTAGCAGCAACAATCACTGTGAGATCGACAAACAAGAGTGCTGATCAATATTGTTATCACAAACTACATGCAATAAAGCTATCATACACTTACAGCAAGAACAGAGACTAGGAAAAAAAAAGTGTTAAGCAAAGAGAACTTTGTTCTACACAACTTTGCATTCTTTCAGAAATTTAGCAAAACTAAGTGTGACTTTCCTGCCAGGTAAGGATAGATTACAAACATAAATAAGAGATTACAAACATAAATTAAAGTCCCTATGTTCGTAATGGGTTCTGGGGGGAAAAACTGCCGCTTGCAAAGCTCTAAGGTTGTTTGCCAAATGAACAGATGTTTCTTTTGGCCATTGTGGCCATTTTTGTGGCTTGTGCCTTCAAATAGCAGACACATATGACTGTCTTTGACCTAACGCTTCCATACCTGCACTACACACCCATCGACAAAGTCGCTAGAGAAAGCCCCCAAATCAGAGCTGTCTAGATGGCTTGTACCGTCTGCCTCTTCCTCGATTTTACCTGTACAAAACTAGTCTATCATTCTCTGGGATACAGTTGTGGAACTCTCACCTAGTCTTAAACCATTTCAAGTTGCTCGAAGTTTCGCAAAGCAATGCATTCCTACCTAATGAAATGTTCAGTCCTTTTCGTCTCTACGACAGGCTGTACATAATTTCTGTACAAAATAATAAATACATGACTGATGCATTGTTTTACTTGAGCAGCGTGTTTAGGAACGCCTTACTGATGCTGGATTTCTATAGTACATCTTTTGTTAAATGTTTTGTTGTATTTGCTCGTTTTGAACTAACCTCCTTGATTTGCCACACAGATTCTGGTTTAATGTGGTCCTAATACTTAGTTGAATAGTCTATTGTAGTGTTAGCAGGACAGTGTGTAAGAGAGGCCTTCCAGGGCCTAACAACTCTATCCTGAAATAAAGGTTTCTCCCCAACCAAATAACGTCTGCTCAGTAATCTTACACTTACACGTACGTAGAAAAACATATACGCTAACCCAAGTCACCACAATGGTTTCAGATGATACTGTGTCCCAAGTGACTGATTCTGATTCGAATTAAGCGCATTCGATGAAACGTTTCTACAGCGTTGTTGTATGCCTGAGAGAAGTATTGAAGGACGTGTTAATTTTTTTTAACGTTACACAGAGAGCTTTGGGCTCATTATGCTGATGGCACTTTAAC
Organism: Batillaria attramentaria; assembly: GCA_018292915.2. NCBI lineage: Eukaryota > Metazoa > Mollusca > Gastropoda > Batillariidae > Batillaria > Batillaria attramentaria. The sequence continues at coordinate 2,577,128 of JACVVK020000004.1, forward strand.
CACAAAAATGAAATTACGCAGAACCATGAAAAAATATCAGAAAACAAAGAGAGAAATACTGTAATGATTTTTAAAAACAGCAAAAAAAAAAAAAAAAAGGAACAAAGGGAAGATGATGATGGAAGGAACAAAAAACAAAACAAAACAAAACAAAAAAGCAAAAAAACAAAAACAAAAACCAAACTACGCAGAACCATATTCGTTGATAATGTTTATCGTTTTACGGGTGGGTGGGTGGGTGTTTGGGAGTTTAACGCCCTTTTCCACCACATACGGGTGATATCAAAGACGGGACAACGATGAAAAAGCCAGCACAAATATTTGGCCTCAGCCGGGATACGAATTCACAACCCGAGCATTAGAAATCCAACGCTCTACCATTCGGCCACCCCGGCTCCCTGTCGTTTTACGAAGTGTGTAGCGGCACATACATGGTCAAGATAAGAAGGCAGCATATTTACTTCCATGTGGAGTTTAAATGAACTTTTTAAAAATGTCTTTTTCTCGGAATCATGAAAGTATTGCTGTCTTATCTATCTTATTACCTTAATAGTGAGTGCTTACAATACATCAGTTCGCCATATTTGCCGCTGTAGATAAATCAGTAAGATTTCTTTTCAAATAAATACGTCTTTTCAATAAGAAAGGGAAGAATAAAGAACTCGCTGTCTCTTATTTCGTCCAGAGTACCTCAGAAATATTTGTTTTGTCTGTTCATCCGTTATCCAGATGAGTACACGTGTCGTGGGTTTTACCGATGTCGCAACTCCCGTGTGTGTGTCCACTTCGAGCACATCTGTGACGGGATCTTCCACTGTCCTCAGCGTGACGACGAATGGCTGTGTCACAACCTCTACACGTGTCCCGAGGGCTGCGGCTGCCTTGGTCTCGCTTTCGACTGCGATGTGGAATTCCAAGCGGAAAACTTTACTGAGCTGCGCTACATAGATGCTAGCGGTACCAATATGGAGCCTAGAATGTTCCGCAAGAACTTCTTTCTTGTCCGTTTGAACCTGGCTTCTTGTAATCTGGCCTACGTCACGTTCCCCAAGCTGCGGAATTTGAGATATCTTGACCTGAGCTCCAACAACCTGACCTTGATCGAGACGAAAACGTTTAAAAAACTGGAGAACCTTCAGACGTTACTGCTGTCCGGGAATCCACTGACTGATGCAGTTTCTTTGATGGGTCACGGTGACTTGGATGCTCTGCGACGGTTGGACTTGTCCTTCGTGTCAGTGGTTGAACTGCGTGGGGCGGTGTTTGAAGACTTGCCGAACCTGCGCATCCTGAATCTGTCTTACACGGGTCTGGACATCGTGTCTGAGGGGGTCTTTAAGGGGCTGACCCATCTGGAGGAGCTGGACCTGCGAGGCTGCCCGGTCAGAATGTTTCCCGGCGACATCTTCCAGGACCTGGAGAGCCTGAAGCGTGTCCACGCCGACAACTATAAACTGTGCTGTCCGGAGACTCTGCCGTACGGGTTCAGCGCGGAAACCTGCTATGCTCCCACTGACGAGGTGTCTTCGTGCGCGGACCTCCTCCGCTCGGACGTTCTCAGGGTGTCACTGTGGGCAATGGCCGGCCTGGCTTTACTCGGCAACATGGGCAGCTTTGGATACCGGTTGTACTGCGAAACGCTGAGTCCTAAAAATGGCCACGGAGTGTTCATCACCAACCTGGCTCTGTCCGACTTTCTGATGGGCGCGTATCTGGCCATCATCGGGGTGGCGGATGCCAAGTTTCGGTTCCGGTACCTGTGGAACGACCTGACCTGGAGGACGAGCACGATGTGCAAGGTGGCCGGCTTCCTGTCGTTGCTGTCCAGCGAGGTGTCGGTGTTCATCATCTGCCTCATCACGCTCGACCGCTTCATCGCCATCCGTTTCCCCTTCCACTCGTTCCGCTTCTCCAAGTGCTCCGCGCAGCTGGCCTGCGCGATCGCTTGGGTGGTTGGCTTCATCCTGGCCGTCATCCCTCTCTCGCCGCTGACGCATCACTGGGATTTTTACGGCCAGTCCGGCATCTGCATCCCCCTGCCTATCACGAAGACCACTTTCCTGGGCCGGTCCTACATCTTTGGCGTGATGATCGTGCTGAACTTCACCCTCTTCGTGCTCATTGCACTTGGCCAAGGCTCGATCTACATCGCCATTCGCAACACCGGCACCAAGGTGAAGAAATCGCGGAAGTCGGAGGACACGAAAATAGCTCACCGACTGGCGTCAGTTGTCGTCACGGATTTCCTCTGCTGGTTCCCCATTGGACTCTTAGGTATTATTATTATTATTATTAAAGCCCCTTCTAAGGTCTAGTATCAAAAGAATAGTTGTAAAAAGTGTTCTCGTTTCTATCTTCCTATTTTTGAAATTATCATTGCTGTTTATATGAATATGGCCGTAATTCACCGGCCTTTGATCACGGAAAATAGGTCCAGGGACTGTAAGCTTTGCGTGTGCAAGCGGAAAAGGCGTTCTTCTACTAAACTATAATAGCTTTAATTAAATCCATTTTATTTGAAATGTATTTGAGCTATGTTCTCTGACAGGGCTGCTGTCTAGCAATGGCACTCCCATATCCAGCGAAGTGAACGTGGCCATGGCAATCTTTGTCCTGCCTCTCAACTCGGCGCTGAACCCGTTTCTCTACACCTACAATATGATCTCGGAGAGAATGGTGAGAACCTTGCTATCTAACGTTTTCTTTTCTCACTTAACCAGATGTAGTACCAGTGTATCATCAAAGTTGTTTTTTTCCTTCAAATCAAATTTGTATCGTATAAATCCCCTTCACGAAACTTGTGTAGTAGCATTCAGCCACCTTCACCGACTAATACTTTTCTTTCCGAACTTGTATTATCAAAGTCAGTCTGACCGAACTTCTCTCATGACTTTTTTTTTCTAATGTGACTTGCTGATCATGTGTAATGGCATATCTGTCCATTTTGTTTTGCTCGCTGGATGATTGTACTAGATGAATACCTGTAACACGCACATTTAAAAAAATGAAAGATGAGTGGTGAGGAAAATGAAAACATTAAGTACATTGATTCTTCTTGCTTTTAATACTTTTTCAGTCTGCAGCAGGCCAAGTGACATCTTTTTTTTTGTACACAGATACGTTTGCTAATGCTGATTTGATTTGTTTTCAGAGGCAAAGAAAAGAAACTAGTCTTATAAAGGAATGGGAGAACAAAGGTATTGTGATATGAATAGAGTTTCCGTGCTTCTTTTGTACAAAAAAGGTGAACGACAAAGGGTACAAAGTTGTTTTTTTTTGTTTTTTTTTCGTCAGTGCAAAGCAGAAACCAATGTCGGGCGTTCTAGCTGCCTAGTTCTCAATACCAATTTCCATGGACACAGTTATAACAGTTTAAACGAATGTGGTTGCCCAGCATCGAGCAAACCACGGCCCGCCATGTTTATTAACAAAAAAAAAGATGTAACGATTGTGTAAATCTGATTTCAAATAACTTGTGTCTGATGAACGTGATCACTTACTGCATCGATCCAACACAATAATGATAATAATACACAACACAATAATGATAAACCAAACAAGGAGGAACGGCCCCGTCCTACAAAGTTGTTTCTCCAAACTTCATTTTATTTTGTCTGTTTTGTTGTTATTGTTGCCGGTTCTCCCCTCTCCAAGTTCTACCAATGACACTAGATCCTCTACGACCTCGACCGATTAGCCACGTGACTGGGAGTGGGGCCGGGTGGGGGAAGAAGGGAGAGAGAGAGAGAGGGGCAGAGAGAGAGGGTGGGTGGGTGGTTGTTTAGGAGTTTAACGTCCTTTTCCCCCACATAAAGGTGATATCAAAGACGGGGCAACGAGAAAAAGGCCAGCACAAATATTTGGCCCCAGCGTCCGGGATTCGAACTCTCGGCCCAAGCATTGAAACTCCAACGCTCTATCATTCGGCCACCCTGGCTCCCCAGAGAGAGAGAGAGAGAGAGAGGTCAGTTCCGTGAACTAAGCATTTGACGTCAGCCTCAGGCAGGTCGTCATACAGAGAGAGAGAGAGAGAGAGAGAGAGAGATGACGTCAATTCCGTGAACTAAACTTTTGACGTCAGCCTCTAGCACTGAGATCGTCTGAGGATGCTTGTTCATGACTTGTGATTTCCCTGTTGGCTTTGTGACTTCTCCGACTGAATTATTTTTCACATGACATCTGGAAGATCTAGAGGGTTGATGAAATGTCGGAAGCAGTGACGATACTTGCAGATTTTGTCTGTGAACCAAATATTTGACGTCAGCCTCACGCTGCTCGTCTGACAGATGATACTTGTTCATATTTTGTGATTTCCTTGTTGCTTTTGTGACTTCCGTGACTGAATTAATTTTGACATAAAATCTGGTAGATCTGGAGAGCTGATGAAACGTGGACTTCAGTGCCTTGGATTGTACTTACGAAATTGCAAAATTGGAACTTCTTTCACCGGCGCTTTCTCGCAGAAACGTGAAAAAATGTGTTTATCTAAAAGCCCTGTTATTCTTAATACTAAAGCTATAATAGTGAAGTAGTTCATGTCATATGTGCAGTTGGCACAAGTGACAAAAATACCGGAATGATGAGTAATTTGAAGGAGTCTTTTCATAGATATTTGGCCTTATATGCAAACCACCCCTACCTCGGAAATATTTTTCTTACACAAAACGTGTCAGAGCTAGAGAGCTGTGCTACGAAAATAGGCAGTATAATTGGATGATCTTCCCAATTACAGAAAATGAAGCCATTTGAACATTTTTTTCGAAAAAATTCGTAACATGACCGATTTTTTTAAAATCGGCGATAACTCTTCTGAAAATGCGGCAGGCTAAAAATCGTGAAAAGTAGCTCTGGAGAAGGTGAATTCCCATTTTATCTCAAAGTAAAAAGGCCTCCAGGGAGGTGATTTAGGAGATAGCCATCATTACACGTCTCACAACTCCCGCCAAAAAGAACGCAGCAGCATAGTGTGCACGTCAAGTGTCTATGACACAGATTTCGTTACGTCACTGTGTGTGCGAAAGTATGTATTGTGTGGAGAAACGTCACAGTCTTGTTTTGTATCACTGAAACTTGCTGCTGCGCGTAGCAAAATCTGCCCCGTCTCATAAAGTTGTTTCTCTATAGAGAAACAACTTAAAAACAAACAAACAACAAACACGGAAGCTCATCGGTCACCTTTTCGGTTTTACTCACCTTCTCAGTCAGCTCGCTGCTAGTCATATTAAGTAACGGATAGATCTAGTCTTGAATTTGGTGGCTGCCTTGGGCTGGGCTTCGTCTTAGGCTCATGACACACAGGAAACGTTTTCGTTCGAACAAACGTGGACAATACTTTTAAAACACGCTCCGCAAAAACATAGAGCAAAAGCCGGCATGTTGTAGCCGCATGTCACACGAGAAACACGGAAAAACACCATGTTCGCTGTTTGTTCGGACTAAAAACGCTCCCGTATGACATCAGCCCTCCAAGGCGGTCGCTTAGACGTGGTCGATTGTATTGTGTGTTAAGCTATGAAAACTCTAATCACGAGACCTGTTCTTGAATACAGTGACGCAGGAAAAGGTGTCTGAGTACCTGAAGAACGCGCTCAAGTCACCAGAAGCCCGGAGTCTGCTGCAGCAGTGGGTCAGCGACGGCGTCCTGGAGACAAGTGACGTGGCCATGGCCTTGGCCTCCACGTCAGACAAAGCCGACAGCGATACGGAGAGCAGCAGGGCCTCGGAGGAGATCATCGCTATAGTCAAGCACTGGGCGAAGGATGGCCTCGTGGATGCCGAGGAATTGACGGAAGCGCTGCGGTCATTGAGCGAGGATGGGCAGAAGACGGAAGAGGGCGACGGGAAGACGACAGAAAGCGACAAAGGCAGAGCGAATGGGCAGGCAACAAACGGTGTGGTGAAGGGGTCGGCAATGAACGGTCGTTGTTCTCGGTGAGTTATTTGGAGTTATTTTCATTTGGGAGTTAAAGATCTCTTGGACTGCTCGATCAACGATAAACCACGAACTAGGTATGACTGAGTGTGGTGGCGGGAGGTGTGTGTGTGTGTGTGTGTGTGTGGGGGGGGGGGGGGGCAATTTGTGTATCCGCCATTTTTGCGTTGCTATGGTAAAGGAGCTATAGAAATACCAATGCTAGAGAAATGCCAGAACGTTCGGTTAAAGGGAAACATGCGATTTCTGTATTACTGTGGTCATGGAACTACAAATACCAATACTAATGAAATGCCAACACCGTTCGGCTGAACGGAAAACTTGTTTTTCTCTCATTTGCTTGCATAGCAATCTTGGAAAGCACACCATGAAGGACGTCCGCATAGTTTACCTTGGATGGATTATTATTCCATACTGATACTGCACGTTTATTGTTTCTTTGTTCCGTACTCAGGTCGAGTGCTGACAGTGAATCAAAAGGCGACGCCTAGTCCGATCAAGGTGTGCGTGAAGCAAGCCATCGAAAACGCATGTACAGTTACATGGAGAAAACACGGGCGTGGTACATGTACATGCGTGCTGGAAGTCGTGCATTGAACATTTGCCTTTTGCGTGCATTGTGGGCATACTCGGGTAATTTAGAAACCGTCAGGGGTAAAATGCTATGAATCGTATTTTCATGCGACCAACAGCTCAAAAGTAAGTCTTGAAAATTGTATAGTCAGTGTTATTGATGCAAACATGTTGTGGACACGGAGATATCTTGGAAATTGTGCAATATTTTTGGCTATCTGCTGTTTGAACTAGGGCACTCTCGACAACTATAAAAATGAAATACTATAATTCATGTTTGTTAGGGATTTTTTTTGGCTTTTTATACTGGTGTGCAACAATTAACCAACAAGTAATCTTTGTCTTTTGGCTGTGTGAATCATTTGTTTCTCACAAACAGAAACGGACATATTTCAGAATCTCCGTGGAGCTCGGGGACGACATGTATAATCATGGAGTCACCCTGGAAGTTTTGCATTTAACAGTTGATTTTTTTCGCCCATAGTGAACGAGTGCTATCTTGGTTAATTTCGAAACCGTCAGTGGCAAAACTGACAGGTCATAAGTATAATACAGTTTATTTTTACGCATGTGCAACAAGTCAAAACCTGTCTTTTGATTTTGCGAATCATTTGTTGAAACGGGCTTCTTTCAGAATTCCCGTGGACAAGGACATAAACAGTCAGTGTGATACGAACAATTTGCGGACATTAAGTCACCTTGGAAATTGTGCATTTGGCAGTTGCTTTTTGCGCCCATAGTGGACGAGAGCGGTTTCGGGTTATTTAGAAAACATCAAAGTCAAAACTGACAAGCTATCATAATTTTTTTAAACAAGTATGAGCAGCAAAGTTAAAAAAAAGTCTTTGTCTTTTGCTGTTGCGAATCATTTGTTGAAACGGGCTTCTCGTGGAGGTCATGCCGCACACTCAGTGTTATATGAACGATTTGTGGACACGGAGAACTCTTGGAAATTGTCTACTGGGCATTTACCTTTTGCATCCCCTGAGCGCGGAGGCATTCTTTCATAATTTAGAAACTGTCAGCTACAAACATGAAATACTGTAATTTATTTGTTTCTCAAGTTTTTATATTACACAAAGTGAAAAGCAAGCAATTGTAGTTGCGCTTGTCAAATGTCCGGCAATAGGCCTTCGACAGATGCTTTACTGCTAGTATAGGTACCGTCGACGTCGTTCGTGGATATGAGGAACAAAAACTTACTTTTAACATTTGAAGAATAGTTCGCCTTTGTCCTTTGATTCTGCCGGCGAATCATTTGTTTTTCTCACAATGAAATCCCTTGAGCCCGACAAATCTACGTTAAATAGGGTACCTGACGTACGGTCAGCAAGCACTGAGGCAAAGTGTAAGAGATCTTTCGAGCCGGTATTAAAAAAAATAGTGAAAACACAAGAAGACGTGTAATAATATTTTGACAGCTAGTCTCCCCTGTAATGACGTACCTTTCACTCTGCAGTGAGTGAGCTGCAAAAGGTTCTGAAATAGTCTAGAAAAGCCTCATGTATAGTAGTGGGGAAGCTTATTTTGTCGTTTGTTGTTCATGTTGTATCCTTGCCGTTGTATTTTGTAATTATTCCGTCCTTTGTTAGACTTATCCATACGATGTTGTGTATTACTAGAAATACTATTTTTAACAGATTGTAATACATTGTATAAGCATTTCGCCTTAAAGTGTACCAGAGCAACATAATTTAAGACGATAGATGGAAATACGACTGTTTTGCGAACGTGAACGGTCGAGTCCATATTGTTTTTCTCTTTACAAAGTACAAGAGGGCGTCGGCGTCTGGTGTTTTCCGACAAGTCACGCGAAAGACCTCGGGCGCGCAGGCGAGTCCGGTCGTTTTTTTTTTTTTTTTTTTTTTTTTGGGGGGGGGGGGGGTGTTTGTTTTTTCAAGTTTAGGGTAAGTGGTGGGTATTTGGGAGTTTAACGTCCTTTTCCACCACCTAAAGGGTGATATCAAAGACGGGGCAACGAGAAAAATACCAGCACAAATATTTGGCCCCAGCCGGGATTAGAACTCACGACCCGAGCATTGAGATTTTCAAGTTTGGAGGTGCTAATTTAGAGAAAAACTATTCTGCGTGAACGACATCGTTAGGTTCTTGAACGGCAAAGGTCTGCAGTTCTGAGAAGCGAGGGAGGGGGGGGGGGGGGAACAAAAAACAAAAACACCGCAGAACGTCGAATTTGTGACTCACGAGTGCCCTTGGCTAGTAATAGGGAGAAGTCACTCAAAAAGCAAGGCGAGTGAGTGAGTGAGTTTTCAAGTTAGGGCTTAACGCCGCGCACTCAAAAAGGCACTGGTATCAGCCACCACTGTGCCACGGTTGGTGTGTTTAATACAGATGGTTTTTGAGAACAGGCCAGTTTTTGCCAAAACGACCTTGACTTCTGGCAAGGTCAGCCAGATTGAACGCTCTTCGCACCAAGTTTAAACTGTGCCATGCTCGAGTCGCCTGCTAGTTGTGGTTCTGAGAAAATGAGAATACATGAATTTTGGGAACTTTCATCCCTGCGAAAGTTCGTTCCTGTGATCTTGGCCTTAAGGGGAGGTAACTTAAAAGGATAATTTTACGTTTGAAATCCGTCATCACCAACTACCACTGTGCCAAGTTTAATGTTCATCCGATCTCTAGTTTCTGAGGAAATGCCCATGTTAATGTCTCTCTCTCTCTCTCTCTCTCACACACACACATAGATACAGACGACGAAGGAATACTGGACAGACTCCCTTTGTTACACGCGTGAGTCAATGACAGCTGCGGATTCAGCTTCAGTTACAGGAAACTACTTAATAAAAAGATTGAGACCATGCATTGCCTTGTATTTATTTCCATTTTCTGTGGATCAAAGGCTTTTTGCTTCTCTACAGAGAAACAGCTTTATCGGATGGGGCAGATTTTGCTGCGCGCAGCATCAAGTTTCAGTGATAAAAATACGAGACTGTGACGTCAGTATCTCCAGACTGACAATACTGCATCCTTTCACCACACTGAGCAACGTAACGAAATCTGCGTCATAGACACTTTACGTGCACACTATGCTGCTGCGTTCTTTGGCGAGGTGTGTGTGTGTGTGTGTGTGTGTGTGTGTGTGTGTGTGTGTGTGTGTGTGTGTGTGTCACTGTGTGTGTGTGTGTGATAGCAGGTACCTACCAAACAACCTTGCTGAATGGCTTACTGTGACAAGAAATGGGCAGTCACAATCTCCAGAGGTACCGTGCGGGATTTTTCTCTTATCGCATTTTAAAAGAGCTATCGCCCATGGAAACCAGTCAGACGAAAAAAATTGTTCAAATGCTCTCTGTCTCTTATTTGGGAAGCACAGTTTTACTGTCAGTAGACCTACTGAACGGGTCTGCAGTAGATCTGACAGACGTGAAAACAGAAAGAAAAAGAAAGAAAAAAAAAAGCAAAACACCACCACCAACAACAAAAACAGACAAAATAGGAGATATTTGGAGAAAGGACTTTATAGGATGGGTACATTCCTCCTCGTTTGTTTTGTTTGTTGTAATATGCCATTTCCTTAGTTTCAATTGGTTTTCAGATAATTGTTACACCATGATATGCATGCGGACGTACACATAAATTAAACAATACAATCCGCACAAAATATAAAAAACAGGATATGACGACAGGCTTACGAATGGAAATCAGCCACCCAAAACCTTCAGTCAACTGCATATCAAAATACCATGGGCCGAAAGAAAAGGTGACGCACATAAATGTATGTCTATATAATGTAGAAAAACATTCAATTGAAAAATCGTGCTTTGATTTCAGTCATATTTTTCATTATCGTGAATTAGACGCTACCTCTCTCTCCGAGTCTCCCTCTCTAGCACGCACGCACGCACGCACGCACACACACGCCTCAGCCAGGAGGAGCCGGAGTACACCTAGTATGGGTAAGTGGGTGGGTGGATGTTTTAACGGTTTAATGTCTTTTTCCACCACATGATATGGATGATATCAAAGACGGGGCAACGAGGACAAGGCCAGCACAAATACTTGGCCCCAGTCGGGAATCGAACTCCGTGTACACGGTAACAACTGCACTGCACGACAAGAAACATCGCTTCATATTTAATACTAAAGTTTAGGTACCATCATGAAACTGGTACAGGAAACGCATACTGCTGGCAACAGTATGGACGGACGGTTTACCGCCGGCCGACTTTGACAGTCTATATGATGACTGACTATAAATACTGACTACAGCGTAAAAGCCTTGAGTCATGACTGGCCACGTGTACTTGAAAAGTTAGGCTTGTTAGTCTAAAGCGATTCTTACAATCACAACATGTTGCAGCACCAATGAAGCACCTTTCTCTCTCTCTCTCTCTCTCTTCTACACTGTACTTCATTCGTCATGTGATTATTCGCTAGTAAATTTGAGTCATTGCATACGGCAATGCACAGGTATATAGCTCACGGTGAATTCAAACGAGAAAAGATTTGTATATCCGTGAGAGTATTAGTCAAGAAAGCTGCGATACCCCATACAGGGAGAGCCACACCTTAAGGCACCACGTGAAGCGTTTGAGGCGGAAATCCAAGAGATACACAGCGACGGCTGCCCCCCCCCCCCCCCAACCCCCTCCCTCCTGTCCCGTGACTAAGGTAGATGAATATATCCCGGGTCTGGTGTGACCGTCTGGTGCAGCATCGACTTGTTAGTGGTGGTGCGGAAAGTCGCCCAGCTGAAGATCTGCGTTGAGCCGTTGATAGGTCTGACTGTGGGGGCCACTTCTTCCTGTGGCGCCACCTTGTAGATGTAGATGTCCGTGGTGACGCACTGGAAAGCCAGCACGCCGGCCACCACCAGCACGTACCAAAACTTCTCGCTACCCTGGAGCCAACAAGAACGCAAATAATCCATCAATCAATTACTTTATTATCCCCACGTTGGGAAATAAAAGTGAAGTGTCAACACACCGGCGCGCGCACACACACACACACACACACACACACACACACACTGTGACACACACACACACTGTGACACACACACACACACACACACACACACACACACACTGTCACACACACACACACACACACACACACACACACACACACACACACACACACACACACAGAGCACAGTTGTGTTTGAAGAATCTGAAATTACAAATTTTGTCAGCATAACCTACACAGGCAAGCACTTTCTAACACCACTACCGTGTTCTGCCCGTATAGCAAAGACTAAATAAAAACCATCCACCATGATATCCACAGGACATTCTGACCCACTGTGCACGAGTTGCATTCACGGTGTGATCTATCAAAATTGTTTTCCGTTAAAAAAGAGAAAAGAAAGAAAAATCTGTCCCGAGCTTCCGCATCAGCTTTTTTCACATCGTGTAGACATGCCACTGGAAGGTCAAAGGAAACCGGGGCTTCACCTCTAAATGTAGCTTAAAAGCATTTGATCGATCGGGTGATTGTCTGAAAGCATGGTGCAAAAAGGAAAAGATCTTTCCATCCACGCTGTTTGTGGACACACTTGCTGCGCCACAGAGAGGATTTGTTTAACCAGAACATTTACTGATTTAGCAAATTAACTTCTGTGAAACAAACGGGATATTCCGCACCTGAAGCTAACTGTGTGAAAAAAAAAAGGAAAAAAGCTGTAAATTTTGGAGCCGGCATTTAAAACTGCAAGGTCATGAACGTTTTGCTTCAGGAGTGGAAAGTTACAAGTGATCTCCACCTTCCATGAAAACGGAAAAGTACATGACATTATATTTTATCATACATGTATGGTTGCTTAGGAGGAGGGTTGTCAAGACAAGATAAAACACTTACCAAATCACCTCCTTTGTACCACCAGTTCTGAAAAGAAAGGTATGACTATGTAGCGGTGTTTCAGTTTGACAGATGCTTTTAGCTGTGGATACTGTGACTGACATGGTTACTGTGACAAAGCCTCATCGTGTTGTGAAAGGCACGTGTATCACCAGAACTATACGACAGACCACTGAAGCATAACTGTGAGAGTGATCAACATAGTTGTCACATGTTCGCCTCACCGATAATATCATATGTACCCACTTTCCTACACTGACCACAAGTGTCCACTGATTTAAAACAACTAACCAACTTGAAAAAACAACAACAACCAAACACCTGAATAGAGTAGTTACGATGCACTGGGTTTAACCTTGCTCACTAAAATTAAAGCATTTTCAGCCTAAGGCCAGTTCCAAGAACCCCCCCCCCCCCCCCCACACACACACACACACACACCCCCCCCTCTCTCTCTCTCTCTCTCTCTCACAGGATATGAAGGGACGTAACCCAGGACATAAGAATGCACAGAATAAAACGGATTATCTTCCGTACTCTACGGATGAGATTTTGTATATATTTATTATTTCTTGCGCTCTTTGAACAAAATCTGGGCAGTGTGAAAAAACATTATTGTCTGTCATTCTGGATCTTCATCCCCCCCAATGTCTGACACAAAACAACATTAAAGAAAAGCCAGTCAGGTGTCAAATATGTGAAATACATGTATGTCCCTTTAAAGCTGATAAAACCTGCGCCCTGTATCATGTGACTGTGTATCTAGGTCAGGGCTAGCTTAACAGCAGGCAGCCAGGTGTGCTTGCTTTAGGTCCACCTTTGGTGCACACCAGCTGTTTACATTTTACATTCACATCAAGTCATTGTAATAATGGTAGAACAACTCGCTTGCATGTGCGCGCGCACACACACACACACACACACACACACACACACACGCACGCACGCACACCCACAAGCACTATGCACGCACACATCCACACACATACACACACACACACACGCCTGCATGAACGCGCACACACACACGCCTGTATGAATTAATGCACACACACACATGCCTGTATGAATGCACACACACACACACACGCACGCACGCACGCATGCACGCACGCACGCACGCACACACACAAACACACACACACACACAGGGACACACACAGAGAAACTGTTATACTTACCACCACAATTCCAACAAAAGCACTTACTGCAAAGAAGAAAACAAAATTGCCAAAGTTTCCAACAGATGTATTTCTGCTGGCTACAACGTATTCAGTGTTCAAATTTGCATGCGCTTTGTGCCAATTATATGTTGAAGTTTCTTTACTTGAAACTCAGATTACAAAATTTGATACCCAGCCCTAGTAAGTACTTATGCATCCACATAGCAGCAATTGTCTGCACCTCCCCCCATAGACTGTGCTGGTGTAAATAATTACAGCAGTACATGTACATGTAAATATAATACACATACAGAAAACCCTGTGAGACCAATGTTTTACAATGTACCTTTTCCCCACATACACAAGCAACTTTACTATACAAACCTGTAACTGCACAAATGCGTGCATTTTCTCTGTTAATAGCAATAATAGAAGCAAAGGAGTCAATGCATGGCCTTTTCTACTTACTGACAATGTTGCATGCTAGGAGGTAGTATGCACTGTTCTTGCCACCCTGAATCATGCTCAGTACAAAGGTTATCTGAAACAATGAAACGATTCTACTGAATATATGATCAGCCATGAGCAACCCTGGACAAAAAAAATTATATAACAAAACAAACTCCTCCTCCCTGATAAACAAAAGCTGTGTGGGAATCTTCACCAAACTGTGTTATCCACAGACTCTGTGAGTGGCAGTGTATTATATAGGAGTTTATAAGAGAACTGGCATTTGTATGCATATATCATGGCTTCAAAAGGTGTTTTTATGACACATAATGGCACTGGAATAAGATTTCCCAAGATATATTTATTTGCACCATGAAACTGATGATTGTTATCACTGGACACTGCCTCTTTGTCTCTGTCACACACACACACACACACACACACACACACACACACATTATTCTTATACATGTACTCTGGTCTGGACATTCAAAGGCAGTCGTAGGCCTCCCGCTGTCAGCCATTGTGAATGCATACCTAGCTAGCTCGCGCGCATGTACACACACACACACACACAGAAAAAAACTTACCAGCACAAGCAACATTACCAGCACATTCACGACGCGGACTGTCTTCACCTAAATCACGAATACATATTATATATATATATATATATATCATATTCAACTGAGTTGCTCACATACTCACTGACTAAGAAAACATATTCAGTTTGAATCGTAGAAGTGCGAATACGACGGACATGCAGTTAAAAACATTTGATTTAATACAAGAACATATGCTATGCTAGTACAACACTAGTACACACGAATCTATACACATAAACAGCACTTCCCCAGTTCTACTTTCGCTTTTTGCACCACTGACACGAGACCCAGTATAGAACTAAAGTCGGGCCACTAAAAACGTCTGTCAAAAGCAGAATTAGTGAGAAAAGAAGAAACTGTGCCATAAAAAAGGAACTGGCTAACTATCCGGTTTGTGCCGTTACCAGAAACGGGGACAGCTCAAAGAAAAGACCGTCAGGAACTTTCGTCGCAGAAGACGACATGTTGACAATCATATGACTGTGGGCGTTGAAACGGACGATTTCATTTGACGGTCTCACAAAACCATCCAATCAGATCGCTGAAAAGAACTGCGATACAGTAGCAGACAACACCCGGAAACACATGACAGTTTGTCAAGTCAATCGACGTTTGCACATCAATACAGCGTTCACAGGATCTGACACAAGGTTTGCCATATTTGCCTATAGTATGCACTTTCTTACTGTTTCATAGCTGAAACGTATACATTATTTGCATGTTGAATTGTTTGCATAGCCAGAGACATGGCCAACCACATCTCTGCGACGAACCAAGGTTCTTCAAGGCTCGGATGTTTACGGATGAGTGGAGTCGTGGCATGATGCTGACTAAGCTATAAAATATTAATGGTTGCCACAGGGACGGCAAACAACATAGGAAGAAGAAGAGTCGCTAGGAGCGTTGTCTACATGTAAGGTTATGTAAGATGATGCAGTAGCTCATAATCTGTTCCCGGCTTTTAACACATTACACGTAGCAGGTAATGTGCCAAAATAATTTGTGCAGGACTACCACAATGTCATCCGAGAGAGAACCATTTGTAGGGCGACAGTCGTCACCTTCGGAGTCCCCAGCACAGGCGACCACAGGCACAGCTCTGTATCATGACAGCTCCCAGTCTCCACAAGCTGTAAGTTAAACTGACTAAGAATGCGGCCATAATTTCCATAATTTTGCTCTTTTTTCTGTGTTTTTGTGGTGGTGTGACAGTAATTCAATATCATTACTATTGTAGCATATTCAGCAGAATGCATAGGGTGTTTTGGCTTCAGTTCAGGCAGTTCTGATATAAGAACGTGATTGAATTATACTCCAGTCTCCTATTCTCGCACAGGTAAGGAATATTGTGCCTGTCAGGAAGAAACTAAGCCTGCACAAAAAAAAGTTGATGTGGCCACGTACATAATTAATTATATGCAGTCAAGCCACCTATTCACCCTTATACTCAGATCAGTCGCAACAGCCTCTGTGTTTGTGCATCTGTTTTCCATTTGAGTAACAATCTAGAAATGATGGTCCTATTCTCGAACAATGAAGAAAACGTCCAAAATTTACAAAGAATGTGGATGAGCCTTGATATTTTGGGAGAACACCAAGCAAAACAGCTCAACGGAATGGCTGTTTCAAGGAAATCAATTGTAGCTTCATAAATGTGGTACAGGTCACAAGGTCAGTGAGTGCTGCAACGCCCCTCAGTGAAAGTGTGGAATTTGGAAACAGCCAACTTGCGTGTAAAAACTGGAAAGAGATTTTCAAGCACAGATTTATCTGCCTGCCTAAGTACTTTGAAACTTTCTTGTGGTGGTGGAATTTTTTATACCAGCATTAATGGGAATGGACAGCTTGAGACATGTTTTCCCACCAGCTTATGTAAGAACCCAGTGGATCTGAAACTTCACAAAAAAAGGAATCTGTGAGCAGTCATAGCTTGAGGTAAAACCACATGAAACTGACAATGGCTTAAATTGCAAAAATACAGATCAAACTGCATGTTCGTAGTTTATAATAGCTATGTGGTGGCATATTGTCCGTGAAAAAAAGTCATAAGCAAAATGGAGAAAAACCGTAACTCTCCTGAACTGGTAAGTCAGTAGGACCTCCTCAGACATTCTCTGGTTTAAATCTGTTGACATGTGCATGAGCTACAAAGTGCCATCTGCTTGGAACCCCCAGGGGACATCATAGCAACATTGTTTCACTTTTCTCTGAGTCTGCAGAGAAAATGTTTCGTAACTGTAGAAGTTACGATGAAGCCAGAAGGGGTAAATGACTGCTGTCGTAGTGAAGAAACTCGTTCTTTGGGGATGAATTTTTTTCCTTATCATTTGAATACATGCAGAAATACACATTAGAAAGTAGAAGAGTCAGTCAGAGGGGACCAGAGACATAAATTATGTATGTCTCTTGGGGGACTAAAACTAAACGGTGTAGTTAGCCTTTGCCTTTAGATCAAGGGGAAGCAAAAGCTGAGGCTGCTTGTCCACAGAATGAAAGGTTATTTCCCTTGTGCGTTTTTCCCGCTTCCCTGACAGTCAATCCCCAGCACCAGAAGTCCATGTCATGCCAGCTTGAAAGCTGTATTTACAAAAACTTGCTGTCATATTTTTAGGTAACTTATGAATAATTGATATTCTGAATGAGGATGACAGAGGTTTCATGTTTGGTTTTTGTATTTACTCTTTCTTTTTTTTAATTGTTTCACAGCGGATGTGCCAGCTGCTGTTTGTGGCTCTTGTGGTTGTCATGGTATTGGTAAGTAAACACAGTCAATGTGCATTGCATAGGGTAACATGGTGTGCTGTACGCGTATTTGACTTTGTTCAACTTTGTTGACAATGATGTTGTCAGCTCCACAAGAAAAGTAATTCCATTAACCTTGGTATCATACTGTAATTTATTTTCCAGTGGCATAGTTCACCAGCATGACAATTTTTGGCTCCCTTGTGTAACAATGGGAGTCTATGTATTAACCCTCCGTAGTCTGTCTGTCTGTCTGTGTGTGTGTGTGTGTGTGTGTGTGTGTGTGTCCAGAAAACTTTAACGTTGTCATTTTCTCAGAATCTACAAACAGTAGAGGCACCAAACTTGGCATGCTGATAGACTAGCACAAGACCTTTCAAAACATATCATTTTGAATGACCTTGACCCAAGGTCAAGGTCACTAAAGCTCTCTGTTTGAAAATTTTACATTGGCATTTTCTCGTAATGTACAAATGCCAGAGGTTTTAAACTTTGCATGATGATAGACATTGATAAGAACTTTACAGATATACATGTAGTCAGTGACCTTCTGTCAAGGTCAAGGCCGTACAAGATAGTTTTGTGAAACCTTAACATTGGCATTTTCTCAGAAACAATGAACAGCAGAGGTGCCAAACCTGGCATGCTGATAGACAGTGATAAGACCTATGCACACATACCATCTTAAATGACCTTGACTGAAAGTCAAGGTCATTGAAACAGTGTTCGGAAATTTTACATTTGCATTTTATCAGTATCTAGAAGAATCAGAAGCATCAAACTATGTGCGATGATTGACATTGGCAGCACCTTTACAGACATACCTGTGTTCAGTGACTTTTAGTCAAGGTCAAGGTCATGCAAGCATTTTTTTTTGTGTGTGGAAACTTTAACCTTGGCATTTTCTTCAAAACAACAAACAGTAGAGGCACCAAATGAGGCGTGATGATAGACAGCAATGAGACCTACCTTTCTGAATGACCTTGACTGAACATTACTGTTTTCGGAGGAACTACAAATGCTAGAGGCATCAAACTTGGCATGATGATAGACATTGATGAGATCTCTTTTGAATGACTTTGACCAAAGGTCAAGGCTGTACAAACTGTTTTGGGGAAAATTGTAATATTGCCAGGAACTCAGAGCGCCAGACACATCACTTAGCATGATACTGGATAGTGATAAGAGCTCTACAAACATACTTTTGTGAATGACCTTGACCTGTGTCACAAGGGAGCCATGGAAGCTTCTGCCTCTCTAGTTCTGTCAAGCACTGTTAGGTCAGATGGTGCTGTTTCTTGGTTTGTTGGTTGGTTAATTGGTTTTTTTCACCACAAGAGTCACTGGAGATGGCCCTTGTGTGTATTCTCTAGTGGTGTCTGTCTTTCATTAAAAAAGCTTTGATCAGCTTCAGTATAGAGGTCTGTGATGGGACTGCTTTATGTATGTGCAGTGCTGAAGTTCACTATATGCAGACATTTCATGAAAGAAATCCTTCTATGTGGAACCACTGGCCTGTCCGTGCTATCACAGAATTCATGGTACAAGTTTACATGACGTGTGTTTTACTGAAGGTGTTTTGTTTTCTTTATTTAAAAAAAAAAAAATGACAGATCTCCATCTCACTGAGTATCTACCGTGGGACTGCTGTGGAAGAGAACGGGTTTATGTACTTCATGCTTGGGGTCAACTTGATTGGATTCGCTGTCCTTGAAATCATCATGGTAAGTCTGGGTCGTCATTGTTTTTTCAGTCCTTTCTGCTTCATTGTTTTGTTTCTTTCCAGTACAAGAGTTGTCAATTTTGTGTGTGTGCGTTTTTAGTTTTAGTTATTTTTAAGGGCTGGCCTTAACTGTCGCTAAGCTGTTTGTAGCAAAGGAAAAAGAGCAGTTAGGCCAAAAGTCTCCACGCAAACATATTGCCCTTGTTTAGTCTGTGTGCTTTTTCAACTTATAGGTGATCAGCATTCACATGATAATGATGGATACTTAGCATATAAAATGGAGAGTAGTTCTCTTGCTATGTCTGAATGTGTTGCAGGCTGAACCAAAAATGCACAATCACAAATGTCATGTGTAACCATTCACATAAAGATGAGTTTGTCTCCCGTTGATCCAATTAAGTTTTTTTAAATTTTTTTTTTAAATCTTGACTAAATTTATTGCGAATAAGTCCAAGCCTGTGTTTCTTTGTTTTGTTTGTCACAGATCATGTTTGTGCGAAGGGGAGACCTACCGAAGGGAAAAACATGGTTTCTTTACTTTGTTGGAGGTGCTGTCATTTTAGAGTCCATCTTTACTGATGTTGCTCTTTTTCGTTGATTCACTGTTGCCATTCATTTGTTGGCTGGTGGGTTGGTTGATCTGCTGGTTTCTTTGCTGGTTAGGTTTTTATGAAGGGCACTCTGAAAGTCATGAGTCTAGAAAAAATCTTGACAGTTACATGAATGCAGGTTCTGTACATGTGTAAAGCAGCTTTTTTTTTCCCCCCCCCCCCCCCCCTCCTTCTTCTTTTAGTGTTTAGGTTACATAATGAGATTTGACTATCAAATTTACTATTCACATTCAGGCAGTACGGCTGAGGGGACAGCCAAAATTTCTCTTACAACATGAATGACTCAAAGAGAGAAACCAGTGCTAATTCATTATTCATTATGTTGAATCATGCACCACTTGCCACCAAAGCTATCGAGTGGCTTAGCTAGTTCGTTTGAGTTTCCTTGCCACTATGAAATGATTGTACGTCTGTCTGTGTTCTACAGTATCATGACTTTCAGAGTATGCCTCATAGCCATTTTCTTACCTTACCCCATAACTACTTTCTTACCTTTTTTGTGATCATGATCAGTTGTTGCTGTTCTTGTTTTTTAAAGGTTGCTAGTGTGATTAAATAATGTAAAGCAGCTGAAACTTGTTCTGCTGTACGCCAGTCTCACTGCTTCTTTGTTGTTTTTGCTAAAACTGGAGTATACGCTTGCTATTTTCTTGTGTGTATTTTTTAGTTTTGAAAAAACTGCTTTAGTAATGGAAAGTTGGTTGATATGTAACAGTGGATATGTAACGGGTGCTTCAACAGCATATTGTGTATAACAGTGTGTGTGTGTGTGTGTGTGTGTGTGTGTGTGTGTGTGTGTGTGTGTGTGTGTGTGTGTGTGTGTGAGAGAGAGAGAGAGAGAGAGAGAGCTTAAGTTTCACTCTGGTTCAGTTTCAGTCCTGATTTTAGTCCGTAATACGTACCTCAGCAGGCTATATTTCTGTACAACTACAGTGTAGTCAAACATGATTAATCGTGGTATAACTGTTACAGATATTAGCCCGTCAAAAAAGTATTTATTCATTCATTATTTTTGTCAAAGATTTCTATATTCAATTATAACATTATATTTTCATCACAGTTGTCTGTGAAATCCACTGTTATACTCCTATATCTGAGACATTCCAATTTTCATTGTCATGGTTGTGAAATCCTTTGTTATATATGTATGCACAAAACTTGCAATGATCGTGTCTTACCCAACAAGTCCTTCGTTGCATATGCGTTTTTCTTAGCCTTTAAAACGTGATACACTTTGACCACAGCGGGAATAGATTTCAAACAGATTTGAATAAACTGCTTAAAATTTACCTATCATCCATGTTACCAAAGTTGTTTTTGGTTTGTGGGAGTGCACGCACTTGCTTTCCTGCTGTCGGGAAGGAACGTCTTTTGATCAGTATGATAGAGCCTTGTATCTGTATGCAGTGTTTTTGCGGCATTTCTTACTGACAGATTTTTAAAATTAAATAATAATAATAATAATAAAATGGGTACTTAAGAGACGCCCTCCCTCTCGCGGGAGCTCAGGGCGCCTTACAATCAACACACACACACACACCCTCACCCAGAAACACACACAACATGTCTAATCAAAACCAAGTGACAAGAACAAAACAAAAACAAACATAAAAACACTCCAACAACCCAAAACAACAAATTGAAAAGAAAAACACAACAGCAACGAAACAAAACTGCACATCTATGGCAAATCTGCTTCACAAAATCACAGGGGAGCCGGGACAGTCATGCGGTAAAGCTGTGGACTTCCAGTGCTCTGGCTGGCCAGACATTTGTGTCGGCCTTTTTCCCTGTTGCCCCCTTCTTTAATATGCCCATATGTGGTGGAAAAGGGCGTTAAAACACTCAAATATCCATCCATCCTAAAAAAAAAAAAAAAAAAAATCACTGTACTGTACCAGATGAGCTCAAGTTAAAATTGCGTCAATGTGAAAACAAGAATTTAAGTGTTGACCACACACCCAGTCTGTCGTTTATCCCACGGAGATACACAATGACGTAGCGTAACACTCGTCAGCTTGACTCGGCTGTACATTACCCATGTGTCTTGGCGCACAAAAGATGCGGAAGGTTTTTATTTGGTTTTTGTTTTTCTGTAATTCTTCTCTCGGTCTATGACCGTACGGTAGCACCTGCCTGCCTGTCAGACGACGACACCCAATCCATAAGGACACAAGTCAGCTGACTGGAGTTTACTGATGCCACACGCGATAGCGTCAGACGGAGCTAGATACTGAGTTATAACCTGGATTACTTGGATCTGAGTGTGGTTAATCCGGAGAGTGCTAAGCCACCCAGATGACTAAACCTTTGTAGATCTTGTCATGAAGGTAAAGGATCGTGTATCACCTGGCAGAGAAGAACGTTGTAGAGGAGTCTACGCAACAAAAACAGTTGTCACTTAGTTTCTGGTTATAACACAAGAGACCACCAACACACTATCGTGTGCATTTTCGTAATGTCAGCGGACGCTTTGTTTGTTTGTTTGTGTGTGTGTGGGTGGGGGGGGGGGGTAGAGGGTAAGTGATTCTAGTTATAGATTGAAGACAGTGGGAGTGTGTATGTAGTGGTTTTTTTTTTCTGATTGTTGTCATCATGGAGTGGGCTTTGTTTTTGTTCGTTGGTTTTTGTTGTTTTTTTTTATGGAGGGGGGGGGGGGGGGGGGGGGGGGGCGGCTAGGGACTCTTAAGTGACGACTGATGTAATTGTACTCCCTGCTGCACTCTGTGTGTGTGTGTGTCAGTGTGTGTTAGGTGACGACTTATGTAATGATACTCCCTGCTGCACTGTCACTGTGTGTGTGTGTGTGTGTGTGTGTGTGTGTGTCTTACTGAAGTGACGACTTACGTAGTTGTACTCCCTGCTGCACTGTTAGTGTGTGTGTGTGTCAGTGTGTGTGTGTGTGTGTGTGTGTGGTAGGTGACGACTTATGTAATTATACTCGCTGCTGCACTATGTGTGTGTGTGTGTGCGTGTGTGTGCACGGTGTGCGTGTGTGTGTGTGCGTGTGAACCTGAAACTGAAGTCCCTTTGCGGCAGGCCGGAAGAACGCAGATGTGCAACTGAGTGTGGGAAATTGGAGCGAGCCCGAAAACCCATCCCCGGCAATAAATTAATTGTTTTGCCAGCGCGGGATTAGCAGCCGACAACCTCCTTTCACTCCCAACTTTTATCAAAACTGATTCGCCCTCGGTCGAATGCCTTTCCAAATGATACCAGCACCGCTCCCATGAAGTTTCACGGCTGTAGCCAGTGTAGGTGTGAGCCTTGTTCGAGGGCAGCACGGACCCACGCTGCCACTTCAGCAGTGTTGACTGCCCGGAAGCGTTCGCTTCGCTGGACCAGGGGTCTAACCAAAACATCGTCACGGTTGGCGATTGATCATCTTTGATTTCTCGTGATAGCCAGCCCTGATCGAGACCCTATTCAGACGCATCAAGCGCGTCCCAAGTGGTGTTGTAAGGGCGGCCGTTGTAGGCTAATCCCGTCAACGCTGGCCAATGTCAACTGAGCTATCTAAGGCAGAACTAATCCCCGGCGTGATGACGTTCGACGCCTGGGAAGGAAGGGAGTATCATGCAGTATCACAGATCAGTCGCTGGACTGTTTTCTTGATGACGGGTGTCCGATTGCGTTAATATTTTCGCTAGAATTTAATCAAAGCTCTGTGGGAAATCGAGATGGGATGTGAAATGAATCGCGTTCCCACCGTCTAATAGACTGCTTGACTCCCTCAATTTGCGAACAAAGTTCTGAAAAAAATAAATAAATAAATAAATAAATTTAAAAAAAAATAAAAATATATATATATATATTGTACCTTTTGCCTCAGTAAGGGGTTAATAAGAAAAAAGAAAAGAAGAAATCAGTTGCCAAGTTCGCGATGCACTTCACGTCAGAAGAATAATTGTAAATTATATTACGTCTCTTGCAATTTTGTCCCAAAGAATGGGAAAATGTTTGCGACGCACTTAGCATCGTCATAATAATTGGTAATTATATTCAAAATGAAACGTTCTTGCCATTTTGACACGTGAGAATCGAATACGCTCGTGTAAATGAGGCCTATATTAATAACTGTCTGCAAAACCTAGAACGGCGAAGTTCAGTATTTAACCTCGTTTGTCTCGGCAGAACTTTGCAAGCCGGCATGGGTACGAGGGGGTTCTATAGGAAAAGTTTAGATCAAGTTTAGTTTATGTCTAAACTGGCGTTCAGATATTGTTGGTAACGGTAAGAGGGCCCAACTGCTTATCAAATCCCTGACTTAAGTCCATTTACCAAATGACGGTAAAATGAGCCGTAGGGGTCGACCTTCCACCCCAAGTTTTGACTCTTGGTCCGCTGTCCTGAAGTTACGCACAGGGCTGGTCGGTGAAGTTAATCGAGGGACATTAAAGACACATAATCGTGTCCAAACGCCAGGGAGTGTACATTGTTCTGGAGACAGTGTCGGGTTCTGCTAGCGGCTCTGGAGAGCCAAAGGCGCGCTCTCGGTGCGTGTTTGAGAAGGGTTTAACAAGTCAAACAAGAATGCAGACTCCTTTCACGTTGGGGCTGGGTAATGATGTGTCGGTCAGTCCGGGTCAAGTAATTACTGAATGTACTTAAATAAGTGACCTTTCTGAGCACCATATCGCATCCAGATCTTGTTTGATGTTTGTATGGCCAAAGCACGAACTATGCCAATAATTGCCAAGTTCTTTTGTGCATTCTTAAAGAACAAGATGCGGCCAGTTTTATTTCCACTTAAACACTTCATTTTTAGACACTTGCAAGGTAAACATAGCCCTTTGTACAGTAACAAGCGTTCAGTTTTATATACACGGCCATTGACGTCTGCTATCGGGAATTTCAATAAACATAATCCTTTTGGGGGTTTTTGGTCAGTGGCCATCGTCTTCCGTGCCACTGGTTGGCATAACACGATTTCTGTCTTTCTTTTTGCTTGAGTTTTGGTACTGTAGACAGTCAGTGAATTTTCTTTTATTTGCCGTTAGGGAGAGCTTTACTAAGATTGGTGTTTTCTTCATCAGTGAAAAATAGTCATTGCATG
Organism: Batillaria attramentaria; assembly: GCA_018292915.2. NCBI lineage: Eukaryota > Metazoa > Mollusca > Gastropoda > Batillariidae > Batillaria > Batillaria attramentaria. The sequence continues at coordinate 2,601,803 of JACVVK020000004.1, forward strand.
ACTTTTCATTTGGTCACTGTTTTCCTTTTTGTGACCATGAAATACTGATGCCGAGTTTCTGTCACAGTATTCTCTGCGGCATTCCTTCTCCTTGTAAAATACGACAAAACCGTCAGACAGCCTACAAGTTGTGGCACACGTGTTGTTGGTGAATAGAGCAGCGGGGTTGCAAGTGTGGTCATTTGTACAACTTTGTTTTCAAAACTATTCAAATACGTATCAAAACCCGGCGAATCGGCTCAGCGGGTCTTAAGTGCAATCAGTAGTTCTTGATCGTCAAAAGAGCGATCAAGAGTCCTCAGCCAACGGGTCTTTAGAAGTCTTCTTTTCCATCGAGCATTACACGGGCTGCGAGTCCGGTACAAGCAGGGACCCTTGAATTTCTATGAAAATTGTCCTCCCACCAAGAACCGTAGTTAAAGGCCGACCAACAAGCATTAAGGACGTCCCGCTATAATCGGTTAGCGCGGAGGGTGTTTGCAGGAGTGAAGCAGAAGAAGCCTTGCCCACCCCCCTGTGCTCATAGCTGGTTACTTGTTGTGTGAGGCCTTTCACATCCAGCTGCCCCCACACAATGGCCCAGACGCTTTTATCGTCTCCGTAGCCAATTTGAGTGGCGGTGGCCGCGGGCAGTTTGCACTCAGCCTTTCCTTGGACGAGATCCCGAGCTGTGTCGCTACCGAGAGATCAGGCTTGAGGTCCGACTGTTTGAGAAGGCACTTGAAGGGAATTTTCCCTCCTCCCCTTTCATCACCTCCAACCATACCTGCAATCGCTCATGATTGCTTTCCTGGATCTTTAATTCAATTATTGGTCTCAGGTAGTTCTGTAACTCGAGTGAGCGTACCAAAAGATGGGCCTGCCTTACAAACAAACTCGTGATGCAGTGGTTCGTTAAGGAATTGCAAAATGCATTTGTAACTGAGTCAGGAACTGGACGGCCACTACACAGCCTTGAGGTCTTCCGAGGTTTACAAGGCTGGTGTCGTCGAGGACTGGACACTGGTTTTCCCTAAAGGTAGCCTCATGGTCACAGCTAAAGTCACCATGGTCATTCGTTACGAGAATTACAAAAACAGAAATTGTGGGACCCCAACAAGTCCTGAATGAGCCCCACAAATATCACAGTAGCTGGCCATTGTCTACTTTTTTCCCTTTCTTTTTTTTTTTGGGGGGGGGGGGGGGGGTGGGTGGGGGGGGGGTACAAATTTAATGTGCAAAGCTGCGAAGAATATACAAATGCGGTAATGCTTGAATATGAGGAATTTGTGTTCAATTTCAGTTTAGATACTCTTTGGTATTGTTGCTATGTTGAGCTGTGATAACATATGATAGTTGCAGCAGCTATAACAGTAAAGCAGCCATTAATGTAACAATCTCAATTATGACAATCATCCCAGCCCTTCTAAGCATCGTCCAGGAACACCTGTAGCTATCAGCATCAACAACATCGATGTTTATCTACTCTGCAATTCTGTTCACGCAACGTTTCGGAAATACCAGTTATCGTCTGGTACAATGATTGTCGGTCTCCATCTCGTTAATTTACAACTGGCTGCCCATTTCGTTTAAGTTTTCGATCAGGCTAAACATGGTGACAGTCTCCCCCTGATAGACACCTGCTCTGAATCAGACAGCAGAGTATCTACGTGAAGTGAAAGGAGCGGAATCCAGGGATCTCAACTGAAAAGTCTGGTGTAACGCGTGGCGCGGTCGAAATCGCCACAGCCATTCTTGGCGCGCACGTTAGCGTGCGATGATTTGAAGTTTTGTGATTTGCCTAATCCTAACTTAAACCCTTTTATTGACAAGACAATTATTGGAGAGAGACAGAGAGGGGGAGGGGGCTGGGCCACGGGCCCACCTGAAGGTTGAAGGGGAGGGGGGGGAGGGGTGTTCGGGGGAGGGGCATCACTAGTCCTCTCCACCAACGGAAAGCGACGGATCAGGACGAGAACGCAAACGTTTGCTGAGGGGCAAATGGCCCCTTATGACGCGGCCGGGTGGCAGGTGGACAGGGTGTAGGTGGGTAGCTAACTAGTCGCATGCAGCCGCGGCTCGCGGCGCTATCGCACCCGGACAATTTCAATTCAAACACCTCTCGGCCTGAAGACGCCCCTTTTTGTCACGTTGACAACGAAACAACGAAAACTGGCTGTAGAGTATCAGAGCAGAGAAGGGAACCGTGGATGAAACAGCCTGTACATGCCGATGAAAATTCAGTACATTTGAAATCTGAGCTCTTGAAAAATTTTTTAAAAAGTGACAGCTGATGGAATGCACGATAAGTTCGCACGATTTATTGCCGCGTTTCACTTACTTGGAACATCGGGGGAAGTGCAAGCGTTCTCGAGTGCACTGAAAGGTGGTTCGTGTGCCATGAAGCGTGTCTGCCATGCCTCAGCATCGTCACTGTCTTGACACCTCCTGTGGCCAATCGTGTGGAAAGGGATCCACCTACCGCCGCGGATTATAATCCGTAACGAGTCCATGAGATCTGCAGTGCATGTCTGCCACGCGGAGGAGGAGGGAGTGAGACTTGGTGGCCTGCTACTCCAGTCACCAGTCAGTTCCGCGCTCATTCACTTCTCTGTCACAACCGTCCGTTCCATTGTCAGAGTAAAGCCAGGATAAAACCGGGTATAGCGAGAGCACAAGACACAGAAAGAGTACCCGAGAAGTGCTAACGCAGGCAGCCCATCCTCAGAGGAAACGACAGGAAGAGCATGACGAGACAGAGATGAATGGCAGGGATTAGGTAAATGTTCCCCAAAGGACACGTAAAAAGCTGCCGGACAAGACGAAAACGGAAGGTTACGGGAGCTATGCGGAGGAAACGAGACGCAGTAGACTCTGCAGTGTCGGAGTACCCTACAGGACTTCATTCGTGCACGGGGAACGACAGCACCACACAGCCGCTTGCACGGCGGAGGACTTGTAGTTTCTGCCGGAGTATGTTCCGGCGGCACAGTAGAAGTATGCATTTTGTGCTACGGCTTACGTGGTTGTCAACGTGGTTGCTGCTGCTGCTGCGATCGACACCTGTGTCTGGTATCACCCTGCCCGTGGCCATGCCCCCTTCGCACCCGAAACACTTCCTGACGGTGATCGGTCAGACCCCGGAGCCCAAGGAGAAGAACGAGGCATCGGTGAGGCCCGTGGAGGTTCAGGGCCCCGTGATACGTGAGGACGAGATCATGTACCACTTCTACAAGAACGGGCGAGTGGGGTCCGACTACCGGAAGGCTTCCACCACATTCATGGTGCGCCTTTTCAATGACCTGCTCCGCGGCATGACCCCACCACGCCCCATCATGAAGTCCGGGGGAGCGGACGGTGATGCTCCGGGGGACGGGAAAACTGCCCCGTTCACCGACACCATCAGGAGTTTCTCAGCCGCAGGTAAATTTCATGTTTTGACTTTAACAAATTGCACTCTAGTTTTTGTTTGTACGTTAAGAATACAGACGTGGTTGAACGTTCATAGTCACCACCGTTTTTGTTGTATTTTTTTTCCCCTTGAATTCTCTTTTGAATTTTTTTTCCAGTTTTAACAGACAGAAACTATTGCACAATAAAGGTGCGTAATTATGCATTTCCACACGATACCCGCGGTACATGAATATCAGAAAGGACATAAACAAGGCGTTATTTGTCCTCATGTCCTGTGATTTATTTTGCTCTGCTCGGCTGAGTCGCAGCAGTGTAGTTCACTACGTGACCTTGTGCAATTTCAAAAAGGGGTTCACCCATCAAACGAGGTATAAATAAATAAATAAATAAACCACACGTAAGCACACTTCCCTGTATCCAAAATTTGATTTTGTTCATATCACATCTATAACTTAGTGAGATTTCTTCAATTTTTTTTTTACGTCCTGCATGCATTCCTCTTTTCTTGAGTTTTTAAAACAAAATTTGATTTTGTTCATATCACATCTATAACTTAGTGAGATTTCTTCAATTTTTTTTTACGTCCTGCATGCATTCCTCTTTTCTTGAGTTTTTAAAACAAAATTTGATTTTGTTCATATCACATCTATAACTTAGTGCGATTTCTTCAATTTTTTTTTACGTCCTGCATGCATTCCTCTTTTCTTGAGTTTTTAAAACAAAATTTGATTTTGTTCATATCACATCTATAACTTAGTGAGATTTCGTCTTTTTGTGCGTCCTGCATGCATTCCTCATTTCTTGATGTTTTAAAACAAAATTTACTCTGCTGGGTTTTTTCTTCTTCTTTTTTTTTTTAAGGAGTGGGATGGGGTGGGGTATAGGATGTATGGGGTTTGTGGTGGTGGAGGTGATGGGGGAGGGGGGGGGATGAAATGGCGTGGAAGGATTAACAATTTTATTTTATTCTGTTTTCTTTTCTTTTTGTCGCGATACGCCATAGGAAATGCATGCGAAAACTATGACGTGTTTTGGGTGTGTCCTGCAAATTTCTTCTCAATATTCTGAAATTTCCTACGATGAAATTATATGCATATTATTTACACTCAGCTGGCATTTATTAGTGGGGTGTGCATTTCACTGTCGAAAAAGGTGCAAGCAGAGCAGGTGGTCCTGTCATGTCTCCCCGGCCAGGCAGTATTGCAAAATCCTATAGCATCAGCGGTTTCGGGTTTTTTTTTTTTTTTTTTTTTTAAATTTTGCACTTGTGAATTTTGCAGATCATTCATATGACGTGTATTTATGGTAGGGACACACACACACACACACACACACACACACACACACACACACACACACACACACACACACACACACACACACTCGCGCCGAGGGAGAGGGACAGAGGGGGGACAAATAAAGGTGACATAAAACGCCATCCCGGATCAGACAGAAGGCGTTTAGGAAACGTTAGGCTTCAAAATCAAATGGCCGGCTCTAATACCCTCAGATTGTGTTCTCGGGGCCCCTGGAACATTTGGTGCGCTTTAATGGAGTGGTGGTCGCTTTGCTCTTCCCAGAGACTTCCATCAAGCAAAGACCGGCGAATTATTGAAATGGGACATTACGGGGCCCGGCCGATTAGCTTTGCACTCGAACACACCCTTCTCACGCATTTTTTGAGGGGCTGTCTCGATTCTTTTCTTTACTGACGCAAAACATAAAATACATAAAAACGTGCCTAAAAATCCGGCTCCTCTTGAAGCAAGAGTCTATATTTGAACAAATATCCATTCAGCAGAGAGAAATGTTGACAATAATTTTCCGTTTATCAATGGTATCACGCCGGATCGCTTTCTGTCGTACGTCATAATTGTACAAAGTTTCCGTAAAACGGTCGCTCATACGTGAAATAATGTAATTATGTGGAGGAACGGGCGTCCGCTAGACACGGACTGTGCTCGAAATTTCATGGCCCGTGTCGCGTGTCGTATATGAGCAAGTAAACAAATGAAACACGCTGACACAAACCCACGGGAGGGACGGGCGGGGTCAGGGAAGTTTTGGCCCTATTAACCATTTTGGGTTCATAAATTTTCATCCGGTGTCGTTGCTCTCTCTCTCTCTCTCTCTCTCTCTCTCTCTCTCTCTCTCTCTCTCACACACACACACACACACACACACACACACACACACACACACACACACACACACACACACACACACAAATACTATCTAAGTGCACGAAGTATAATATGAGGTTTTCCCTTATTTAGTTGACATAATGACACACAGTGACACAAAACAACAGGGGGGACGGGTGAGGTGGGGAAGTCCTGGTCCTTGGAGCCATTTTGAGCTCATAAATTTGCATCCGATGTCATTGCACTATTTTTTTTTAACTCGTATCACAAGATACATGAAGTAAATATATGAGCTCCTCCCTTATTTAGCTGTCATATTGAAACGTTTAAAAACATCGGGGGGCACGGGCGGGGTGGGGAAGTTTTGACTTCTGGTTCGGGAGAAAAGAATATAGTTTAGTCATCACAATTTTTTTTCTTGTATCATGATGTACACGTGTGTGTGTGTGTGTGTGTGTGTGTGTGTGTGTGTGTGTGTGTGTGTGTGTGTGTGTGTGTGTGTGTGTGTGTGACCTTATCCTTTGTTTAGCTGACGTAATGAAACACATTGACATTAAAACACCAGGGGGACGGGCGCGGTAGGGAAGTTTTGGTCTTTGGAAAAGAAAATGTTTAGTCATCACATTTTGTTTCTCGCATCATCACGCAGTATGTGATCTCCTCTATTATTTAGTTGACTTAATGAAACACACTGACGCAAAAAAAAAAAAAAACCCTCAGGGGGGACGGGTGGGGTTAGGTAAGTTTTGGTCGTAGGAACCATTTTGAGCATAAATTTGTATCCCGTCGGTGACATCGCATTTTCTCCTCGCATCATGATGCACACGTTGTGATACATAATTCACATTATATAAAACAACAACAACAACAACAACAAAAAACCCGGCTATTACAAAAATCACCACTCCGCCACCTTTCATCCTCACCCCAACATCTCCACGCCACTGGACCCCTCCAACCCCCCCCCCCCCCCCCCCCCCGCTCCCAACTCCTCTGCCCCCAAAGGAAAAAAAAATCATTCGATTTTCACTGCTGATCTCCTGCCAAAAAAGTAGACAAAACTTAAAATACATTTGATTTTAAAATATCAGCAAGATAAAGTGAATAAACTATCATAAAATACTGACCTAAAATAAAATACGCCGATACAGTGCAAGCAATTTAATTTGAAAATATAACTGAGTCAGACAAAAAGTGAATTTGAAAATATCACTGAGTCAGACAAAAAGTGAATTTGAAAATATCACTGAGTCAGACAAAAAGTGAATTTGAAAATATCACTGAGTCAGACAAAAAGTGAATTTGAAAATATCACTGAGTCAGACAAAAAGTGAATAAACTACAGTGTACCACAAAATATTAAAATACGACAAAATACTATAACAAAGTAATATAATGCTTACACCACAAACTGCAGATCAATGCGATGAAATAAACGGCATCATATGGTCACGATAATAATAATAATTATAGGGCGCCTATCCCCGGGAGGCGAGCTCTAGGCGCCTTACGTTCTAAAACCGAAGTTTACAAAAAAAAAATTCACTCAGTGTACACTACGTAAGAACAACTGAAAAGTAAAAGAGCACACACACACACACACACACACACACACACACACGCACGCACGCACGCACGCACGCACGCACACACACACACAACACAACTGAGGTAGAAATGATAAAGGATAGACAGAGACAATTAAAAACCAAGAACAAGTACCAGTGATAAAACCCAAAACAAAAGGATAGATTGGAATGAGCCAGATAAAACCTTAAAAGATAGCAGTGCTGTCTGAAAATGACACTCTAAATAATAACTTACTACTACCATCGAGAGTACAGAAAAATCGCCTGCAGGGAGTAACATCATACCGTTGCCAGTACATGAGAAAGTTTCTTTGGGAAAGTCGGTTTTACCAAAGCCGACGTGCCATTGTAAATCCGAGTTGTGTGGCTGCTCACTGTCTGTTGACACCGGGGCTTACTGTGGGCCCCGTAGAGACTTGCTACCCACACTTGTCGGGGGGATCAAGTTCACACCAACACACTTTCCGCTACACGTTGCTGATATGTAACAACCCTCCCCCCTCTCTTTTTCTTTCTCTCTCCGCGCGCGCGCGCGTGTGTGTGTGTGTGTGTGTGTGTGTGTGTAACGAACCGACCCCAAACTAGTGCAGCAAGCGAAATCAGTTTAACTCCTACTGGTTTCTTTGAATTCGGTCTCAGTTGGATTTTGGTCCAACTTGCTTGTTTTTTTTGTTTGACGAATTCTTATTTGAATTTCAATATTTTTCCCCCGTTTTGTTGTTGTCTTGTTTGTTTATTGTCACGGCAGAATTCCATAGTCAGTGAATTTAAAACTAACTGTCGTATAAAGTGCGAATAAAAGCAACATACATTACGCTAGATAGTCGTTTAGTGTCAGTTTCGGCTTTTTTCTCAGGCTGCCTTCGTCAGGACTTAGTACCGACAGAAGCTGTCAATGGTGACCGACATGTGACTGACTGAAATATGACGTAATGCGTAGAAAATCAATTGTGTTTTCTGTTTTCAGACGTTACGACCACGAAAAAGAAGAAAACGGTCGTCAGTTTCTTCGTGCCCTTCCTGCCGCCTAACGAGCGCCTGCGTCTGGCGGAAGTGAGGTTCTTACGTCATCCGTCGGCCCGGAAACGGAAGAAGCGCTACAAGCTGCGCATCGACGTCGTGCGCAGCGGGCGGAGGGTTGAGCGCGTGATGCTCCGGGAACGAGCCGATATCCAGCGAGACTATGACGTGTTTGACGTCAGCCGGTTGCTGCAGCCCTGGATCAACACGCACCATGGCAACGTCTCGCTCCAGATCCGCCTCCCGCGCAAGCTGGAGAAGAACATCCTTCTCAAGGACAGCACCATGAAGTCCACGTCACTGATCGCCCTCTACCTGGAGGACAGCGAGTTTTTGAAGAACATGTACGAGAGCTACACCACAGACGATGTGCACGCCAACAGCAGTGACCCTACTGGCGGCAGCAATGAAGCCAGTAGGAGAAGGACACGCAGTAAGCGAGAAGCCAAAAAGAGGCGCCACAAAAGTGGACGCAAGGGGAAGCGCTGGTACCGCGCAGGCAAGCACGAGAAATGCCAGATGTACGACTTTAAAGTGGACTTTGACTTCATAGGCTGGGGCCAGTGGATCATCCACCCCAAGAGCTTCAACTCAAGGTTCTGCTACGGCGAGTGCCCGTCCCCTGTGGACACCAAGTACAAGCCGACGAACCACGCCATGTTGCAGACTCTGATGCGGCAGAAGAAGCCGCGTCTGGCACCACCCACGTGTTGTGTGCCCATCAAACTGAAGCCACTCAGCATGCTTTACTTCGAGTATGATGAGATTGTGGTGCGGCACCACGAGAACATGATAGCTGACGAGTGTGGGTGCAGGTGATGACGACGTTGACTGTGTTAGTTAATTATGGTGTGTCCGAATTTAGCATGAGATTGTGTGGCACTGGCGGGACTCCCACAAAACTATGACCACATGTATCGATAATGTGTGTGTGTGTGTGTGTGTGTGTGTGTGTGTGTGTGTGTGTGTGTGTGTGTGTGTGTGTGTGTGTGTGTGACGTGTGCTTGTAGCTCGAAACTATGACCATATTATGGTACATCATTAGTGTGATGCTTGTGGGTGTACTGTGTGTCTGAGTTGCGTGAATTCTTGTATATATCATTGATGGGTTGCGAGTGTGATGTAGGTTTGTGGTGAGTAAAGACTAAACCAAAGGAGAGCATGTAGTTTGTAATTGTCAGTACAATGTCTTCCATGTGAGAATGAGATAATTGTGTATTTTATACATTTAAAGTGTGAGACTGTACATAACGACTGCTTATGTTTATTATTTAGATATGGTGATGTGTGAACGATAATGGTGATGACAAAAAGCGAGAGAGAGAGAGGATATATTAAAGCGGCAGCCATCTGCAAGCTTAAGCTCGCAAACATTTGAAAGACTGTTCTTGTTGTTAGAAAAAGATCGCTGTATTAACTGAACTTTGCTTTAAATTTTCTGGTACTTCGAGGAAAAAAGATCTGATGCCGGTTATTTTTGTGTGAGTGCAGGAAAGCAGGCCTATGTATGTTCAGAAACTGGGAACTGGGAATGTAGCTGAGTCGAGTCAATACTGGTTGAGTTTATGCTGTAGTACAGTATTCGATGTATCAGCAGTCGCGGCCCCTAACCGCGTTCAGCAATTGACATGAAAAAAGAAAAAAGAGAAAAAAAGTATGGCATACAATGTATTTTTAGAAAATTGTCACGCCCTATGCATGTTTCCTTTTTTTTTTTCCTTCTTCTTTTTCTTTTTAGGAAGAGGTACAGCTTCGAAGGGAGCCCAACAAAAACCAGATTCCATCTTTGCATAGCGTGTGTGTGTGTGCGCGCGCACACACACACACACACGCACACACCGCACGCACGCACACACACACACACACACACACACACACACACACACACACACACACACACACACACACACACACACACACACACACACAGAGATGTGTAGAATATGGATCTACACCAAAACGTCTGCATCTCGTTGGTGAACACGTAAGATACCATCTTCCAGTCAACGCTGTAGTTTCGTGCAGCTACAGGATTTTTCCAGAGGCCATTTTCCTTTGTTTTTACCGTGCTGGTGCGGTCACACAATGCTATGAATGTATGGTATGTTTGCGAAAATTAATAAACTTAATGAAATCTGTTGAAGAGATTTAGTTTGCTGTTTTTGTTTATTTCGTTGTTTTTGGTGTGTGTGTGTGTGTGTGTGTGTGTGTGTGTGTGTGTGTGTGTGTGTGTGTGTGTGTGTGTGTGTGTGTGTGTGCAGGGGCGCCGGAAGATGTTGGGGGGAGGGGGGGGGGGCAGAATCTCGGAGGGGAGAATGTTGCCCGAAGAAAGTGAAAAGCGGGGGGGGGGGTGGGGGGGATCAAATGCTGCGTAGACAAAAAACCTTTACGAACCAGGGAGCCACTGAAAGGAAGGACATTGCCCGAAAAAAAGTGAAAAGGGGGGGGGGGGGGGCAATCAGATGAGCGGACAGCCCTCGGTCCGCAAAAACAGAAGTTCTCTGTTGGGTGGGATGAGGGAGAGAGCACTAAGAGGGGTAGGGGGAGAGGTAGGGGAAGGGGGGGGGCAAGACCATGGCTTTGCCCCCCACCCCCCTCTTGCCATAGTCACCTGATTTTCCGGGGGGGGGGGGGGCAAAAAGACACTCTTGCCCCCCCTGCTTGGCTACAGGGGGGGCAGCTGCCCCCCCGGTTCCGGCGCCCCTGGTGTGTGTGTGTGTGTGCACGGTGTGCCTTGCTCGTAGTGGTAAACGGAAAAGGTCCAACTTGTCTTGCCAACTTATGTCGCCGCACGCACACACACACACACACACTGACACACACACACACACACACACACACACACACACACACACACACACACACACACACACACACACACACACACACACACTATGTAGAATATGAACCTAAACAAAAACCTCTGCATCTTTTTGGTGAGCACATAAGATACCGTCTTAAAGTTACAGAATTTCTGAAGAAAAAAAAACTAACAAACCAAAAACACAAGAAAATCATCCTCTGGAGGCTGTTTGTGGATGTGTCAAGTTTCGTAGTTAAATGCATGACTAACCGGACATTTTGGTGCACAAATTCAATTCAGTTCAATCCAAATACTTATTCATTTCAAAGGGAATTACCTTTTCGTCGCTACCAGTTTGACGTAGTTCCAAAAGAGACAAAATGATTCAAAAGTGTCGACGGCTCCTCTGGGACATACTAATGTGACCAAAACAAAACAACAACAACAAAAAAATCAGGCAGCATCACAACACACACACACACACACACACACACACACACACACACACACACACACACACACACACACACACACACGCGCGCGCGCGCGCGCGCGCGCACGATTAATAGTGTAATTTGTTGAACAGTTTCACGCATACAGGATCTGATGAAAGCCGAAGCGACTCCGGTAGCGCTCATCTGAACATATGGGTAGAACGAACCGGCCAGTAAAAACGCTATCTGATACCATCTTCAACTTGTAAAATAAACAAAACAAATAAACCAAAAACATACCAGAAAAATCACCCTTTTTTTCTTGGGTGTGTCAAGTTTCGCGGTTAAACGTATGATTGAATAGCAGAAGGGAAATATAATGTTTCTGTTGAGAAAATAGAGTGTCTTTGTGTGTTTCTTTCCACTCAGTTGCGAATAAGTGGGTGGCGAGCAAAGGTAATCCTCTTATCTGAATGGCTCTCCTTTTTTTTTTTTTACCCCAGACAAAGACGTGATGACTATGTTCCACTAGGGTAAATCAACCTCTCGTATAACAAGCTCATCTTTCACAACTTTACAGTCTAAAAAACACACCGCTTTTATGTACCCGACCATAAACACAGATCCTTTTGTGGGAGTCACATGAAAAGGAAACCGTTTTTACTCCATAGATTTTGTTTCTGTAGTTCTGCGGATCAGTTTCTGTGTGGTGTGGAGCTGGGGAAGGTCAGGTTCCGAGACTTACAAGTTACACAGGCGCCATCTTTGTTGATGTCTTGGGCTAGAGGGGTGGGAAAAAGTGGGCCCTCGCGAGAAGAAAGCGCGATGCTGAAGTCTGTACCGTTGATTTACTGCGACAGGAGCCCAGCACTGGCCTAGGTTAATTAGTAGGCTACGGGACTGTGTGATCATCTAATGACTGTCCGCGAGCTAGCTCACCAGAACCGTGGGCTTGCAAGAAGATCGCGTCAGCTGCAAGGAGCTAATGGGCGAGAGAGCTGTCCCTGAGGCCACGGGTAGATCGCAGCGTCTCGGCTGAGCCAGGGCCAGGGTGGATCCATCAACGGGCTAATCCACCCGGGATCAAGCGGGGATTACCGGCCGCCAATTTTATCACGTGGGTAGCGCGGGCTGACACAGTCGAGTCCGTGGGTCTGTAATTGAGCAGGCTGTGCTAGCGATAAGCGATCTCCTGGCTATCTCCTGCAGCTCGCCCACTCTCTATCGTCTGCCGATTGTCGGGATCACGGCCTGCGAGGTGTCTCTAAATAACAACCGCAGAAGGACAGAGGGGAAAGGGAGGGGATGGTGAGGGGGGGGGGGGGAGGGTATCGCAAAGGTAACCAGGCCTCAGAACTGGTCGAGGGTCATCACCATCCCGGCGTTCTACTGCTGATCTGGTTAACTCACACCGGAAGACCACACGTCACAGGGACCTTGCAAAACGATACTGTTCTTTTGCTCCAACTAGGTTTCTCCTTGTAAGCGAGAAGGGACATCTGGAATCAACTGCAGCACGGAATCCCTTGATTTATCCACCCGCTGGACGCGAAACTGAAAAGCGCATTTCCGTCGACAACGAATGAGAGCCGAAGGCAGAACCAACGTCGCATAATCTGCTGTGACAGAGAGAAGAAAGCGCCATCTCGGGTTGCCAGCCCTCTCGGCCGGATGATGCGATGACCTTCCTAAGAACCCAGACATTGGCGACCAGGTGAAACGGCAAATAAACAAATTGTGGACCTTAGGTCCTGGTACCCGAGGCCCGTGCCTGCTGATGCTGCAAACGAGCTGCGAAAGAGGAGATTAGTGTCTCGCTTTTGGCTCAAAGCGGGGGGATTAGGGCCCAGATCAAACCAGGCTGATAAATCGACGAGCGCGCGAGGCGAGAGCCGGTGGCACAGATAGAGGGTGATAGTTTTCCAGCCCCGGCTTCTCCTCCTGAGTGCCAGGGGAGTGAGCCAGTCTTTGTCATTGCTACTACCCGCTTATGCAAGGCACCGGGGCTGTGGTGTTTGGTGTGGTGGTTGGCTGGTTAGCTGGTATTTAACGTCCAAGCCACGAGACGGACTGAGAACACACACACACACACACACACACACACACACACACACACACACACACACACACACAGAGGATACGTCAACAAGTCCGTCTTCGCTTGATACGGCGTCTGTCAGCTTGTACGTTACACGGGGATCCGCCGGGGATAGCCGAATGGTACAACCGGCGTTCGACTTTCTATGCTGGGGTTGTGAGTTCGAATCCCAGCTGGGGCCAGATTTGTGCTGGCCTTTTTCTCGTTGCTCCCTCTTTGATGTACAGCTGTACGTGGTGGAAAAGGACTTTCAACTCCCAAACACCCACCCTTGTACGTTTTAGAGTTTCCGCAAAATTCATGTTCTGCCAGGAGAGGTCGGACCTCAACCGGTTCTGCGTTGGATTCGAGACCGGAAGTTCCCGGATTCGAATGCCGATAGGACAAAAGTAGCACGCATTAATTTTTGTCCAAGCCCGATTTCTTGAGTAGTTTTGTGGGATGAACACTTCCAAAGCCGGCAGAGGGGGAGGAAGCAGTAGTACACGGAGAGAACCCCCGACGATCGGCCCGAATGAACGGTGCCACATACGAGATCGCAAAATTCTTTGCCCCGAGTGGGACTCGAACCTGACCTGTCGCACTCAGTTGATGGCGAAGTCTCGACCACTAGACCACCGATCGCCCAAATGGACAAAAGACGTAAGTAAATAAATAATTTAAAAATTACTTTTTAAAAAATCACACCACCACCCAACACCACCTCACTTGGCCTTAATGTACATGGTTAAGCGTCAGTCAGGCTCTGGTACCCTGTCCTTGACCGTCTTCAGGCTTGGATTCCACATCCAACCGGCAGCGACTACTCCAGTAATCCCACGGTCACTAGGCCATCACTCACATCTCAATGGACCACTGCTAAAGACTTGTCAGACCACCAACAATGAGCAAGCACATTAGAAAGTATATGCGTCTCGCTAGGTGCGGACCAAAAGCCTCTCGATCATAGTTCAAGGGGAGGCTAGCAGCGGGGAAGGGAGAGAAGGCGGAAGCGCAGTTGAATCCCCATAATCCTCCAGCCTCAGACGCGCTCGGTTGAAAGTGAGGCCATCTGAAATAAATTGTTGGGTTGCTTTATACTCCAGCCTTGCCTTGCTTTGTCCTATGCCCTGTCGTCCATGTCCCTGGTACGCAGGACATACCTTGTTTGTGCCCAGATATTCAAGCCGTACCAGGTTGTTCAGCACTCAGTACTGATTTCAACCCGGCACTGGCAACTGAAGTTTGACGTGGGCGGCGTCATGACACTGAACTGAACGTCCCCGGCCATGCAAATTGAAAATGCACACCCTATTTGATTTGCGAAGACAACCCTGAGGTTACTTGTGAACTGATGTATACTGATGTATGCTGTATACTGATGTATACTGATGTATGCTGTATACTGTGGTTTTATGTAATTACATCCATACGTTGTAGCTGAATCTGGAAAACAACAACAACAACAACAACAACAACAAAAACCGAGTTTAGGCCTATTACCGTGTTCTTCAGTGTCAACTGACCAGTGTGGCAGATCCTGACTGACTAACGGGGCTGCCGGCGCGGTGACTGAGGGGGAGGGGTGCGGCGGGGTGGGGGACTGCGAGAGGGGGAGGGGCGTCAGTGATGAAGAGACAGCATTATACCCTATTTCAAACAAATATCTTTGGTCTTCGTCTCTTTTCTCGGATCAGCCGGTTCGTTTTCATGGGGGGGGGGGGGGGGGGGGGAGGGGTGGCTTCACTGACTGACTGACGGAGTCGCCAAACTGAGCCGCGACATTCAGTTGTACTAAACTGTAAAATCAACCAGGGGCTTCTACCCCGGTGACCCGCATTTGGTGTGCGCGGTGACAAGCATGTCACATCAGTAATAAATCAGTAATTGCTAGGGCCGCCGGGACTGAACCTCATAAAGAGTACGCACATCGAGACCCCGCCGGACGGTCACTCAGTCAGTGGTCACAGCCGCGGCCCGGCGCCGCGGCCGGCGGCCGGGTCAGTCTTCAAGGCCGGCACACGGCGTCTAAGTCATTGCCGGCATCACTGCAAATCAGTTTCAGGCCGGGGTCAGTCGGTTTAAATTACTGATTCCAGTTCAAGACCAGACACTGTATTAACGTCGTCGTGCCTTCAGTTGATGTCTTGATGAGTGCTGCCGGTTGCCCTGCAAGTCGTACTTACACCACCACTGAGCCATCGACGACTTACACACGAGAGACGTCCCAAGGGGGACAACCGTTGACAGAGCTTGTTTTCGGATTGATAAACCTTTTCTGTCACCCATCTGAATAGATACCGTCACAAAATTAATATGCATCCATGACTAATGCATTACACTCTATCTCTTTGGAAAAAAAGGTCTGTTTTGGGTAACATGTTGTTTTGCACACATCAGAGCAGACGACAGAGTTTGTTTGCGATAGTCGTAAACAACTACGGATAGTCTATTTTTAAAATTACAAAAAATGCTCAGTTATTAGTTTTACCAATTAGATGGACAAACATATTCTCGACGGTGCCCATGGAAATTTGCATAAATCAGAAATGTACTGCGTTGTGTTTTGTCGCAAACCAAAACGGAAATCTGATTTTTCGACAGGTACACACATGGTTTGTTGTTTTCAAATCGCTGATGGTAAAAGTTTTACTGTAAAAGACCACTTTCAAGCCTCCTCCTTTTATTTTACGAGCACATTACAGTCGTGCAGTATTCCGTGAGTTGGAAACTGAATTTAGTGAAAGAAAGTTTTCACTTTTTACCAGCAAACACTTGATCTTTGTACATAAATTTTCATTGTTTCTCACCAGCATCTGCAACCGACTGGGTCGAACAAGAATACACAGCACAGCCACCTCAGAAAGGTAAGAAAAGTATTCTTTGTTTGCCTTGCATTTCAAGTTTGTTTGAGGTAGTATCATGACCCGTGGGCAAGATACACGCTTTTGATGTTTTAGTTATTTTATAAAATTAAAAATAAGAACATCATAAGAAAAAGAACGTGACTTTTTTTTGTCACAGTCACTTTGGTGATGCACAGGTTTGCCTTTTCACTCAGTGTAATTAATGCTCGTTTCTACTTGTTGCAGTTTGAAGCCATCATCAATCATGTGTGAAGAAGCTGCAGGGAGTGACAAGCTTGATCTGGCAGCACAGGAGCTGCAGGCGCTTGACCTTGAGAAACTTGGTTCACATGGTCATGTTAACAACCTGCGAATTATCACTCACCTCTCACTTGACTACAACTCCATATCTCATCTTCCTGATGATTTGTGTATGTGCCTCCCACACTTAGAAGTTTTCTCTGCAAATGGGAACAATCTCTGTGAACTTCCAAAACAGTTTGGTTTACTTCGGTTTCTGAGGGAAGTGCACTTGAACGAGAACAGCTTGTCGCAGCTTCCAGATTCTATACAGTATCTTGTTAACCTGAAGGTGTTGAGACTGACCGGTAACCAGCTGGCCTGTCTGCCTGTAGACTTTGGTGAGATAGGGGGTCTGGAGGAGTTGAGTGTGGAAGAAAACAAACTGACAAGGTTCCCTGCAACGTTCGCACTCCTGACAAACCTGCGCCTGCTTGAGGCAGGCCACAACAGAATCAAAGTTCTACCCAAGTACTTGGGTCACATGCAATCTCTGACTCACCTTGACCTTTGCAACAATTGTCTTGAGGAGATTCCTGACAGTTTTGGTGACTTGCAGAATCTGGTGTGCGTTGATCTCTCACGGAACCGTCTGAAAAATTTGCCATCAAGGTGCAGTGCACAGAAAACATTGAAGAAGTTTTATGCAGGACAGAATGTGATAGACAACTTCCCTGACTGGTTGGGCCGCTTACCAGAGCTCACCACACTCTGTATAAAGGAAAATATGCTGACGGGGATTTGCTTACCGCCAGATTTCGGAAAGGTGATGTTCTCTCTGTTGTAGCGTGTAATGGTTACAATTTGTTCACTAAGTTGAGTATTTCGTATCTTTTCATTTAGGAGATCCAGTGGTATTGTCCTTTGCCTGATCATTTGGCAGCCAACCAGAAAAAAAAACAAAAAAAACAACTAACAGAATTCTACATTTTAGACAAGATAGGAAAAAGAATAATAACCCACAGTCTCCAGTGTATGGCAGTGATGCACATTTCGTCGGTTTTGCGGACATAGTCCGATTAAAATCTCAAATGACCGAACGTCTCACCTCGGGAGCTGACTGACGGGCCGATTGAAATTTTTATCCGAGCGGTCAGCGACCGATTCAATTCCTTTCACTCTCGGACACACCATGTTTCTCTTTTTTGCTGGCGCCCCACAAGCTTATAAGCTCTGTGTGCGACTTTGGTGGCTTGATCTCGTTTCTCCGCAGCTTTGCACGCTGTAGCTTTAGCTTACACACTGTGTCAGTAACGACCGGGTTGCAGTTGTCAAACTACTTGTGTTTTATGTAACTCGTTAATTGCTCACTTCCTTGTTGTAGAAGGGGAAAAATTGGTGTCCTATTGATTTTTTCATGCCAGGACAATGTGTCCTATCAATTTTCTATGTCCAGGACACCTTGTCCTATTAAGTGTTCAGAAAATGTGCATCACTGGTATGGCATCATACCTTACAGAACAGCCCAATGGATTTTCTTCACAAACCTAAATTGTCGGGGATCAGAGCTGGAATGAATGTGGTTAGACTTACAGTGTGACAAATTTTAACATATATCATTATTGCTTGGCTCTGTCTGTTTTTCAGGTCTGCAAGAAACTGCAACATCTGAATCTGTGTGGCAATCATCTGACAGAGCTGCCTGAGAGTTTTGGTGAGCTGGAGAGCTTGGAGTTTGTCCATTTTGGCAGCATGCTGGACGAGATTGAACGCAGCAATTGGGTTAATGGAAACTGGCTGCAGCAGCTTCCGGCCTCATTCCCCCAACTGCGCATGCTGACCACCCTGCGACTGGACGAGAACCAGATCCAGTTTCTGCCTGATGACTTCGGACAGCTGTGTAATCTAGAGTCCTTCAACATTGGTAAATGGCAACTATGACAGTACATATATAAGTGTGAAGGCTAGGTGGACTGTTTGGCATACTTTGAAGTCTCAATACGTTTGTCAGGCATACAGCTATGCTGCGAAAAACTTTAAAAAATCAAATATGCTTAATCCATGCATCAGAATCAGTCAGTTTGGTTACAGTATAGCATCTGAAACCATTTTGGTGACTCTGGTTGGGATACATACATGTATATATGTTCTATGTACGCACAAGGATACCACATACTGAGCAAAGGACGTGGTTGCGAACTGAAGAACAACTAAACAGTGCTGATTGGTGGTTATTTTAAGCAGCTGTATCAATCAGTGTGTAGTGCAGGCATAAAAGCATTAGGCCGAAGAAAGTCGTATTTCTCTACTTGTAGAAGCTGCGTTGTTACAAAAATTGTTGCACAGTGGCCAAAAGGAACTATTCATTTGCAAACAGCCTTGGCGCTTTGTAAGGGGCAGTTTCCCCCTCAAAACTCTATACAGCCACAGAGACTTCAATCGTAGCAAAATATTTTGCTGAGGCAATGACTGAGTGAGAATGCAGCTTGATAATTAAATGCATAGTATTGTTTTTAAATCACTGACACAGACATGGGTTGGTGAAATCATATACAGTCAAACCTGTGTAAGGCGGTCACCCAAGGGACCGGATCAAACTGACCGCCTTAGACAGGTGGCCGGGTTTATCCAGGGTGGCATGTCAACAGCTAGCATGTTAGGGGATCCTCTGGGGTGACCAGGTTAGACAGTGGCATAGCTTATACAGGTGACCGCCTTGGCAGGTTCGACTGTACATGTACTGAGCACAACTTGAAAACTAAAATGTTTTATCTTCTTAATATATAACCAGAGCTTGTATTTGTTTAACTCCTACACTTGTCTTCTGACTCATGCTACAGGTCAAAACTTGCTGCATGATCTGCCGGAATCGTTTGGAGAGTTAAAGCGGCTGCGGGTGTGTGTGTTATCCCGCAACAACATCCAGCTGCTTCCCAGTTCTTTCGGGTCACTCCGTGCCCTGGAGGAACTGCGAGTTGATAATAATCAGGTTAGTCAGACTTTCAGAATTTCTTAGCCTTAGTGCTTCATATAGATCGAAAGATTTATTTGAAAAAGGATGGTGCACACTCCTTTCTACTTTATCATGCCTTAAAATCTTTGACCTTTGGATACAAATTTTCCTCCCCCCAAAAGTGTGTTTCGTCCTCTGAAACACTTAAAATCACGCCAGAACACGCCAAATTGCACAGATTGAAGTCTTAATTCTAAAACGTTTCCTCAAAAAAATCTGTTTTCTCTTCTTTTGTTTTAAAAAATTAGATTAAAATGTGCAGTTTGGTGCATTTTGGCATGATTGTAAGTGCTTCAATTTGTGACCGTCCACGAGAAAACCCGGCATAAGACGCACACTGCTGTTCCAAGCTAGAGGCTAAGAAAGGTCAGCGAGTGCTGTCTGGTCGATATTGACAATTTGCCAAAGTCATGTAGTTCTGCCCTTAAATTATGATGTCTTAAAAGGAGTTTTCTTGCATTGTAAAGAGCAAGGCTGTTTCTTTAAGATGGCTCCAAAAACAAAACATTGAAAATTTTGCACTTAAGCCGGGTGTTCTCATGGAAGGTCACATTTTTTAAAAAAGAATTCCAGGGCTGGGACCATGCCCCCAGACACCCCTAGCATAACGTGTCTGTCTTGCAGATGCGCACTCATGGCTTTGTCACTCTGTCACTAGATTCTACACTCTTGTCCTCCTTTTGGATTGATGGGCCATTTTAAAATGCCAAATTGCACCTCACTGCACAGGTTTTAGTATAATTTATTTTTTTGGTTTAAACATTTTTATTCAATGCGGAATTCACCGTCAAGCAGTAAACAGTATTACGTTGAAAAGAGCACAACAAGTAAAACTTACGTGCTCATCTAATTTTTTTTCACATAATTCCATGGGAATGTGCCTCCAGATACCCCTAGCATGATGCAGATTTGGATCTACCAACCCTACCAACCTGAACAGTTTTTGTTCTTTTTAATTTTGTGGACCATTTACTCTTGTGTAGTTGTGTACAGTTTCTGTCTCGCCGTGTCAGTAACGGAAAGTCATCCAGGCTGTCTTTTTTCCTAGCTGGCAGAGATGCCGGAATCATTCAAAGAGCTGACCCAGCTAAAGGTTCTGGACTTGTTTCACAACCGTCTGAGTGAAGTGCCGGCCTGTCTTTCCTGTCTCACCCAGCTGCAGTTCCTTGATTTGAATCAGGTAGGGGGTCCCCTGTCCTTGTGTTACATTTGTGTAATGTACATGAACATAGGTGTTTTGGTTTATTTGTTAGTAGATCCAGGCTACACACAGTCTTCTTTTGTTATTGTGTTCCAGGGTCAGGCTGGGGAACTGTCCGCCAATTGGCGGTCCTCCGCCAAACTTCCGACCCTCTCCGCCAAAAAAATCGAAGTTTCCGCCAAAAAAAAAAAAAAACGGGAAAAAAAAAATCGGAGGAAAGTGAAGACGGAGCCGACCGCTGTGCCACCGTGGAGTCAATTTCGCAGCCATGTTGCGCGGCCATGGCCTGCCTAGCGTCACTTCCGCTTTTATTCTCCGGCGCCAAATCACACCACTCGCGCGTTCCTTTTGTATAGGTTTGCGTCTACGGCGGAGATGGACAGCTGGCGCTTTCGTCAGCCATGTTTTACAATGCCACTGCACTTGGCGATGCCGTCGTTAGGGAACATTTTTGCGCGTCGGCAAGCTTTAGAGGACGAATGCAAGAAGAATCGTTGGCTATGAGCGTGGACAGATAGGTGGGTGACCGATGCAGACGGCGAAACGGAACGGGTTGGCGAACACATCCGCAGAATAAAGACCGCAGTAATTCCCCATTTCGTTGAAGAACTGCGAAGCAACGAGCGAGCCCAGTACAAGTATCTATGCTTACGACTCGATTCATGATAATAACGACGATGAAAGACAAGATACTGTCTAGGAAGGGGTGATAAAAAATGACAAATGGGGTTGGTATCTACATGTATTTTGTGTCCATCTACTTTCTCAGAGAGGCTGAAATCAGGGGAGCACCAGCATGTGCAATATGCTTCGAAATTTCTAGTCACAAGTTTTCGGAATAATTCTCCTCTGATTTGAAGTGACTGTGACTTACATCGTTAAGTGGAACTGGTCAGAGTACACAGAGTGTAGTCTGTCTGACTTGTAGGGGTAATGTGGGTTTAATTCTAGTGAAATGTTTGCCCTCCTACACAGAAGGAACTGTGCAGATTAAGTGTTGTGGACAGTTGATTTGGCTTTCAAAACTTTTTCCTCCATTTAAACAAGAAGTCAATTATCTTTTGGTTGATTGAAATGGAAGTGAATGGCAAGACACACAGGGTCTTGAGAAAAAACAAATGTGCCACCCCAGTGAAAATATTCTACTGCATTCAGTCCTCATTTGAATTTTAATGGCTAATTTGACTGTTATGGTAGTTGTGTTTTTCTTCAGTTCTGAACTATTCACTATAAGGTGACAGGAAAGGCCTGCAGATGTGCATTTAAATGAGCATTGTTCAGTGCCTTGTGAAAAGTTTTAGAAAAATTTAGCAAATAGGTTTACAAGGTCAGCAGCATAGGCAAGGATAAAGTGTGACAAACAGCAATCCAGGTGTAAATGTCATGCTAATAATTTCACTTTTAGGTGCCAGGAGAGGTCACAAATTGCCTGTGAAAGTACTGAAATTCGTTTTCTTCCGGGGGGCTTTGCCCCCCTGGGCCCCCCAGCAGGGCGCTGCCCCTGCACCCCGCCGGGGCCTTGGCGGCCCCTGGACCCCGGCCTGGGTTTCAGTCTTTTTTTTTCTCAGGAATTCCCCAGCCTGGTTCCTGTATGCAGCTATTCAATTCAATTCAATTCAATAAATCTTTATTGTCCCAAAAGGGCAATTTGTTTTGCGGCTGTAAAATGTATTACCTATAATGAAAATATAAAAAATAAAAGTAAAACAAGATAGGGTATTAAACTGGATTAAATTAATTAAACGGTAAGTAAAAAGAACAGCATATATCACAAATCCTCACTCAGTCCCTCCCTCCCCCACCCCCCTGCTCCTCTCTTTAAAAGGCACAGCCACCACACCCTCACGCACGCACCAAGCACACCTTTAGTATGCACTAAACATTTGCAAACTAACCACACACACAATAAACACAGCTAGTACAGTATCTTTATGCTTATTAATACAGAAAATGTTGTCACACACTGCGTGAGTAACAAGTACCATTAGCAATGTTGATGAAAATGGAAAGGTTAGGAAGCTGTTTTATCAAAATGTTAACCCAACACTTGACTGATAATTACTGATAATAACTTACCAAACTTTTTTTGGGAGCAAACTAATAGTGTTGCTTTTGTTTTTTTAGAATCCAATAAAAATCCCCAAGAAGCTGATTCCCAGCATTGCCAGAAGTAACCACTATGCTCCGCGGGACCCCAAGCTAAAAGGAACATGGAGAGGGCGATTACGAGACAAGATGGATGGATTTGTAGACATCACAGTAAGTGTGCTTCTTACTTGAGGTTCATGCTTATGAATGTGCTTTGTAAATGACTGTAAATCTTGAACCATTGTACTGAATTTGGCTGTGATTTTCTTTTTAGAAGTAAAAGTGCAGTGGCAGTGTCAGGAGTGACTCCAGTATCAAAACCTGGCATCAGAAAGTCATGCAACAGGCTAAATTAAGTGTTGAGTCAAAAGAGAACACAGTCAGAAACACAGAAAGACCCAGAAATTGAAAACTAGTCTATTGATGTTCTTCAAGGACAGCATATTACATGTAATATCACAGATTCACACAAATACAAAGAGAGCCTCTGATCACTGTGAGAATGTTGATAGTCAGCATGGAGTGAAGCAGAAAGAAAGAAAGAAAGGAAAAAAAACCTGTGGAAAAGGAGTAAAACTGCTAAATATCCATAGACAGGCATGTAAAGCTTTAGAAGTCAGTGTTAAAAGTTGTTAGTATGAATAGAAGTCATTTAAACATTCTATTTCTAGCTGACCTCTTGTCCACAGAACAATGCTATTCGCTGCAGCGACACGGGAGACACAGATGAGGATGAAGTGAATGAGGAGGTTGATGAGTTGTACGGCAGTGAGGACATCCCATACAACTCTGATGCTCTGCAGCGAGCAGCAGAACGAGCTCTGTGGGGACAGTCCACCTGGAGGTCACACGCAGGGCCAGATGTCCGTCCTGTGTTTGTCCGTGATTCGGTATCAATCCCGCCACGACAAGAAGCGCCTAGCGATACCTCAGAAGACAGAGGAGATGACAGTAGCTGTTCAGCTTCAGAGAGAACTTCAAGTAAGGAATCCCTACTCGGGCACATACTGCCTCCTTTGAATTAAAGTGAGGTGGTGAGTTCATCTCGGTGAAAAGAATGCAAATGCAGGTTATTTTGAAAGAGTTTATTTCATTGCAATGCAGGTCATCTGTGATGGGTGAAAGTGGCTAGGTAGTGTTGATCAACAGTCTGTGACAAGTCAAATGCAAATTTCAACGATAAAGCCTAACCTATGTCACTGGGCAGACAAAGAGTACATGTGATCAACAACTGAACAAGAGGTGACACTAGCAAAGACCTTCAAAAATTATTGAGGGATTGGTCAGCTGTATCACAATTTCACACTTTGTGTTAAAAAATTTTCTACATTTTGGGAGAAAACAAGGTTCCTTAGTTTAATTTTGCTTTGAGCATGTGTTCAGCCAGTGGTGTATGGGTATTTTGCTGGATTTGGAGCTTGGATTTCTTTTTCTGGAAAACATTCAATAAATGCTGTAAATCTACACATAATGTTTGCAGACCACAGTCAGGTGAGCGAGAGCATGGAGAAGACGTGGAGCTCACCTCCTTGGGCAGAAGTGTGGGACAGCCATCTAGTGGAGGAGACGTGGGACACACCAGCGTTGGAAGAGGACTGGGACAGTGGGTCTGTGCCCAGCCTAGTCCAGCAGTCGGTCGAAGAAAATTGGGGCGAAGAACTGTCAGATCCGAGAGTGCCAGCAGGTTACAGTAAGTGTTTTGCATGGTTTGCCAGTTCTTATACTTGCCCATACTGTCATCGTGGCATTTCTGCATAACTTTAGATTGAATCTAGCCCTGGAGAGGTGCAAAATGTGTCAAATGAGTAATTTGTAAAATACAGTGGCGAAAAAAACTTTCATGACCGCGATATGATCATGTCGCTACATTCATAGTGGCAGGTGCCTCATGTCTTTATGTGTCTTCTTCTTCTAAGTGAATGCAGATACTATAGGTTTGGTCTGTGCATCTAGTTCTCAGGTTTTTGTTTTGTTTCCAATGAACAGTTTGTTAGTTTACCCTTTGTGAAGGGAGGTAACTTTAGCAACTTTAAACCCTCTGTGCAAGAAATTCAGTGAATCAGTGAGAACACATGTAGTATTTTGTGAAACTAAAAGTTTGATAGATGTATTCAGTGAAGCTGTTTATACCACCAAGCTTCACAGTTAAAAAAGAAGCAGAAAGATGTGAGAGTAACCTAACGAAATCTGTATATATAATACATGTATGTGATTACATTGCAGACCCTAAGACCATCAAACCATATGAATCCTGCATATGTACCTAATACTTTTATGATTTGGTGCATAAAAGAGTCTTTTTGTTGCTGTACACAGGTTTTCAAGACTTTTACAATGCCCCGTCCAATGGATTTTCATACAACCCAAAACTGAAAGGATTTTTCTTCTTGCCGTGGGATCTGCACGCCAGAGCAACACCTCGCCCGAACAAGACACGTGATGTTGACAGTCAGCAGACTAAACTGGTGCGAGAGGATGGTCAGTTCAGTGATGCTGAGGACAGCTGACTGCTATCAGTATTGTTAAACTGTTAAAATACTCTTTGTGTGTGTGTGTGTGTGAGTGAGTGATCGCGCTAGGAATTTTGATAACCGGTCCCATCAGCGACTACCCCACACTGTCACTCAACAACCTGTGTCAGAACCGGTCCCACGAGAATTAAAACCAGTGATAAGAATTACGCTGCAAATCGACCTAAACACAATCACAGTGTCACAACACTGTATCGGTATGAGAGGTAAGGATAGCAGCGAGTCCATCGCAAGAACAAAGAAGCCCTGGCCAGTGGGGAACAAACTATTGTGACAGTGATTAACGTTCACTGAAACTGGGACCGCCCCCTCCCCCTGCCCCTATCGCAAGAACAAAGAAGCCCTGGCCAGTGGGGAACAAACTATTGTGACAGTGATTAACGTTCACTGAAACTGGGGACCCCCCCCCCCCCCCACCCCTATCAGAGGCCACAGTGTTTACTGGTCCCAGCAAATTACAACCGGTCCCTGGGAACGGCAGCTCCAAATTTTGCCGGTATTCTGGTTTTGCAAACGGTATTTTACCGGTAATTACCGGTTAGCGCTATCACTGGTGTGTGTGTGTGTGTGTGTGTTTGAGTGAGAGAGAAGAACTCGTCTGTTGTGGATGGATTGATGATGCATGCGTGCATGTGTTTGTGTGCATGAGGATCATGAAGAGAAATCCTCATTCTTGAGGTGCATACAGCACCTTTAAACCACTTCACTCTTTGTGACTGAAGTTGGAAGGATATCAGTTATACATATCTGTGACACCCGCTTCCCCGTACCTCTCAGGAAGTAATTATCAGCACAGTCTGTGCTTTAGTCTTATCTTAAAGAAAATGGGTACCTGTACCTAGATTGCTAGTGCAATTTTGTGTGTGTGTGTGCGTGTCATGATGTAGTTGCGCAAGTCACATGTGTATGAGCAGAATAAACTGAAGGTGAATGTGGGTGATATGAGCAAGATGGCTTAATAGTGATAAGAGTTGGATTTTACATTCGTCACGTGCTTTGTGAATGCTGACTGGTCTACGAATGAATATTTTTCTTTTTATCGCCACGGGTGCGGGATTGTTTTAATTTGTGAACCCTTTTTTGGGGTGTGTGTTTTAATTCAGTCTGGTGATTGTTAGGCTTCAGTTATTGTTGCCAATGTTGGTCATTTAGTTCTACATGTAGTTTCGGTACATGCTAAGTGAGTCAGTACATGAGTATGCGTCAATAATGTGTTGGAAATAAGACAAAATAAGAATAAAATAGGATGACAATTTTTTTTCCTCAAAGACACAGACAGTGCTGTTTAGGTTTACTTACAATAGAAAACTGAAATTGTGGCAAACACAATGAAACCACAATACACGTATGAATAGTTAAGTTTACTACCAGTATTGAACATACATGTAGTACATACTGTACAAGATTTACAAGAATAAAACAAAACTGAACATTGGTCACCTACAATTTGTTTTGTGTGTCTGTGTGTGTGTTCTGGTTTCGTAGTTCTGGTTGTCACTTGTACAAAATGAAATAGAGAATATTTACAATGGCTATGACTGAAACTGGCCTCAGTACTAAAGTCATGAAACAGTCCTTCCATGTTGATTGTTCTTTCTATGACTGGACTAAAAAGAAATAAAACATGCAACATGTATGACCCTGCTTAAAGGGAGTACACAGAAAGTTCATCTAAAATTATCTAGATGAAGTTGCATAAGAGAAAGTGTCTGACGATTGAATGTGTACTGATGACCAGTGTATCTAGGCTTTCTATGGACTATATACACAAGAAGTGCATTCGATAATTTATCCGGGCAAGCAGTGGATCATTTCTCATCGGTTAAACGAAGTGCCCTCAAGGATCTGAGTGAGAATGCATAAGCCATGAATGTCTCTGAAACTCACACACAGCGTCAGCTGTGACAAGATCACGGATGTACAATGTTAAATACAATGTCGGTGCGCCCAACAGAATTAAAAATGTTATTGGCAGAACATGCAGATTGCCATCAATGTGTGAGGATTGATGCATTGATCGGTTATGCTCTGTTTTATAATTATTCCAAACTTCCGTCAACACGTTATGAAGATGTGACACTGTACATGAATTTTCAGCTTGACAAAGACCAGAATTGGTACTTACTGCAATAGTGAAATGTCAGTCAGTGTACACAAAAACGAACTTGTCATATCACCTAATGCTTTCTAACAGATCACCTTACTGGTTTTTACAGGAGCAAGTCAATAGAAGTCTGGTTGAAGATTCAAAGACCAAAACATGCATCCCAAGTGCAAACGCTGCAAAAGGCACAAATGTAACTATGCTACTCACAGGCACAAGTCTGTACACGGACAATGTGAAACCAGTGTAAACATCACCTAAAGAATAATGTTCTTCAGGTCGCTATTTACACAGATGTACAGCCGGGCAGTCTCAAATCCCAACAGTTTTATATCACATAAACAGTAACAGCAAGGTTCACCAGACTGCCACCTTTCCCGAAACACAAGCAAAAACTATGTTTGCAACGTAGACCTTGCATGTAGTCAGGACAAAATTATTTGAAGAAATCACAGAATATATACACAACACAAATCTGCTCACACTTTGCTTGATTGTTGCTGGTAAGTTACAGTATCTTCAGCATCACATACTTCAGTGTACAATCTGCTGTGAAACTGGCAGGGCCAAACATCAATGAGGACCTTGTGACAAAAATGTACTGGACAACATGGTGCAGGGGAAACAAAAGCAGACCCCGTGAAACAGTATTAGTTGGATATTTTGCCATCAGTATCTGACTCGTCAGATGTCATGACCTGGGAAGCATGGTCAGATTTGTTGCTCACAAGAAACAGATTTCCCTCCCAAGTCGGACGTCTCAGTAGGCAAGGTAGACGTCAGTGTAAGGCGAACATGTACATGACCGACATGTTTCCGTCTTGGGTACATGTACCACAAAGACTGATACAGCTGTGACCTGTGCTTGGTGTTCAGTGAATCATTTGATCCTGGGAGCTGAACGATCGTTGGTTTTCGTCTTCTTCAGAGTGACATTGGAGAACATGCTGCAAGTAGGAAAGTATTTTTTTAAAAAGTATCAGTGATGAACGCTCTGATAAGGTGAACAGGAATATACTGGGAATGCGATTAAGAAGGACCATCTGGTTGATTCAGCCAATCAAAGCCAAAAATTGGAACAGTTTTGGTGACGATGCTGGTTAAACTTACAAAAAAATGTGGCACAGCATGTGAGCTTTTCCAACTCCAAGTCATCATGAAGTGGAAATCCAGATGGAAGACCCCAGCTACTACGCTTAACTGAATTGGACCTGCGCGATGTATCACCAGTCATGAAACACACACACACACACACACACACACACACACACACACACACACACACACACACACACACACACACACACACACACAATGAACAAGTAAAATGTACCTGTCCGTGGGTGGTGGAGGGGGTGGCGGCGGAGGTGGAGGGGGTGCAGGCACATGGTTTTGCCCCTGGGCAGAGTGGTCCGGGCGAGGGGGGATAGCCGGCAGATCCCGTCCATGGTAGCTGTTGCTGGAGGCATGGTTCTGGGAGACAGGGGTGCGCAATGATGAGGCCATAGATGCGGCCTTGGACGCCACAGACGATACAGACATGGGGCCAGAGGAAGAGGGACCAGGGGCGGAGTTGGGAGGCACTGGGGGTGCGGACTGGGAGGAAGGTGGGGGAGGCGGAGCGATCTGAGGTGGAGGCGGAAGGTGCACACCGACAGCCGTGGTTTCAGCGTGGTGCATGCTCTTCAAGCTTTTCATGCTGGGGTTACGCGACAGTGTGGGTGGAGGGACTTTAGGTGGTGGGGCGTGATCAGCACCGTGCAGAAGCTGGGGAGGTGGAGGAGGTAGAGGCGGGGAGGGAGGGGGTCCGGAGCTGGCTGTTGACGTGATGGTGTTGCTGGCCGGCGAGGCGATGGATGTGGTGGAGGTGAAGTACTGGGACCCACCACCAAGCAGCTGAATGCCAACAAACCCACACCCGTGGTACTGTTAGCTTTCAAGTCAAATGTTTGTTGCAGAAATACATTACAGATGCAGCAATAATCGGCCAAAGGTGCGTGTCCATATATACACTTATCCAGAGACAAAGTATGTCTCTGATTTATCTCAGCAACAGCAGACAAAGTGAAGGTGGAGAAGAAACAGGATATAAAGGCTTGGAAGCAGCAGAAGCAGTGAATATTTCCACTGCCCTATAAAAAAAAAAAAAGCCAGAAAAAAATCACAGCCAGCGACTTCACGTCCACCGTTCTCTGTGCTTCTTTGCAACCTTTTCATTCTATTCAGTCACTTGTCGCCACTCAAAGATATGGATACGCACCTTTGCATTGCCGCAATAACAAACACGATAAAGAGTCCCTCACCAGAGTGAATATGAGGCACTTTCTGCAAGTAATCTAGGTCTTTCTGTGCCTTAACCAGTTCTTCGGGCTTCAATCAGAGAGTTGGAATCGGTACAACAATAAGCATCAGTAATCACAAGCTGAGTAGCCTCATCAAAGTTCGAACATGCACCGCTGAGAAAGTGACGTACACTTTTACTGTTTACAATGTTACAGTAGTGAACACTGTCCATAATGCTGCCTAATAAAATCAAATGACACAACAGCAACTTTTACAAATGTACAGATGGTTGCACTCAACTGTAAGTTTGAAGTGTTGGTCTGGCTAAATATTTCTCTCTTTTTTGTTGTTGACAAGTCAGTTATAACAGTAATGCCCTGTTCTACTGATGATGATTTGTCCTTTTCACCATTTTTTAAAAACTTTGAAATGTAAGGCAGTAAATGGAGAGATCATACAACCATTTTGAAAACACGTACCGACCACACCGAGCCAAACATCAAGGACGCAGATCACAGTCAGCACCAACCAGAGTTTTGAGACACAAAGAGAATAAGCCACCAAAGCTGTAACCACTCCATGACACAAACAGACAACATGCTCAAAGAGGTTCGTTTTCTGCTTCATCAGATGTATGGCTACCATTCCCGGCGTGTGTGGAGCAACTACCCATGCCCAGCAAATAAGGCTGTCTAGGCTTACCATGTCGTGTACGTAACAGGAGTAGGCCGCAGCAGTCACAACTTCAACACTAGGTGGACCGTGACACTGAGAATTCAATGCAGTTTTCCAGCGTAAACATACACACTCAGATACAAAACAAAACAAAACAACAAAATTCCACCCTACATATATTTAGAACTGTGATATTTGTGATGATTACAAGTTTTTGAATGAACAGTATCCTCACAGAATCTAATGGGACTATGCTAATGTCAAACGCTTAAGGGTCTAACTGCCTCAGTTTCGGCCTTTTTACCAAATGCCAGTAGTATGAAGTTTATTTTGTTTAACGTTAATTTGACACAACACTAAGGCTCTGCAGGTTACCCAAACAATTAGCATGATATAGTTTTCTGTTTGATAGTTTCCATTTCTTGTCAAGTGTAGTAACTTTGTGAAGAGTATGCTAGTCACATAAGCAGCAGCGCACTCAGCAGCACATGACAACACAAGGAGCAGAACAAACATCAGAGTGGTGGCAGAAAAAGCTTTTCAAAAGCTGATTGGAAAAAATATAATGATGCACACAGCACACAGATTGGTATAACATCTTTCAGAACAATACACAGATCTTGTGATGTTAAACAGTTAAAAAAAAGGAAAGAAGAAAAAATTGTAATTCACCAATATTGATATTCTACAATCAGCAGACACAAATACAAGAATAGGGTAATACAGAATCAGATCATTGTATTGTACATTCACAACAAGTTATAAAATAGAATCATATTTGAAGGTGCAAACTAGTCACACTGACTTAATTACTGTAGCTTTCACATTCTCCGCTGATTTTGAAAAGATAAGAAACATTCAATTTTACCACAACACCTGAGACCAAGAAACATAACAACAAAACACATCACAATACACGGCTTTCACAGCACATGCGTCGACAGAGAGCTTGAGTGAACGGTTCATCTCACTTGTGGCAGACTGGGGGATGAGATGAGAGAGAACTCGTGTAGCGATCGTGGTCTGTGAGTCGTGCCAGGGACGTTGGTGTGTTCATACGCCCACCCGTTAAATTCTGACAGAGATCGCGCGTCAGCGTTGAGGTCACTGTAGCTTTTTGCTCGCTGACGGAATCTGAAAGCGGCAGATGCATCATGAGAAGTTGTGACATTGAAATGCAGAGACAGCTGAAAAGGCCGGTTAGTGGACATGACCTACATGCACCAATAAGGAAGCAGGGGTTACGATCTAGTCACTCATTTAAACGTGTAGGGCTGTCTTCCCGCTCCAATGTTAAGTACGTTTTTATCCATCAATAAGATATTTTAGGCCATTTCTCTGAAGATTAAATGTGATTGTAGGGGATAGATAGGTGTGAGGGTGGGGGAGTCAGTGGTCCTAACACATGATAGCAACGTCAGTGCGACAACTAGTACACATGATTCACCATGTATTGGACTGATCACAGTCCTTCATATTACAAATATTGATAACGAATGCAGCGGCAGGCAGCTGGTTCCATTTCTCAATGAAATATTTTTCTACCTCATCGGCGTCTGTGTTTGTAGTCTTTGTGGCTCCAGGGGTTCAGTGAAAGACAGGGGAAACCACCCATACCTGAACAAAAACGAAAAATCTTCCGTTTTGCTCAGAGACACAGAACATTTGATCTATAGTAAAATAAAGAAATAATTGCAGGAAAAACCTTAATGAATTTTAAAAAAAAATGTGCCATGGGTGTGTAAATTGCTTTTACAGGCTGCAATCTGAAGCAAAAACAACGCACTGAACACGGCAGTCTAATACCTACTACTGACAGTAATTTAATCCGTATAATTGTGCACCCACTCTTAATTAACGGCGCATCCACAAATTAGTATAGGTGTATATTAAGATCTAGAGCTGCAGCGAAAGGTGCAAGACCCTTACTGTCCGATGCGTGGATTGTAGCCAAAGTGCCAGCCGTCAGCAGAGTCGCCCATCAGCGTGATGATGTCACCCATGTTGAAGGGCAGCTGATTGTCCTGGCGCGCCATGTGGCCGTACACCGCACGCACCTGAGGACCTACCGGCGGGCCGGGCGGCGGCTCTGACGGAGGCATTGACATGGACATGGCAACTGAACGGGGCAACGTGTGACCTGCAACAAAACGGGTTGGTGTTTTTCTTTTTTGAATGGCTGTGTATGTAGTGTGAGTTACTGCAGGACAATCTGGTCATGTTGGTTGGTGTTGGATCCGCTTGGCTTGCTTTCGAAACGAGTAGGAGCTGAACATACATGTCAGTGAAGGCGCCTGGAGCTCGACTTTAGACTACCAGTAGTACTAACTGATCGATGCTGCTCAAAAGGTAAGTGCTGAAAGTCAACAGGTTTAGTAGTCTAAAGTGAGCAACCTTTCTTCAACGTTTTCCTTCGGACGTCTGACAAACGCAGCAATACTGCCTCCTTCAGAGCGACACCCTGACGGAACAACACTGGAAGCCAAGCTCTGCAGAACAGTTGAAGATCTATGGAAGACGTTCAAACTTAGACTGCCAAACGCTCAAGTAGAAGACGGAAGCGAGACGAACGAACGGACTTTATCGTCCGTGTCCTCGCCAAACCAATTGCAGTTATGTAAAGATACTGACTGGCAATGTGCCGCCCCTTGGGCGAATATAAGAAGAAAAAAAAAAACCCTGCACATACGGATTTCACTCGACGCGAACCTACGAACTACCAGGGCAGAAACTGTAGGCACCACAGACACAACTAACTTACTTGGCGACGAAGGCAGGGCGTATTCTGAAGGCGGTCCGGAGCGTTGTCCGCTGTCCCCAGACGTGCGTGTGTTGAGGTGATAGGGACTGTGGCCGGACCCTCCACTACCTATACTGTCCGGCACGTACACGCTGAATGAGTTGCTGTTGTTCATGTGCTCGTGCTGCCGGTCCTGGGGACAGAGATGCAGATGGTCACGGTGCACTGACTCATGTCTGTTGACGGTGCTGTCAGTCAACACCTTGAAGAACCGTTATAAGTTTCTCTCATCTTACTTTGCCCCCACTCCCTCCCCCCAGCCTTTCTACGCCAGAGTCAAGCCTGTCTAGACAGCAATCTGTGTACAGTAAAATCCTGTCTAAACGAGGCCACCGATTTTGAGGCAACTGACCATGGTCCCAAAATGGCACTTAATCTGTTCAACAAGGTCATCACTAAATTACATCCCTTACACGCTACTGATCAGTTGATACCTTGTAGTGTTCGGCATTCTAAGGTAAAGAAAGGTCACGAACTCTTGTAATATAAGCAAAGTCAATATGAACGTATTTTGCACAACTGTGTCGATGCCTCCTTTGTAAACTGATTTGAAACTAACATCCAACGGCGGCTATCACTGACTCTAGGAGGTCGCTTACTGCTCACCAGTATCCGAAGAAGCGGGTCAGCACAGCGTGGGAGGATGTTTGGCTGAGAGCAGAGCTGCTTCCAGCTTCCCAGCTCCACAGAGAACAGATCCATACCCTTGGCAAGAAGAAACAGTTTTTTTTGTTTGTTTTTTTAAACAGCATGATTGTACAAGAGGCAGTCATGCAGTAATTGTTTCCCGGTCTCTGAAAACATTGCAAAGAAAGTTTCCGGGGCATTTGCTTGATTGGATCGTTTGAGATGTTGAATGGTCATCAAAGAAAAGCAAGATCCGTTCCATCCCGGCACTGGCATACATGAAACAAGGAGGAACGGCCCCGTCCTACAAAGTTGTTTCTCCAAATTTCATTTTATTTTGTCTGTTTTGTTGTTATTGTTGCCGGTTCTCCCCTCTCCAAGTTCTACCAATGACACTAGATCCTCTACGACCTCGACCGATTAGTCACGTGACTGGGGGTGGGGCCGGGTGGGGGGAGAGAGAGAGAGAGAGACAGACAGACAGAGACAGAGAGACAGAGAGAGAGAGAGTGGGTGGGTGGGTGTTTAGGAGTTTAACGTCCTTTTCCACCACGTAAGGGTGCTTTCTAAGACGGGGCAACGAGAGAAAGGCCAGCACAAACATTTGGCCCCAGCCGGGATTCGAACTCTCGACCCGAGCATTGAAAGTCCAACGCTCTACCATTCGGCCACCCTGGCTCCCCAGAGAGAGAGAGAGAGAGAGAGAGAGAGAGAGGTCAGTTCCGTGAACTAAACATTTGACGTCAGCCTCAGGCAGGTCGTCATACACAGACAGAGAGATGACGTCAATTCCGCGAACTAAACATTTTCACGTCAGCCTCTAGCACTGCCATCGTCTGAGGAAGCTTGTTTATGTCTTGTGATTTCCCTGTTGGCTTTGTGGTTTCCCCGATTGAATTATTTTTCACATGAAATCTGGAAGATCTAGAGGGCTGGTGAAATGTCGGAGGCAGTGACGATACTTGCTTATTTTGTCTGTGAACTAAGCGTTTGACGTCAGCTTCACACTGGTGGTATGACAGATGATGCTTGTGCATGTCTTGTGATTTCCCTGTTGCTTTTGTGACTTCCCTGGCTGAACTAATTTTTACATAAAATCTGGAAGATCTAGAGGGCTGGTGAAACATGGACTAGAATACCTTGGATTGTACTTATGAAATTGAAAATTTGGAACTCTTTTGACCGGTGCTTCTCGCAGAAACTTGAAAAAGTTATGTTTATCTAAAAGTTCAGTTATTCTAAATGCTAAAGATATAATAGTGCAGTTGTTCCTGTCATATGTGCAGTTGTCACACTAGACAAAAACGCCGGGATGATAAGTAATTTGCAGTAGTCTTTTCATAGATATTTGATCTTATGTGCAAACCACCCCTACCTCGGAAATATTTTTTTTTACACAAAACCAGTCAGAGCTACAGAGCTGTAGCACGAATCAAGGCAGTGTGATTGGGTGAACTTCCAAAGTCTAGAAAATGAAGGAATTTGAACAACTTTTTCGAAAAAATTCGTAACATGACCGATTTTTTAAAATTGGCGATAACTCTTCTGAAAATGCGGCAGGCTAAAAATCGTGAAAGGTAGCTCTGGAGAAGGTGATTTCCCATTTTATCTCAAAGTAAAAAGGCCTCCATCGAGGTGGTTTAGGAGATAGCCATCATTACATCCGTCCACACACACACACACACACACACACACACACACACACACACACACACACACACACACACACACACACACACGTCTCACAACTCCCGCCAAAAAGAACGCAGCAGCATAGTGTGCACGTCAAGTGTCTATGACGCAGGTTTCGTTACGTCACTATGTGCGTGAAAGTATGTATTGTGTGGAGAAACGTCACAGTCTTGTTTTGTATCACTGAAACTTGCTGCTGCGCGCAGCAAAATTTGCCCCGTCTCATAAAGTTGTTTCTCTATAGAGAAACAACTTAAACAAATCAATAATAACAGGGGAGAACACTGGAGTGCGACCATGGTAGACAACGCTGTTCTAAGCTGGTCTCTGGAGAATGAGACCAGTCCATTGTTATCGTTTTACTCTCTGTCTGCCTGCCTGCCTGCCTGCCTGTCTTCCTGCCTGCCTGCCTGCCTGTCTGTCTGTCTGTCTGTCAATCTATCTCTCTCTCTCTCCTCGCACGCATGTAAACAGTAAACACACACACACACACACACACACACACACACACACACACACACACACACACACACACACACACACACACACACACACACACTCACAGAGACGAGCAGGCAATGTCAACCCGGGTGCCCCGTGTAAACAAATACACTCAATGATCAAGATGATATCATGTGGAACTCATTTCGTATTCCCATCCGCACAGCTTAATTTCATTATTTGTTCAGTTGTGGAGGACGGGAAACGATCCGTGACCATAATGGTGCGACAATACCGTTGACTCTCACAGTCACGAACAGTTTGTACATAGAAAAAAAAAATAGGGTTAACCTGAGACGGCAGCTAGTATAGGCAAACCAAAACCTAAAGTACTCGGGATCGGCTCAATCAGTCAAAATAAAATAGCGGAAAGTCGGTGCACGATGACGCACACAGAACTAAAAATGGAAGGACACCTCGGCTTCAGGTTCAATCTCTGCATCGAGACTGATCACGCAAAGACAAGCTGGGGTGGGTCCATAAAACAGGCATCTAGGTAGTGTTCTTCCCATCATCGCGTTCTTAAATGTCAAAAGGCGCGCAGACAGATTATGCCGAGATCCATACAAGAAGTGAGTTTGGGTGAACATACACGGCGGAGAAGTGGGCATTCAATGACCACTGCTTTCTCTTACTGACAGTCACCACTCCGGCACGAGAGCGTAGGTGGGTGTTCAGGAGTTTAACGTCCTGTTCCAGCACGTATGGGTGATATTAAAGACGGGGCAACGAGAAAAAGGCCAGCATTAATGTCTGGCCCCAGCCGGGATTCGAACTCACGACCCGAGCAAATCACCGGTCACGATCGTTCGCCAGGAACACAGACAGACAGACACACACACACACACACACACACACACACACACACACACACACACACACACACACACACACACACACACACACACACACACACAGAGGGAATCTATTCTCGACTGATAGACAAATTGTACTAACCGGCTTTCCTTTTTTCTTCCTTGCCCCGTCTTATCGTGGTGGAAAATGCTGTTATGTCCCTAACACAACACGACACAACACAACACAACACAACACAACACAACACAACACAACACAACACAACACAACACAACACAACACAACACAACACAACACAACACAACACACACACACACACACACACACACACACACACACACACACACACACACACACACGATGCTCTTACAAAGACCATTTCATATTAATGATGGTCTTCTTTTTCTCCTTCTGCGTCGCCTGGAAATGATGGACTAAAGTATAAAGTAAAATCGTTGACGGGTAAGTAAAAACAGTGGCAGAGTCTTACCCGATCATGATAGTACAGTTGTGTGGAGCCGACAGCACAAAGTCGGGCCAGGATAAAACAGTAACACTTCCTCTCCTCCAGCAGCGCCTGACGACACACAGGCGTTACAGTTACATTTGGGTTACAGTTATACTGTTGCATATGCGTTACATTTGAACGGTTACGGTTATACAGGCGTTACATTTGAACGGTTACAGTTACACACGCGTGTTAGTTACGCGAGCACAATTTCAGTATGCAGTTTCACGTGTGTTACAACCGAGTACACGTGTGTTAGAGCCGGGTATACGAGTGTTACAGTTACATAGGAGTTACAGTTACACATGCGCTGCAGTTACACTCAAGTTACAGTTCGCCTCAACACACTGAAACGTAACATTTATGACATGTTTAAATCTTGTTGACTCAGACTTACTGTCGCATTGTATGTACACACTTCAAGTTTTGCCGGTGTACATACTTATGATCTCACGTACCAGTTTCAGTCCCTGTAGTCGAAATTCATCCAGTTTTTCTCGACATTTATCAACCGTCCGTACCAGCTGTGAAGAGAGAGAGAAGAGGAAGAAAAGAAAAATCGAGTAATCAATAGAAACTGTTCACCACCGAAAATATAACAGACGGATACTGAAATGTGACGGATACTGAAATGTTTTAACTTTGAATTAAAGGGGCTAGCCCTACCATTTGTACGTTCACATATCGATCTCAGCAGTTTTTGTTGTATCTTTCATCATACCGCTTAGACACCTGGACAGTGACAGCGTATGTCATGCTGACACTGAGCCAACAGAATCGTACTCGATGTCGCAGAGATCACACTGAGGGCTCCAGTAGTGTGACAACAGCCGTAGAATTTGAATGTTCGACCGCTCGCGCAAAGTGTAAACTGGCAACACTGTATCGCACCAAGAGCTGTACTATTCGTCAAGACAGGAGTTTTTCAAGCGGACAGGGTGGGTGGGTGGGTATGTGGGTGTTTTACGTCCTTTTCCACCACATAGGGTGATATCAAAGACGGGACAACGATGAAAAAGCCAGCACAAATATTTGGCCCCGGCCAGCCGGGATCGAACTCACGACCCGAGCATTAGAAGTCCAACGCTCTACCATTCGACCACCCCGGCTCCCCTCAAGCGGACAGGCGCACCCAGATGTTCCAAAACATCAAGTTGGATTAGCAAAGATAGAATTAGTCCGTTTAAAACCTTCGTGACTATGATAAGGTATCTGAAAGAAAAATGGGCCTTTTGCATATTAGACAAAATTAACGAGGGATCAAACAGAACAAGGGGGAAAAGAAAGAAAGAAAAAGCGCCTACCGGTATTTCTTTTTCTTCGTCGAATGTGAGTTTGGGTTTGTTTTTCTTCCTGAACTTCTTGAGCGTGTCCATGGCCTTAGCATAGGGTGCGAAGTAGCTCTTGTGGCCGCCATGGTACTTCTTCTGCTCTGCCTGGACACATCATCATACAGGGCTGTCAGTGTCGATACACGACTGGAGCATGAAAAAAGGAAGAAAGCTGCCAACGCTTGTTCGATTTTTCTACGGCAGTCTGTCCTTTGCCATCCGGTGCTTGCCTTTCATTTGCATGATGAAGACTCAAGGACACTCAAGGAGTGTGCGATTGTGAGGCTTACTTAGGAGATCATGTTCTCATGGTCTCCAGCAGCTTCTGTTTTGTAGAGCCTGTACATCGCTACAGACTCAGTACAGCAGCAAACAGCAGCAACCATACAAAAGCTGAACGTTTAGTTGTACTGTCAGCATCTTGGGACGCTTCCTGATGGTAACCTCACACGTTTCAAGCCCGTCATTTGATTGCATTTCTTACTTCAAGTTGTTCTCAAGTTGCTTGGAGTGCGTTCGATAGTCAGTCAGATCGTGAGTTGCGCTTGAACAGCGCGAACGACAACCCTTACATCTGACGATTGTTTCCGAAAATATATGAAGCACCAGAAAACTCTGTTGTACAAATTTATCGCTGAAAGAAACAGCACAATGATATAGGCCAGAGGGAAGGATACGTTTCAGGGTTAATGTGTGCGTGTGAAAAGGATAAGTTTCAGCGTTAATAAGTGTGTGTGTGTGTGTGTGTGTGTGTGTGTGTGTGTGTGTGTGTGTGTGTGTGTGTGTGTGTGTGTGTGTGTGTGTGTGTGTGTGTGTGTGTGAGACTGTGGCAGTGGGTGGGTGTTTCAGGCTTTTTTCAGAAGATTTTACTTACTACCGCGTTCTTGAAATCGCTGTCCAGTTTCTGCTCGAGGGGGAGGATGATCTCAGCAAAGAACGACTTAGTCTGCGGTAGAGAACACACACAAAAAACAAAATTCACAGAAGTGTTTCTTAAGGGTCAACGTTGGCAACGGACATTAGCAGTGATTATTGGAATCAGTTTCGCAATAATCCGAAAATGCTGGTGAAAGGATTTTTCGCAATATTGCGAATAGGGCGTTGAAAGGTTAACCGTGGTAGTACGAAACTAAATTAAAGCCATCACAGCTGTCACTTTTTGCTCCCTCCCATTTTCAGGACTGTTCAAAATCAATTACCTAGTGTGTCAGACTGTAGAAAGTCTCTTTAGATGTAAGAGAACAGACAAAGGTTTGCTTGCACCTCCGTCTTACCACTGATTTACCGCCCTCGGTGTACGTGTTACATATTGTGAGTTTATTTTTGTGCGATAACCGTAAAAAAAACATAACTTCCAAGAAAAACGAAGCCAAAATGAGTACTTACACAGTCTTCGAATTTGAGCTGGATTTCTTTCTGTACATCTGCTACACGGAATATTGCCTCCCCTGGAAAAAAAAAATCTGGGTATTGAATCAAGTCCCAGCAGCACAATAAGAAGAGAGTACACAGATCGGCATAGTACTATTATCCTGTATGCTCTGTTACATTATCGTTTGCTTAATGGATAACAACACCACTAGGCACTGAACATGGAACCGTTCTAGTGTCTACTGACAAACAGACGGGCACAGACAGACACCTACACAAAGACACTGACATTTCTTTGATTTTATAGAATATCTCATTGGGGTATGACAAGAAATTAATTTCATCGATGTATATTTATGTATGTGTTTATTTGCTTGTTACATTTCAGACGAAAAAATCAATCTGTGCACAAGCTGTGTGTTTCAGGCAGTGAAGTTATGTTGCGTTGCGTTGCACCAGTGGCCGGTGACCTCACGACAAAAAAATGGAACACAACAACACCAGACTCAATGTAATATTTAATTCGTGTACGTATACAGTCGGTGGATATAATTTTGCTATCAGCATCGTGCCCAGACCTCGTATGAAGTCAGACAGGATACTGACGTGAT
>JACVVK020000004.1:2647500-2735000 GCA_018292915.2 Batillaria attramentaria
GGGAGCAGCTGGCCATGCATAACTCTTGACTGACAACCTGAGCCCGACCACTTCCTGCCCGCTATATGATAAGACTTGTTAAAAAGAACAAGCCACTGCGTACCAGTAGAAGCCACCTCAAGCCACTATTACGCAAGGCGTGGGCCTTCCCCGCTAGGCCCGAGACCGCTGCAGATTGCATAATAGTGGCTTGAAGTGGCGTCTAGTGATCTGAAGATTACAAGCACAATTGCACGTTTTGCATGGCCCGGAAAAGATATTGGGGGGGGGGGGGGCAGCTGTTAACGTCCTGTGCAATTCCACATCAAAGTAGACATGCCGCATTTGCATTA
Organism: Batillaria attramentaria; assembly: GCA_018292915.2. Taxonomy (NCBI): domain Eukaryota; kingdom Metazoa; phylum Mollusca; class Gastropoda; family Batillariidae; genus Batillaria; species Batillaria attramentaria. The sequence continues at coordinate 2,647,833 of JACVVK020000004.1, forward strand.
TAGACTGGACACAACTTTATGAGGGTATAATCAGTTTATCAACACTGCCCTCATAAGGGGGAGCCGGGGTGGTCGAATGGTAGAGCGTTGGACTTCTAATGCTCGGGTCGTTGAGTTCGTATCCCGGCTGGGGCCAAATATTTGTGCTGGCTTTTTCATCGTTGCCCCGTCTTTGATATCACCCTATGTGGTGGAAAAGGATGTTAAACCCACAAACACCCACTCACCCACCCGCCCTCATAATCGGGGTTTTGCCTGTTTGTAAAGTTTGTTTCCGAGTGCACGTGAGTCAGTACTGACAAAACACTGTGTGTGACATTCTTGGACTGCGCTTGGCCGTAACTTGTCTTAGTTTCATATCATCATCCTCTTAAGGAGTCCGATGGCTCACCAGCTCACAACTTCATTTCTAGGGACATACAGCCTGTTAAGGACTCGGGGCAAAACTGATCATTTCTACCGAAACAGTTGCCTGACACAGAGATTTCGCCAACCATACATGTCCACACCACTGACTGATGACGGCACGGACATCGGGTTTCCAACAGACTCGCTTGGCTTCAGGATCACGCACACACACACACACACACACACACACACACACACACACACACACACACACACACACACACACACACACAGAGCCACGCCGTTGATTGCTCCGGTGAGGAACGAGTGCCTCAAAGCACGAAGGCCTGACACATGATGATTTTAGGGAAGGGGGGGGGGGGAACTTCTTCTTTTTCCCCCACTCCCCCCTCTCCTCCCCCTCCTTTTCCCCTCTGTTTTCAGCGATTACATTTGGCCGGGAAGAGTCCTGGTTAAAACACGTAATAGACAGTAACCCCTCTAGTGGCCGTATAGGGAAGTCAGGCGAAAATGAAAAAGATCCTAGAGTTACATTTCTTACATGCTCGCTCTAACGGCCTTATGTTTGTATGTATACACGTATGTATGTGTGTATGTTCCTATGTATGTGTGATGTCATGCATTTTTAGTGTGTATCTATGGATAGATATATATATATATATATGCATGTGTACCAATCCCCCCCCCCCTCTCTCTCTCTCTCCACTTTCTTATATTGAGTTGATCTCGCCCAATCTGTCTTATATATATATATATATATATATATATATATATATATATATATATATGTTTGATTTTGCCAGTGGTCGAATGCTTAACTGCATGAACCCTTAAAAAATGAATTTAAAAAAATGAATTAAAAAAAATGAAAAAGACCGTCAACGCACACATTTGAACATTTGATGATCACTGACGTCATTTAGTTCATCACCATCTATTAATGCCATTAATTTGATGAAAGCGGTTGAGACTGGTTTAACATAATTATTTCTGCAAAATAAGAGACGTGATTCCCCCATCAACCTCCAAATGATTCAGCATTTTTTTTTTCAACAAATGATATTGTTAGGAATTCCCTGTAGCATTCTTCATTGTCTCGTGACGCCTTGCTGCCTATCAGTATCAAGCACGCACAACGTGGTATGGATTCATGGTCATGCCAGTAAACAGATTTAAATGTGTTTGTTCCGAAACACCGCACACTGGACTGGACAAAAATGAACGGTGGTTTAAAAAACGACCGGGTTTCGTTTTTGTTAATTTTGTTGTCGGTGCCGGTCCCCGTAGTGTAGTGGTTAGCACTTCGGACCATGGACCGGGAGACCCGGGTTCGAGTCCCAGCCGAGGCAAGCGGGATTTTTCGGCTCCTACCCAGAGCGGGTGTGCCATGGGCCCAATGGAGAGGCTGTTGCCACACAGCCGAGATTTACCCACTTCATGGGTGCGACTTTGGAGGTGCTTCCCTTGGTATGACACGTCTTATGATGTGGATGATCACACGGTCGGCACCGCAGGTGCCGTAGTTCCCGGGCCTGACGGTTAACGCCGGGATATTTATGATAGGAAGCCTGGAATGCGGCCCTGCCCCGCAGTCCCAAACCACACGGACCTCCATCATCTTACCATCATCCTCATCTCCATCATCATGCATAATAAAAATTGCCCCAGCTTTCGAGCCCTCCGTGGATTCCACCCATGACCTGGGAGGAACACCACTGGAGCTGGCAAAAGATTTGGGGCAGCAAAAATAAAAATTGTTGTTGGTAATGCTGCTGTTGTTGTTGCTATTGTTTTATTGGTGTGTTTTTTGTTTGTTTGTTTGTTTCGTTTTATTTTTTATTTTGTTTCTTGTTGTTGTTTGTTTTGTTTGTATTTGCACTACTGAAGGGAGAGCAGTCTCGGGTTCCTTTTAACAAATTTCAGTTTTCAAACAGAGAATAAGTCTGACAACTCTCACAGCGTTTCGTATAACTATCAACCATTCACTCTGGAAAAAAACCCCAAAAAACAACAACAACAAAAATTTTCAGCGTGCTGATTGGTTCCGTCAAATTTATGCACGGAAGGGGTCGAATGGTGCCTCCCCTACCAGGGGGCCAGCTTTTCAGAACTATGCCTTTAACACTTCAGAGACGTACCAAAAGAACCTTGAGAAAACCCGTACTCACTCACTCCAAGTGAAGATGTACTAATGATTATTCCATATATGACGGTGAACTTTTAAAGTATTAATGACGTGTTTGAAACTTGACCGGCCGTCTTATGGAACAAATGGAACACTAGTCACCCACCGCCACGTTAAAAGTCCTCCAATCCATTTCAGGCCCGTTCAGTCTCGGTTGACATCTACATTAAACAGTCTCGGTTTGCACTGTCAAGGCCGGCGGAAATGCGGGACTTACAGGCTACATACCAGAGATGCAAATCTGGAGGAAAATGCTATATATTCCTCTTACACATACCGCTGCAGATGACACCCTAGAAATGCTTTAAAATTCACCAAAAAATTCACAAAAATCAGGCAGCCATAGACTCATGCGTACAGGAAATGTAAACAAATTCCAATGTTCCGTTTTTTGGCAATGTTGGCAGCCACCACATACCCCCTCATTCCACGGTCGTCTGCTGGCTCCTGTGCCAGCCGCGCATGAATACAAATAGTCCACAAGCCAGCCTCATTTTTCCCTAATTTTACTATTACCTGGCATGAAACTTGTTTACAAAGCCAACAAAAAGCTCCAGATTGCCATTGTTCACTCTGCACACAAATTTTAAAAGGGGCAAAGATTTTCTACTATATTTAGCCTAATTGTTTCTACATGCCCCGGAAGCTAATACCGGTGTGTAGCCTACACTGAGGTAAAACACACCACTGACTTGTAACCAATAACACTGAATTACATTGAGATAATGACCCTAAAGGATGACGATGTAACCGGATACATGAATCATTCAACGGGGTTTAATCTGATTTAAAACTGCGTAGGCTGACGCCAAGGGCAAGAAATGTAATTATTGGTCCGTCGTTATGCAGTATGACTCCTGATCTTGACTTCATAATGACAAAACGCAGTATTCAAAGACGTCGGTATTCTGAGCTTTCTAACAGGCCAACAGTCTCAAACTGTAAACGATATATAAGACGGGGGACGAAATTTATCAACAGTATCGGGAGCCGGGATAGCCAAATCTGTGCAGTTTATTTCCAGAAACCCCATTAGGGGGTACAGGGATATATATATATATATATATATATATATATATATATATATATATATATATATATATATATATATATGCAAACAGCATGATCGTAAGTGGTATGCACGCTAGTCAGCAGCTTCTTTGCAGTTAAGGATATCATAGTGTATCTACCCATGAAACACCCCTCACACACACACACACACACACACACACACACACACACACACACACACACACACACACACACACACCGTCCGGGCACACACACACACACACACACATACACACACATTCGTATTAACACATACTTTTGCATACTCACTCACATCTATACAGAATACAAAATAATAGAAAAATCACATACAGAAACATACAGTCATCCAGTATTTCTGTATTTACAATAGATTTCTGTTTCCATGTCACTGAACAAAACTTCTAAAACAGTTACTCAAAAACTGAGCTTTAGTAATTTCTTTCACGAAGCAAGTCACACGTGACAGCAAGTTTGTCCATTTTTACTACAAAAAAGCAACTGGAATTTGTTTGCGTGGTAGCCGAATGGTAGAAAGTCGTAGGTCGTGAGTTCGAATCCCAGCTGGGGCCAAATATTTTTTATTGGCTGCCCCGTCTTTGGTATCACGCATACGTTGAGGAAAAGGACGCTAAACTCCCAAACACCCACCCACCCTTATCAAGACACTAAGGGCAAGAACTGCGTTATTACTGGTGCGTCATTCTGCAAAATGCCCCCCATCATCATCATTACTCCACAATAACAACACCGGGTATTCAAAGACATCTCTGAGCTCCCTAACAAACACTGTCTCTAACTGTGAAAGATACATTAGACGGGGGACGACATTTATCGCGAGTATCCAGACATTTATTGCTAGAACGCGACCACGCTCTCGTGAGCATTGATCCAAACCCGTCACCATGCTAACCGCAAATTAAACACCACAGTCGCTTGATCTGCACTGAGAAACAGACCTACTGCGGTTTTGCTTTTTTCGACTGGGAAATCTGTTACGCAGGCAGGCAGACCACTACATCTCGCAGTATTATTGTTTAGGAAATGTTATTACATGTATTTTACGTTTTCCTTGTCAAATTAGACGCCAGTTTTTGCGCATGTTAATCTGAGATTTTTTTAAAATGAAAACCTTTTCTGTACAGGATAAAAACTGCAAACGGGTATGGGGAGTGTTTTTTGTTTTTTGTTTGTTTCTTTGTTGTTGTTGTTGTTGTTGTTGTTGTTGTTGTTGTTTTTGCTGCCACAACTCTTTGCCGGCTCCAGTGGTGTTCCTCTCTGGTAATGGGTGGAATCCACGGAGGGGGTATGGGGAGTGTCAATGTGAAAGAGAACTGGCAGTTGTCTGAAATCTGTGCTGTTTTGCTTTGTCAATTTCCAATGTGCTGTTTTGCTTTTTCCGCACTGGACGGATACAAATTGCAAACGGGTATGGGGAGAATTAATGTGGAAGAGAACTGGCAGTTGTCTCAGTCAAATTTATGCGTTTTCAGTTTCAAAATTCAATTCAGTTTAGCCTCGGGAATGAATATATTCTTTTCACTTAACCAGGCTTCACTCACTTATTCAGCTGTCTTGTTCATCCTTTGCACAGAGCGCTACATGACTCGCATAATAATTCAAAGAAGAAAACCCCATAGCTGTCGCTTTCATCCTGATTGTCAGCTTCCTAATCTCCATTGTTAAGGTCTGCCCCTAAGCTATCTAGGTCAGGCAAACCAATCGAAGGCCGACTGAGCTGAAAGAAATCAGGGTGTACACGCGGTAGTGAAGTAGTGTTCACAGGTATACGGCCAGAGCCACTTGTGGCTAGCACTTTCCCACCTGTGTGCTACTCTGCGCATTCCAATCAATAGTCGCTTCTAGTCAGTTCTACCAACAGTCAGCAGACCTCGCTGTCAGTTTGGAATCTCTCTTCTGGTAGTATGTAGCCTGTTGCTGTAGTCAGTTGAATACGACAGGGAAATCTATGCAGTCGGTGATTAATAATAGAAGGAGCCTGACCATTTCCGGGTGTAGTACATGTAACTGGTTCTCGTGTTCAGCCTTAGTTCATACCATCCGAAAATTCTGCGTAACCTGTTACTCGTCAGCTGAATACGCCAAGGAAATCTACGTGGTCGGCCAGTGATTAATAATGCAAAGAGCCTGGCCATTTTCTGATGTAATTTGTTTTCAACAGTTCCTACCACCTGAAAATCTATGTACTCAGTGACTCATGATACAAGACGACTGGCCATTTCCTGCAAATATTGTCGCAGTTCTTTTGACCGCAGCTGTAGTACATGTACATATAACTGGTTGTTGGGTTCAGCAGTTCTTACTAGTACCGCCTGAAAAATCTACGTAGCCAGCGTTCCATAACTCTTTTCCTGGGGCAGCCGTTCAGGAGACAGTCAACATCACCGCCGGCATTCCGGAAGCGTCTCAGGCCGGACATCTCTTCCGCGCATCACTCTTTTAGATAGAGTGGAGCCGTGCGCTATCCCAAATATCCATCATCATCATCATCATCATCATCATCATGCAAGGAGCCTGACCATTTCCTAATGCAGTACATGTAACTATTTGTTCTGTTCAGTAGTTCTTACCACCTGAGGACCCACGTTGTCAGTGTTTCATAATGCGTGGAGCCTGAACCACTTTCTGATGTATTACATCAGATGTCAGCTGGCTGTCGTGGTCAGTATACGCCAGTTATTGCCAGATCAGGACCTAGGCGACAAGTGATTCCCCGGGCTATATCATAATACAAGAGACCTGACCATTTTGTGACGCAGCATATATAACTGATTGTTCTGTTCAGTAGTTCAGTCTTACCACATAAAATCTGCGTAGCCAGTGATAAATAATACAAGGAGTCTGACAATTTCCTGACACAGTACATGTAACTGCATGAATCAATGCCGGCAAGCTAAGCACGGTACCGGCTTTTCTACAATTTCTGTGGTTTTCATGATTCTTCCCATACACTTTGTTATGAGCAAATTAGGCCTACATGCCGCGCATCTCGTACCTACTTCCAGCAGGTAGCTTTTCACAGTAGCAGCCAGGTTTTATGATCTTTGATATGCGTGCAGATTATTGATCAGTCGGTCTAATAGCCATCATTACGAACAAGAAATGAGCAGTCTAGCGATATAAAGTCCCCCAGCGTGAACTGGGCGCGCGCAGAGAGAGAGAGAGAGAGAGAGAGAGAGAGACTTTTGACCGGGGAGTGGGTGGGTAGGTGTTTGGAAGTTTAACATCCTTTTCAACCATTTATTTGACCGGGGAACTACTACGCACGCACGCACGCGCACGCACACACACACACACACACACACACACACACACACACACACACACACACACACACACACACACACACACACACACACACACCGGTAGAGTTGTTTGCGTGACAGAATGTCGTTTCTACGGCTGCAAGTTTCCCAGTTCAATCCCTGCTTTTTGTGTCCGTTAACTGGCAAACTCAGCTAGGGACACTCAGGGTCATCTTTCCCAGGGAATAAAAAGGATCATCTCTCTCTCTCCCTCTCTCTCTCTCTCCCTCTCTGATCGACAGAACATTCGACAGAAATACCTCATTCAGCACATACGCGGACGCCATTCCTTTCACTATTTTATGCAGTGCAATGATGAATCTGTCTCAAAATTCCTGGGATTCTTTATATTCTACTCTCTTAGAATACGGGAGATTGCCTGCACAACATTGGCCACATAAGCTAGGCAGTAACGAGAGAGCCTTGACATAGTCAGTGTAGTATATATTATTATCTACGTGTGTGTGTCTATGTATTTTACGTGTTGCATGTTTTAGTTCACCATGTGTTTTGGGCTGGTGGCCCGTAACAATAAATGTTCGAGTTCGAGTTCGAGTTCTCTCTCTCTCTCTCTCTCTCTCTCTCTCTCTGCATTGATATACATTCTTCATCGTATGTTATGCCACCATCAGCTGTGCGAGTCGCTGGGCTTCGAACCACTGTGTTTGAATGCAAGCTGAGACGTATAGGTTTGAGACGTATGTGAGGAGGCCCTCGGGGGTTGCAGCTAATGACATGCAAAATGGATCTGATCTCCGCCCAGATAGAGACGTATATGCGTACATCTCTCCATCCCAACCCAGCACCGCTGTGTCTTCCAGTCCGCCTGTCTCCTGATCTCCTGTACCTTTCAGCTTATCTCATTCACAATGCATACGATCTGTGGCCTACCGAGGCCTCAAAGGTTACCTTTGCTTTGGTGTTTCTTTGTGGGGGAACACCTGCACAGTTCAACCATGTATGAGAGGCTGATTCTGTGCTGCTGCTTTGGTTTTGGTTTGTTTGTTTGTTTGTTTGTTTGTGCAAGGCCATCATTCACGTTTACAGTTTTGGGTTCCTCCAACCATGACCTTGACCTTGAAGATATGTCTGCTTGAAGGTAGTGACTCGATTGTTCATCATGACAACCCCGTCTCATTAGGGTCTATTTATCTGTAGTGCACGGTTTGATTGAAATCAAAGTGTCATACTGGTTAAAAAATAAAAATTAAAAAAAAGGTTGCAGGGTTAGCCAAGGTCAGATCAGGAAAACTGGCAATCCGGCTAAACAATTTACATGCACAGACACGAAGTGACATAGACAGACTAAGGTTTCCTGATGGATGCATGTGCATGTGTATTAGTCTGTTCTGGAAGCTGTGCTGGAAGTGTAAGTACAGGCATCATACTCACCGATCTCCTCCGTGCCGCCCGTGCAGGAGTTTTTACAGTTGTGTCCCAGGCGGCCTAGCGACTCGATGTAAGCCCTGGCCGCTGTGGAGGCGGCTGTGGACAGGACGTGACACAGCGGTCAGTAAAAAGGATCATTGTTTCTAGTCAGGGGTCAGCAATGGGTCGGTATCGAGGTCAGTAACAAGACGTGACGTCATGCTGAGCGAAAAGAATCAGTCGTGGAATCAGGTGAGCACAGTGACTGAGATAAGACTCCAAGTGGCTATAAAAGTCGTGTTGGAAGCTCCTGATGTCAGAGAGAGAGAGAGAGAGAGAGAGAGACTGAGAGAGAGAGAGAGTTGTTAACAGAGTCGTTTCTCAAAGGCCGTTTTAAAAAAAAATCGTGCTTGTTTTCTCGTACAAAAATGTACATGATCGTTCTGATAAAGAACTACACAAATGGACGACTCCACTCCTGACAATGAAAAGGGCCGAGCCCCAAGAATTCAGCCAATCGCGTCCCGCGGCATGATGAGCACAAAACCTTTTGCCAGACACTACAACGAGGAAAGCACATGTACTTTGATATGACTGAAACACGGAAAGAAAACAGTAAGTCGACGTCATTAGAGGCAAAAAACACCTCTTATTACGTCCATCTCTTTCATCTAAAAAATTACGCCTTTTCCCATACAATAGCGTCATGGACAAACTGTATTTTGCCAATACACGGCAGAGTAAAAGCCTCGGGGCTTGCCGAGTGGAGTCGTCTATTACTAGACAGGCCAAGGAAACGACGTTGCACAAACTGACCGCGGGTTGAGAAACTAGTGACGCGCCAACGTACAGAACGTGAAAGCCTTCGTCTACTTAGCCCCAGCCCCTGAGAGAGGAGAGATGAAAACATAGCGCTGTTTCCAGCATGGCAATTGTTTGAATGTTTCTTAGCGTAAGCTATAAAAGATTCACTGAGAAATGCTGGGCACATCGCTGAGACAACAAATGCCTGGTCAATGGAGAGAAAGAGAGAGAGAAAGAAAGGAAATTGTGGGAGACATAATAAGCATCCCTGTCTCAGTCCATGTCACATAGAACACACAGAAATGTGTGTGTGTGTGTGTGTGTGTGTGTGTGTGTGTGTGTGTGTGTGTGTGTGTGTGTGTGTGTGTGTGTGTGTGCCGTAGTTACGAGAACTTCATGATTTTTTTTTTAAATTTTGACCAGCGAACACACTTCCTGCCGTGCTCAGTAAAGAGCTACTTACCAACAAGAGCCTTGTGGTAGGTTTTGGCGCATGTTAGTATCTGTCGAACAGCCGGGTTGAACTGCTCCGCTAGATTCTGAAAAAAAACAACCAGCAAGTCCTCACAGTTACGTACTGTTGGCCAGATTTGCTAACCTAGCGACACAACGCACCCCCCCCCCCCCCCCCACACACACACAAACACAGAGGGAGGGGCCGGGGGGAGGGGGGATCTGCACACAATCAGTAACGAACCACTAGGCGAATCAGCGCTTGAAACTCACCGTGTTTACTGTGCCAGACACATGACACTATTACAAAATAATAGCCCCCCCCCCCCCCATCGACTGGGACACAGATGACCAAACGCTCGTTGCTACAACTGCACAATACAGGCAGATGCGACAGACACAACTGAATCATCACGGTCATCCGACGTACACACAAGGACACTCACATGCAGCGAGCAACACTAAATGACCGGCAGACCAGCTGTCTGTGTCCTGTTCTTTGCTATCTGGACAACTAACTTATCTGTTGGTTCGCATGGTCGCGCACAATTCTTGACCAGTTAGTTATCTTGGATTACCCACGTTGTAGTCAGTCTCTATCTTCGCGTAAGTAGTTGGTGTTGACGCGAACGCCGAAATTTGTTCATCTAGATCATGCGGTCGAATGCCCGCCCAAACTTCTCCTGTTTCTCCCGTCGATTACAAAATTATCGTGACGAACCCTCCCATGTTAGGAAACTGAAGTGAACTGATAACCACCACTACGCGTATCATCATACTTGTTTTTTTGTTTTTTTTTTCCTTCTCCGATTGTCTTGTCCGTTACACAGCTTAAAGGGGAAGTGTGGGGGGGGGAGGGTGGTAAAAAGAATGTTTGATCCGGGAAATTCACGACTGTAAAAAAAAAAAAAAAGCACACCACTTTGAGGCATTATGGACGTCGACGCTAATCCCCCAGGCAAAGAATGGGGACTTTTTACAGTTTTGTCTCTTTGTCTGCCTGTCCGTCTGTTGGCACATGTCCCCCAGTTTGAGAACTTTGCGTCCTTTAAAAAAAAAAAAAGACTGATGTCAGATTTGCCACAAGTCGCATACTCTGCCGGCAAAGCCGTGGCACGACTAAAACTGAGTGATACGGGAAAGTCATTTATATAAAGACAAGAGAACTAAAGGACTGCTTGTACTCAAGTGAGTTTTGGCCATTGTGGATTTTTGAGCATTCAATGATTCGATTCACTTCAGTTGTTGACGTTGAACGCCCTTAAGTGCACGTCCTAAATAGTGTGTGTGTGTGTGTGTGTGTGTGTGTGTGTGTGTGTGTGTGTGTGTGTGTGTGTGTGTGAAAGAGAGAGAGAGAGAGAGTCTCCGAATCAGCGATGTTTTCCATTTTATCGGTAACTGAAAAATCTGTGTCATGCGTGCGTAGGACTTTCAGTTAAAAATAGCACACATTACCTGATGAGCATCCTCACAGAAAGCACGCACATACACTGACAGATCGAACGGTTAGCTACCCGGAATACGCCCGTCCGTCAGTTACTGTTACCTACCCGGTAAATGTTCTCAGTCAAGCGATGCACGTCCTCCGAAGTGTTCATAATCCTTGTCCACAGTTTTTCACTGAGCCGCCGTCACACGAGAAAACAGCACCTTTCCCAGTTAAAAACTCCTTATTCCACGTGTGTGAGCGAGAGAAGAAATGAGAGGGATGAAAAACACGCCCTGTTGAACACACAGAGAGAAGGCACAGCACGGCGACATTGGCGGGCACGCCGCATGGTATGATAGATTTTTCTGGGCGTTGTTCCACTCGCTCACCTCGCTCACTGTCTCTTGCTGTCTGTCCGCAACACGGCGATAGCAGGATAGCACTGCGCACGACGCGCGGCCGGGCATCTGTCAGCAAACGCTGCTGCGATACAGGGACCTGTCGGCAGTCCAAGTCTATCTTCGTCAGCATGGCCGATTTCTGCCGGGGTAGGTGGGTGTTTGCGAGTTTAACGTCCTTTTTCCACCACGTAAGGGTGATATCAAAGACGGGGCAGCGAGAAAAAGGCCAGCACAAATATTTGGCCCCAGCCGGCATTCGAACTCACAACCCGAACATTGAAAGACCAACTGTGACGCTCTACCATTCGGCTATCCCGGCTCCCCGTAATATCGCCGTCAAAAGTATCCTCAGCAGAATAGACGAACCCACTCGGCAAGGCCCGGGGCCAAAGCCGCGTCCCTTTACTTTGTCGTGTACTGGTAAAACACAGTACGTCCATGGCGGGGGAGCCGGGGTGGCCGAATGGTAGAGCGTTGGACTTCTAATGCTCGGGTCGTGAGTTCGTATCCCGGCTGGGGCTAAATATTTGTGCTGGCTTTTTCATCGTTGCCCCGTCTTTGATATCACCCTTATGTGGTGGAAAAGAACGTTAAAACCCCAAACACCCACCCACCCACCTCCATGGCGCCGTTTTGTGGAAAAAGGGGTGATTTCTTCAAGATGAAAGACATTTTGGGAAACGTTCCTTTTCTTACTCTGGTCCTGCTACATGGAATACTTTACCAAAGCCCCTCAGAGATTGTCCTACACTGTCGTCTTTTAAATCTAATCTTAAGACACACTTGTTTTTAAAGTATCTGGACTGATCTGCGCGATCATACCAATGAGCTGTGACCTCAAAATGCGCAAGGTCCCATTTTTAATGTCTTACATTCACCTCCTCACAACTACTGTCTTTTAAGGTTTTATCTAGCTCATTCCAATCTATCCTTTTGTTTTGGGTTTTATCACTGGTACTTGTTCTTGGTTTTTAATTGTCTCTGTCTATCCTTTATCATTTCTACTCAGTCGTGTTGTGTGTGTGTGTGTGTGTGTGTGTGTGTGTGTGTGTGTGTGTGTGTGTGTGTGTGTGTGTGTGTGTGTGCGTGCGTGCGTGCGTGCGTGCATGCGTGTGTGTGTGTGTGTGTGCTCTTTTACTTTTTAGTTGTTCTTACGTAGTGTACACTGAGTGAATTTTTTTTTTAACTTCGGTTTTAGAATGTAAGGCGCCTAGAGCTCGCCTCCCGGGGATAGGCGCCCTATAAATATTATTATTATTATTGATGTAATGGTATTTTTCCTCAAATGGCGTCACTGGACTTAATGCTTTCTTTCCATGTTTCAGTCATATCAAACTACACGTGTTTCCCACGTTGTAGTGCCGGTCTGGCAAAAAGCTTGCCAGACCATGCCATGTATCAGTTGCGATCATCATGCCACGGGACGCGATTGGCTGAATTCTGCTGGCTCGGCACTTTTGACTGACAGGAGTGTAGTGGTCTATTGTGGCACCAGCAAATCTTCTATCCCCGTCTGACAGAATGACGGTTTATACTGGGTTCTCATCGTAATATGAATCGCGAACGAAATGGCCGGACTGAGAACTTGATTATGGCATCTCAAGTTAACTTGATGTTACCTTGACATTGCGTGTGTGTTCCGTAGTGACTTGAGTAGTGTGTGTCAGTGTTGTTGTTGCTTTTGTTTTGAGGAGGAACGTTTCTGTATTGAGTTAATTGTTCATACAATTTTGTAACAGTCTATGAATAACGTATACAAAGTCTGTTTTGTTGGTGAATTACATACTGCAAAATGTGGAGTGGTGTCTTTAGACCGTTTCTGTTTGCAAAATGTTTAGATCTTAGTTTACGCCAGTAGATTCTTCGCCAGTCCGGGAACCTTACCACATTTTCTATCCGCAACCTGTTCAAATCTACTCATTTCCCAAGCCGCCTTCTCGGAATACATTCTGATGCATTCTCACCAAAACTGCCGGTCCGTCCCCTTGTCGAAGGCGCCATTGTGCATAGCACATACTAGTCATGATGTCCCTCTTCTGTAACCTAGGGTCATGGATCCAACCATAGGAAGAAACATCAACACATTAATATCTCTGTGGTGGCTGAACCAATATTTAAATAATGATAGGACAAAATCGACGCTGAATAACGCTCCATGAAAATATACACTTTCCCCTGCAAGCTACAGTGCGTGCGTGTCTCAGCGGAAAATGTCCAACGTTAACTGCGACTGAGGTGAGGTTCGCCGTGTGCCATAGGGGATCACATTCTAACTTCAGTCAAGCACAGTTAGTAAACATCATCGTACAGGTTAGGTACGCTGCCATTTTTCTTACAATAGCCTGACGTTTTCCTATGCTTAGCCACCACGCAAAAGATGTAGCCACCAAAAAGTTTGTTCGCTTGGATCCCTAACCCCAGGATGTGACTTCCCCGATCACTCACGGGTTACCCGAACTAAGCGCACACATGCCTCGACTGTTTTTTTTTTTTTTTTGTTTTTTTTCCCCCACTTCCACATGGATTGATTCCCTTCGCTGGAGACCCAGGTGATAAAGCGGACTCCGCAAATGTAGCATGTATTTGTGTAAGCGACCCTCAACCACGAAGGCTGTATAGTTCACACATTTTCATCAATATAATCATGAATTGCGGTTATAGTTGGAAGGGTGAATTATAATCAACGACTAAATGTTGCCCAAAGAGAGTCGTTACAGATTTACAGGATGAATACAAACGTCAGTTATGCCCAAAATTTCTAAGACCGTTTGATGTCTTCAAATTTTCTCTTTATTTCAGTGGAAAATACAAGATAATTATCTACGCCATGCAAAAACAATCAATTTGCACAGAAATGTGCCTGTCAGAAAGGCACAAAACATAATCATCAAGCCACTATTTCGTCAAATGGTTGAAGGCACAAACAAGCTCCCTGGATATGCACATAAAAATCACATGGATTGTAGATAACGTAAATTGGACGTAACTAAAGATTATAACAGTCACTGGTATTCAACCAAGTACTAATGGACTTTGCTGATCCAAAGTGGGACTTTTCAATTCTCACGACCACCAAAAGAAAAACAGAAACAAAATAAGTAAATAAATAATAAATAAAGGAATAATAATAATAATAATGAGCAAACAAATAAATAAATAAATGGAGAGAGAGAAAATTTGGAATTACTTAAATGATAATGATATAATACCTTTCTGACGACTGTTGATACCAAAGTATTTACAGCGATATTAATGCTGGAATTGCTAACGTGTTAACGAGTCAAAATTCGGGATGGATTTCAAGACAAGTACATTAAAAACGTTTGACGTGTTGTTGTCTTTTTCAACAGCATAACACTTTGACCAACAAAATCAAACCACTGGCGGTCACGGTATCACTGCTTTTCTCTCACAAGCATAACCGTGTTGTCAGCAGTCTCCTGGATTCAACTGCCTGTGCCTGTACTCTGCACTGGACTCATCTTGGCGACAAACTCGTCACCCCAATCGTCACAGTAAGACTGGATACAAGCAGATATGACTGATCTCAATATATTCTCTGGTTGAGCGTGCTCTGCTTCACAATACGTGACTTCTGTTTTACTGCAATTGCTGAAATTTCGTCTCTGGCACCGGAGAATGTTCAGTAGCCGGCGACGATGCCGTCCGCTCTGGGGTCTGACCCTGCCCAGTACACTGACGGCTGTCTGCACACGCTGCCTGACCTGTCCCACCATGCACCGCGCGTGATCACCTGACCCCGACCCAGTATCGCCCTCCCGTGACCAGAAGCGACCTCTGTGACATTGTGACCCATGTCACGCAGCTTCTGAATCACGTCGGGCTGGATACCCTGCTCAACCACCACCGATCCCAGGTTGCCGCCGCTGCGCAGACAGAAAGACAAAAACACGAAAATATACGGCATTGTCGTGACAGGCAAGTCACAGCAAAGCTGACCCCAAAATCATCGAATCCCCTGATTTGTAGGAATTTAGTTGCCCTCCCCCCCCCAACCCCCAACACCCCCTCCCCCAAACGAAACAAAATCACACACACACACACACACACACACACACACACACACACACACACACACACACACACACACACAGAGTACAGAACAACAACCAAAGAAGGAAAAATAAACTTTATGACAACACAAAAAACACAAAGAAACACCAACAACGACAAACTTCTTCAATTTAACTTCACAGACTGCTAATAAGGTCTAGATATACGTGTTTGACTTTTCTTTGTCTTCAAAGAACATACCTGTACGAATCTCCAACGCAAATGCGCGGTTTGTCAAGGGCTTGTTGAGGGTTCATGCCAAATTCCAGCTGATTCAGCAAGACCTGTTGATACACAGTAAAAAGGTCAGTCTTGGTGAAATTTGGAAGGCACTAAGATGGTTCCTTTGTCTCTGAAGACAGTGACACATCAGTGATCACTACAATACAATGCAATGCACTACATCTTGCGTTTGTGACAATTCTCAGAATTCTGTCTTCCTGGTGCTGGTTCCTGTAGCCTAGAATAGACGCATACCCGGCATTTTCACTGCCTGTCAGCGTCATTCAAACCCACGCTACAGGCAATGTCCCCCATACTGACAAGCCAAGCAGGAAAACAGCCCCACACGACAAACCCTTGTTTCCGCTCGTTAACGACAGAAATAAAATGACGAGAACATAGCTGAGTCCACATAGGTTATCTACCACGCGGCTACCCAGAGTGTGCGACGAAGAAAAGGAATACAGCTGCATATCCTCTGCAAGCAGAGACTTACTGCACTCCCGCACCTAAAAAAAAAAAAAAAGTTGTTTGCCGAGCGGTAGCGGCTGAGATGCATCTGCACTGGGAGTGGTCAAACCGTGCAGAGGGTTTGATCCTCGATGCAGAAAAAGAAAGACATGAAACGTGTTCCTGGTACATGTACATGCATAATAATAATAATAATACATGTACATGTACATGCATACACAGGCTATATTCCGTGCACTCTGTTTAGGGGCTAATGCTATCGTTTTTATACTCACAGCTGAACTGTGTTCGTGGTACCTATCATCACACCACTTGGACAGTGACAGCGTCTGTAATGCTGGCACTGAGCCAACAGAAGCGTACTCACTGACGCGGCGACCACAGTCGAGGAATTTGAATGTTCGACCGCTCGCGCAGAGTGTAAACAACACTGTATCGCATTCAGAACTGTACTAACCATCAAGCTAGAGTATTTCGAGCGTAAAAGCGCACTCACGAGCGAAACTGTTCCAAAACATTAGTTCGGGCAACCCATGAGTGATCGGGGACGCCACATCCTCGATTTCAGGAGAAGGGAGACCATGACTACCAAAACATAAGCTGGCTTAGCAAAGATGGAATTAACAAGTTTAATCCGTGAGTATGCACGTATCAGCGTTGAATAAGATTACCTGCACGTGCCCCTGTGGCTGCATGAAGCCACCCATGACACCAAAGGCGCTCATCAGCTCACCTGTCAACAAAGAGACACTGTCCAGTTAGAGCACAAATGAAACGCCTATTGCAACTCATATTGTGCACCACCACAAAAAAAAAACTCTACACGTATCTTTAGCTAGGCAGTATGCGACACATGGCGTCACTAGTAACTGGAACAAAGTTAGCAGTTAAATGCACCATTTCACAGCATTGTGCGAAATAAGAAAGATAAGTACAGTGAGGTATGATTTCTTTCAAGAGGGACGTTTGGACTCGCCCATGTTAGGAGGCTAGATCAGAGCCGTATAGTCTAGCGGTACCCCGATCTAATGTTCTAAAATGGGACTCGTCTTGAATGATCAGACCGGTACATGTATCAGCAGTGACGCGAGCTCTCTGTCCCATCGGCTTCATTGGCGTTAGCTAACGCCAGTGAAGCCGATGGGATAGAGATGGAGACACCCTAGTGTTTCGTTAATGCGTATACTATTCGTATTTACTTACTGATTTATTTGTTTATTCACTTATTCGTTCATTCACTTCTTTACTTATTGAGTTGTGTGGGATATTTCGTTTCGTTTTTGTTGTTGTTATCGTTGTTGTTGTTGTTTTAAGCTTGTGTGCGTGTGTGTGTGTGAGTGAGTGTGTGTGATGAATTGCATTGTACCTTTCTCTGTGAGTGTGTGTATAGTGCTTGTCTTGTCAATCTGTTAAAACAAAAACACCACCATCACCAACACCACCACCACCACCACCAACAACAACAAAAGGAATTAAAGGGCGCAGGCATTTGGGGAAGATTTGCACTGATGCTGCACGCGATTCAGTATACGGTAGTCGCTCGTAGCCATTCAGCATGGGCCCCACATCAAATATCCAAAATACCCGCGGCCTTTAAGAAAAGACTGGGATAGATTCTTAAACAAATTGGAACGCCAGCCAAAGCTGTTTCCTGGGCTTGGTTACCAATGAGAGGTGTATAGGAATGGAAGTGTACACTGACTGAAAGGACCAGGAGGCGGCGTAAGTTACCGGTTTGGGCGTTGGTGACCATGGACGGGATGATGGTGTGAAATGGCCGCTTGCGGGGACTCAACACGTTGGGGTGGTCAGGATCCAGTGAGAACCCGTAACCACGGTTCTACAGGTGATAAACATAGGTCACAGTCATCATCACAAGAGTAGGAAGGTGGGTGGGGCAGAGAGACAGGGGGGGGGGGGGGGGGGCACAAAATTCATTCGGAAAGTCACAGAGTCGAAAGAAGTCTACCGGTGTTTGGTAAAAGGACACAAACGTTATGGGTCTGGGAAGCACTTAGGCCCTTTAGATCGCCGGCAGCTTAAAAATGGACATTCTGTTATTCAGTGCGCTACCATGTCTGCCGATGGTGGCTCGAAAAGGGTAAGCCACCTGTAACATTTCACCCTCCAACGGCCAGACGGTAGGCGCAATTAGAATACACGCATATCACAATGTCAAAGATTAAATTGCCGGCTTAACTCTTCCAACTTTGTGGAGAATCTCAGTGAATACGACTACTGACCGAAAGTGTAGTCAGCAACTAGACTTACTTGCAGTGTGAAACCGCAGCCCTCCGGCACAATGGCGGTGCCAAAGCCCATGAAGTTACTGTTGATGAACGAACACGCGTTGCCTTGTGTATCGGCCGTACAGAAGTACACAGTGTCGCTCCCGAGCAGTACAGGAGACCCGCGCTTGACGTCCGCCCTGGCCCTGAAAACACACACACACACACACACACACACACACACACACACACACACACACACACACACACACACACATACACACTGAGTGACTGAGTTCCCCTGTGTTTGATTCACTCATAACTGGAGTTATAAGTGGGGTCATCGGGAGGTTTTCTTCGGGTACTCCGGCTTCCTCCCCCTCTTCTTTGGAAATGTTCACAATAAACGCAATTCTAATTTCCGAAACTGAAATCGCTGAGATGACCATTCGCACCATGTGTGTGCAATGACTCTGATCATGTGCAGTGTCACACTGTGAAAGAATACGTGTGATTCACGTGAGCGTGCGTGTTGAGTTCAAATACGGACACATGAAGAGACTTTCCTCCGAGATTTCCACCCTCATTACTGCAGACAGTCTGAGAAATTGTGTTCATCGACCATTGAACCGGAGCCTTGTTCTCAGGTTAACTGTCTTCACTCAAGACCTCTGAACTTGTGACTGTCGTGTCCACTGAGCTGAAACGTAATACGGATGCCTTTCTCTCAAAGGTCATGTCCCGTCTGACCGACACACGGTCATCACCACACTGTCCTCCCTGACCTTGCTGACTGACCTTGAGGCGTCTATGAGCCCCCTCCTTTTGCTGGCGTAGTCTTTGCCCAACAGTTCCCATACCGGCACGTTCACCACATGTGGGTCCCCCGTGTACCAGGCAGTGTCCGCCATACCCAGTTTTATTGCCTCAATCACCAGATGAAGGTACTCGGCGCTGTTGCACTGAAGCGCTGTGTGCACAAAACAGGAACAGAAGACAGGAAGATAAAACACAAAGAAAGCGTTGAGTACCGGAACGTCAGTCAGCAAGCCATGGCCTTGACTACCCTGTTTCATCAAGATCTACAATGATGCAAAGTTTGACTGAAATCGATTAACGGTTTCAGAATTATCAAACAGTACGAACTGCCGGACAGACCAAAAGACCCATGGCTATACAGACAGACAGACAGGGTCAAAAACAAGAGTCCCCTTCTCTTCCCTGAAGGATGAAGGCGCTTAGAGCCTGTTGTGTACATGTATAAGCGCCCTATAAGTCTCCTATATTATTATTATTATTATCATTATTATAATGTCCTATTATTAAAACAAAACCGCCACCCTACTTAGTATGCACCTTGTATGTCAAAGCCCTCCAGTATGTTGAGAGCGAGAAGGGCGGTAAGTCCCTGTCCGTTGGGCGGCATCTCCCACACACGGCATTCCCTATACTCCGTGCTGATTGGCTCGTCAAATGTCGTCTGGTGGCTTGCAAGGTCATCCAAGGTCAAGAGACCCCCGTGTTCCTGCACCGCGCGGCTGATGGCTTGTGCTATCCGACCCTTGTAAAAACCTTCCTTGCCTGACGACGCCAGCTCCTGAAATCGGACATTAGCGTTGTTGGAAAAGAACAAAGCAGCTTCACAATTTGAGCGCACTCGCACCATCACTGAACCACCTGCAAGGCGTTCAATGTCTCCGTCACAACTCACAACACTGACTGGCAGGTTACAAGAGTGAGGGGCAGCTACCCTAACTGCACAGTTCAGCTGAACGCCACTCAAATCCAGACAGCCTGACAGGTTGGTCACATTTGATTTCTCCTTCACCGAGACAGATGGACTTAGTGCCAAAGCCCGTAAAATGTTGTCACCACTTTGCAAAAACATGTAGTCAGCCACGGTCATGTTGACAGTAAAGTTACTTCAGACAATAGGCCAAGTCAGTGGTTTTCTTTGTTTTCAGTTGTTGCTGTTGTTGTTTGCTTTTTTCTGTTTGTTTCTTTAAGTCGCGTGCCGGATTGGGCTTCTGGTTTGATTAGCGTTTGGTTGACTGATTTAAATAAATCCGAAAAGGAAATAAACTAGTTCTGGTGGTTCTCCACTATGTAGACTAGTACACCGTAAAACGGGGAACAGCTAGTGGTATAGTATAAGAAGCTCGACCGTGGAACAGACAGTCTAAAGGCGCGTGATCATGGCTGACCTTGAACGTGTCAGCGAGGCGTGGGAGGGTGATGATCTCCCCATGACGCGGTGCCCGTCCGTTCAGCAGCATGTCCCGCCCGTGACGGTTAGCAGGCGCCTGTAGTGTATCCTCGCCTGAAACAGCCACACACAGTCACACTGGGTGCTTCACAGAGTCGACGCCTTTATGGTATGTGCGCAGCGTGTTCGAGTACATGCATCACACGGAGCGAAACCACGTAACACCTCTGTGTTGAAGCAGCTCCACTGGCTACGCGTGAAATTCCGCTGCCAGGTCAAAATTGCGACGTTCGCCTACCGATGTTTCGAAGGATCTCTTCCTCCATATCTGTCTGTTTCACTTCAGTTTTGCCGGCTTACCACCCGTCTCCCACGCTTCGCTCCGCCGCTGAAAAGCGTCTTAAAACTCCGAAAAGAAACACGAAAACTGTCGGAGAGCGACCTTTCAGTTATTTTGCCGTGACAAGTCTGGAACCCCGAGCTGCCAATCAAACTACGTAATCTGGCAACACTGTGCCAGTTCAAATCAAACCTTAAGACTCACCTTTTCCGTCAGGCCTATGGATCTAACCCCTCAGTCCATCACTTCTTTTCTTTTCTTTTTCAGTGTGTAGTATATTTGTATCAGTGCCGGAGGGGAGCGCTTGAAGAGGGAGGGTGGTGTTTGCGTATCAGTGTGTGCCAGTGTGTGTGTGTGTGTGTGTGTGTGTGTGTGTGTGTGTGTGCGCGCAATGAGTCCTACCTCTACCTTTACCTGCGCTCTATCAGTAAATATTCTTCTTCTTCTTATCATTACGGCCGTACTGAGTGTTTTTGTTGTTGTTGTTGTTGTTGTTTAGGGATTCCACGTCTTTTTCCACCACCCTCGGGTGATATCAAAGACGGGGCAACGAGAAAAACGCCAGCATACTTTTTTTTTTTTACCCCCATCCGGGATTCGAACTCACGACTCGAGTATTGATAGTTCAACGCTCTGTCAGCACGACTATCCCGCCCCCCACCCCCACCCCCGGGCCCCTTCCGGACGTAAATGAGGGTACCCCCCCCCCCACCCCCGGGCCCCTTCCGGACGTAAATGAGGGTAATTAGTGTCGGACTTGAGGAGCAACGCACTGACTGGGTGTTCGGGAGTTTTACGTCACTTTCCACCACGTAAGGGTGGTATCAAAGACGGGGCATCGAGAAAAAGACCAGAACAATCACGACCCGAGCATTGTAAGTCCAATGCTCTACCATTCCGCTATCCCGGCTCCCTCACTGACTGTTAAAAAAAAAGGGGGGGGGGGGAGAAGAAAGGAAGCTAATGATGTGATGTCAACTAACTCTGATAAATGTATATATATACACTAATCGAGTGAGGAACGTGTTGGAGCGTTTCCAGGCGACTTCATTAATGAGCAACCTCATCAGGCTCATGCCATCTCCCGCAAGCGCCCATCTGCGTCTACCTAATAAATCGATATCAAAAGAACCTACTTCTTTTCCAGAATGTCGCCGTGACCTCTTGTACAGGGAACCCGGTTGTTGCTAAGGTGATGGCTGGCTCCAGTATCTGCCGGAGACTCAGCTGGACAGACAGGAAACCAAGCAAATTAGTTACATTAACTCCGTGCACTTAATTTCATTAAAAGCGTGTACGGAGCAGTGGGTGCTGACCTGATCAACATCATCCCTGATGGAACACATGGGCAGTTGTCATCTCATCTTCTCTGGTCTCATTAAAGGGCGGTGACTCCGAGCCTAAGTCTGGCTGTCGAAAAAAGTGTCACGGTGGCCGATACTGACAATTTACTTTCAGTCCCGAAATTTTTGACGTGGAACACACACACACACACACACACACACACACACACACACACACACACACACACACACACACACAAAGTCAGTAAAACCTTTATCGTTAGACTTCAAACAGAGACATTTTTACTCATAGACAAGGAAACTTGACCATAAAAAAAGAAAAACAATGTGAATAGTCCTTTCAGACACACCTTGCCGCTACCAAGTTGCTCAACCGTGTCCACCCATGCTGCAGCAGCGCCAGGGACCGTGACGGCGTGGCCGTGACGAGGAGGAAACTTGCGGGTGCTGGAAAACCCGTCCGCTGCCAGACGGGACAATGTTGCCTCCGCGCTGCTCCTCCCGCTGGACCGGGAAACGGGGTACACACACACACACACACACACACACGCGCGCCACGGCCGGCACACACAGATTATCTCATGATTATTACTGACTGATCATGATCATCATCGCGGCTGCGGCACGGAAATATGGAGGACGCAAGTAAAATATCATATACGGTACCTCGCCCCCGGCCTTCACATCCGGGCCCCTCTCCCTCGGCCCAACTGACTCCTGTTTACCTGCCCCTAGGTGACTCGTCACTGATAAGTCAACCGCTCGGCAAATTGACAACCACTAATCCGGCTACGGACCCTCACTGAGTGTCAGACGGTCGTCAGTGAAAACTGAGGCCGTAACGTTCCTTGCGTAGGAAAGTCAGTGACGTCTTCACCGGCCAGAGACGTACGGCAGTCTAAACATGTCAGTGATGTACGTCCGCTGTGGTCTTACGGCGGCTGTCTCGGCTATGGGCATCGCTGACGGACTCGGACCACATCACCGAGTACCCATCATCAATAATGGCCGGATACACAATGAAGCAGCTCTACGGGAACTATAACCACAGCGGCCCTATCAATAATAGATCGGATATGGAATGAAGCAGACGTTTCTATTGGCACTGACCTGCCATTGAGCCCCTTCACCTGGCCGGACTGTGCGTGATAGAAAAGGCAGAAGGCGTCGCCACCAATCCCTGTGGAGCAAGGCTCGGTCACGTTGAGTGCCGCTGCTACAGCTACTGCTGCATCCGCTGCGTTACCACCCGCCTTCAGGATGTCTACAGGACAAAGACCTCAATCAGTTGAACTATGATCTATTGGCCGGATGCCCGGCTCAGCGGCCGGCACCTCCGTCAGTCACCAAAATTAAACCCCGGCCGCCGGGCCCGGCAGCGGCAGTCAGTCTCGAGGAGCACCAACCCGGCCCTCCCTACACTCCTCACACACACTGACACACACACACACACACACACACACACAGTGTGACTCACACTCCCAGTTCGTTTGGACTAAAAACATTTCCGTGTGACACCACTGCAAGAGCCTGTTACCGTGAAGGTTTGCTTGTTTTTGTATGGCCGGTGCTGCGGCAGACTCACAGTTTGATGAGGTATCAAGGTGCTCTGCGGCACTGGTACGGCACTGACCCAGAGCTCTGCTGCACCAAGGACCCTATATAAATCCTCTTGGTTGCACAGATTTCTTGCTACCGCGTGTACCGTACTTACCCAGTCCGATCTGTGAAGCGAGAGGCTGGCTGGAAGCGACACAACCGTGCCCACATACCATAACCGGGCGCCGCGACTCAAACTCCATTTTGTAGTCCCGCGATCACTACTGGCTTATGCAAGCTCTTTGGTCCTGGCCACGTGTGCACGCTGCCCCGGTGACAGTGTTCGAGTTTCACTGGCTGATACAGGACGGCTTGCGATGAACCCTGGCGATTCACCGAGTTGTTCGTACTGTTTGCTGGGGTCACCGCTGTACACCGGCCGGTTCAAGGGCGCATTATGGGGGTGGGGGGGGGGGGGTGCCATAATTACCTAGGACGGGGACTAATGCGGGTACGTAGGCCTGAGGAGACTATGAGAAAGTGCACCCACTCCAGCAGCGAGACTATCGACACGTCGCGGTAGGCTTGTCAAATTCGAGAAAACATTGGTCCATCGACACCTGGACTATCGACCGTAGAACTATCGACACATAGGACCATAGGCCGGGACGGCACCCATTAGTGTGTCAGCAGTCGTACGTGACGGCTAATAACTTGACGACAGCCGTTTGCAAAGTAGCGCAGTGAGACAGGATGATAACTGGATACACTATACTTTAAACCCAAACTTGCACCGTACAGTCTGTTACAGTCAAGCTCTTTCTGACACAGTTGTGACGTCTGGATCAGCTGATATATCACTACTGATGTATCACTACACCACAGGTTGCCCACAATCGGTACTGATAGTGCACACGCTCAACGCCGAACTGTCCTGAACTATGATTGCAGGGAGGCAACCGGACCAATGTTGCATTCTTGCGCGCCCATCAACACTCTCCCCTTCTCGATCAGTTGTGGGTAAGAGCCGTTTGCTTTAGCTGAGACACATTTCTGTGTGTTTAGTGTTCTACACATGTTTATTTTTCATTGTAATTGTTGACAGATGAGGCTGTGAGGCAATCTACTAAAACTAGTTTACAACACCCATTCATCCATCAAACACACTTCCATACCAGACAATAAGAAAAACTTTCATCAGTGATTATAACTTTTATCAGTAAAACACTCCAGAAATATGTTCTAGATGAGATTAAACTGTAAATGTTAGTAGGAGAGATAACAAAAGTATTGATGTGGAAACTGTACAAATTATCTTTCACACTAAAAGCAGATGATGTGCATCATACAAGTGGAAATAGTGTGAAAGGCATCACATGAACAGTGTAAGTATCAGAACATGTACACAACATCCAATGGACATTAGCATGAGATCACATCCATAAAACAACCCAACTGCTTCGAAAGAAATTTTCTTGTGTTGGGGAATTGAACAGCATCACAATAGTGAGGGTACGTAAGCACAGGTGAGACAAAATGTACACTGTAACAACTTTACCATAATTTCAACTTCGAAACATTTGAACCAGCGGTGTGCAAAATGTTATTATTTCCTCCTTTTTTTTTAAAGGAGTATGGTCAGTTTCTTGTAAAACCTCTTGACTAATTCAAAAAACTTACATGGGCTAATATACATAAAGACTTTACTGATTCTGACAATGACATACATGCCGTGATTACCACAAGTCCTTTATGAATATATACTGCCGAGCTGTTTTGTACAGTTCGTGTCCACACAGTTTACTGGAGACAAAATACAGCTTCCAAAAAACAGACGTGCTGTCTAATTTACATGGACACGGTGATACAAACAGTGACATAGTATCAGCAGCTGAGGCAGGCTAAAGCCCTGAGGGTAATGCTCCCATGAAATAATGTATGCTCAAAATTAAATATTTGATCTAGCGGCGGATCTCTGCTCCTACATGAATAGTTAATGATGGATGGAAGCAGTCCAGTTGAAAAAAAGAAATGCAAACCAAACAACCCATATACAAAGGGCATTTTTTTTTTCTTAAAAAGCTCAACATGCCTTGTCAGTTACACACTTCTTTTTTTTTTTCCCAATAACCTAATGCATGTTTTGCCAAAGAGAATGCTCTGAGTATATGTGCATGCCTTCCCTGTACATTTCTATTTCTGTGAATATACTGTGCAGTTCTTCACAGGGTCAGGTAGAAAGGCACAGGTTTCGAAATTGCCCTCAACTGGATCAGCACAAACAGAGAAAGTGATATTGTGATGTGACTGAATGCACAGCGAAAGTTTGTGATCTAGTAAATGGCTCGACGGAGCACAGGACAACTGCACAGTAGCAGCAGATTTTCCTTGTTTGAACTAGTTCACAATTAAATGGTACATTCAGCAACACAAATCGAAAACTCTGGGTTTCACACGTGTTCAGTGTCAAGGAAAACAAAGCTACAAGCAGAAAAACACTTCTGATGCAGAAGGATTACATGGACACTTATAATGTTTCATCAAGACTGCAAATCAGAAGTACTTGAGTTGATCGGAGAATGCATGTGTAAGAACTAAAACCAAGACATCAGACTTGTGGAATGAAAGTGCACTTGGTAGCCCAGTAATGACAAACACACACACACACACACACACTGCAAGCCGTGTCAAACGGATGCTGGTGACTTGTACGGTCCATGCAACAATACGATGAATTTGCGATTCCACATGCACATCAAGATAACACGCACACAGGACTGAAAGACAAGCCATCTGCATGATGGAGAGCGAAAGTTGGGTGCTTTGTCTTACACAGAAACATAGGTTTATATGCAAAAACCACCACTGATGAAGATTTCCTTAACTCATATGGGCAGTGACAGAGCTCATAAAGAGGAACATGCACAACTGGATGTAATGTAAAAAAAAAAAAAAAAAAAAAGAAGAAGAAGAAGAAAACAAAGCCTTAACAGCAGCAGCCTGATTAACTAATGTCTTGCAAAGCTCAAGGTTGATAATGGAATAGCCAAACTTAAAAAAAGGAAATTGCCAATACGTCAGCACAGTCTGACAAGAACAACAACAAAAAGACGGTACATGTACCAGTGTAGTCTCATCACCAAATTTGCTCATGAAATGATGACAAAGAAAAAACTGAAAACACTGTGTGACTGAAAATCAAGGTGACCTACAAGTCTGATCCTTTTAAGAGTAACCAGCCACCAACTACCTTTGCTAGGAATGATGACACATTGGTTTAAAAACTGAAAAAGTACTCTAAACAATCACATGCACTTGTATAGAAACCAGTACTGTGGTACCTTGAAGAGAAAGGGAAACTGAATGTTGGGGGATATCCTTTTAAATGCCCTAACGAAATATGCCTACTACACTTCCTCCCTAAAAGAGAGGCCGGAACAGCTGGAGGCGGGACACTGAGGCAGAGTTAAGCAAGCAGGGGACCAACTGGGTTGGAGTGGCAAGAACAGCCCAGAACTGAGTGCGATGGCAATGGTCGTCGATGGCCTATGCTCCACAGGGAGCCATGGGCCTAAATAAGTAAGTAACTTCCTCCCTAAAGATGCAACACTTTCCATGACTTAGTGATGGCGTGCACAACCAAAACGAATCTTCCAGTTACTGGCAAAATCATACAGCACAGCTCAGCACAACCAAGATGAAAGTCTATTGTCATTCACCGTGCATGCCAGATCTATCTCCAATGCACACACATATGTTCACAATTTTTCTGTGCTAAGTCAAGATGGAAGATTGTACATGTAGTTATGTAGTTCACTTGATTTTGAGCCACAGATTTCTGCCATGTAATGGCAAAACACAGGAAATCCACTGACATCATTTGAGGAAAAAAGGCCATTACAGGAACATGCATGTCAATGTCTTTCATCTTGAAATCACCCCTTTTCCCCTAAAAATGACGCCATGGACTCTACTGTCATTTGCCATTCCACAGCAGATTTGTTTGTTCTTCTTTCCCATTTTTGTTTCACATATTTAACTGTGTTCAAGTTTACCTTCGAAAAATCACACACAAAAAAGTAACATGACAACAAAAGGTGCAAAAAGTTTCACCTTCTCTTTCTACAATTATACAGCAGTGTTATCCTATGAACAGAAACAGTAGTAAAGAATATACAGACAGACTTGCACATTATGAAAACAAAACAAAACAAAACAAACAAACAAAAACACTTTTAAAGGACAAAATGTAAAATGTACAAAGTCAAAAACTTACTAAACTGGATCAAATCTGAAAGCAATATTATCCATGAAACAGGATTCTACACTTTTCTGTTGTTCAGTCTGTATCATTTCATAATCATTACTGTCAAGAAGAAGAAAAGCTCTTGAAAACCAGTCGCATACTCTTATCTACCAGTATAGCACTTACTAACTGCATTACATGGTACTGTAGTTTTCAATATGATCAAATGATAATGTTGTTTTCAAAACAAGCACAATGAATATTTAACAAATGCACTTACCGTAAATCTGCAGGGGAAAAATACTAATAAGGAAAATCTACAAAATTAAGTTTCCCTAAATGGTAGAGCCTCAAACTCCAACCTCTTATAACGGTTCAGAACACCATGTACATGTAGAACTAGAGATATGGATATCTGATAATGATGAACAACTTGCACAAGTTCAACTGTGATGAAAGACATCGCCACTGCAACTATAAATTTCAGCAAAATGGTGAAAGAAACAAATTATACCAATAAATTTCAGTGACACTTTTCAAACAATAAGGCCAATACACTGCACAGGTATATTTTTAGTGAGTACAATTTTCAATTCTGACTCCTACCCAACTCCACACAATACATCATAGTTATACAGTAGATGTAACCCTTCTACAATTGTTCTCATGCAATGGACCAAAAGTCTAATTATTATGACGACTGTTAATGTTTGGTGAATGGACAGACAAAGAATTCACACCGTGATCAACTGTATGCTTGTTTAAGGGGGTGGGGGAATCCAATTCCCATGAAAATAAATAATTAACGGATAAAACAATATTTTCTTGACAAGTTCCCATGTAAATTAACTCTTGAACCACATGAATTTTATTTCAGCGATACACATACCTACGCATGAAAAACGCGAGTCACCTTTGCTAAACTGTGATGTGTGCTTTTGTCGTAACTCAGAAAGCACAGTAAAGGTGCACAAGTGTGTTCCAGTATGGCTTCATCAATCAGAGAAGCCATTCACATTAAAAAATTTCTTTCATAAGGGAAAATATCAAGAGGGCTTCAACATACAAAGTAAACTTTCTTACGTAAAGTGTTTAAAAAAAAGAAAAAAAAGAGATCTAAATGTGCGCAATACTGGATACTTAAACAGCTTGTGGTCAGTAATGGAATGTGGAGATAAACTAATGCTTCAGGTTACAAAAAAGTGAATGCATATGTTACCAACATTTCACGGAGGGTCATCATGGGCTATGATATTCTTGATGGATCATGCTAAAAAATTGTTCAATGGCGGAGCATGGTGGAAGAGGTAAGTAGGTATTCTTACAATTCAAAATTTTCGAGGAAAAAACAAAGTTCATTTCCAACACAATTTGAGCTCTTTTCAATTGGTTACCCTTTAACATGTACCACACATTGTATGGTACTGCTTCATACATCTATTCTCCGTATAGAAAGCATTCTTGCTTAAAAAAAAAAAAAAAAAAAAATTTAAATGGTGTAAAGCTCGGTAAAGTTGTTAACAAAATTATACAGAATCGTAGACTGACACTATGAAAGTACTGTCTTGCTACTTACTATTCACACTGTTACCAAAAACTGTGAATGTGCTCAAATCCTACAAAGTAACAGAGCTCAGCCATTCAAATAATTATCAAAACTCTCGATAAATGATGCCGTTGTGTCACAGGAAGCTATCCTGTCAGTTTTGCCGAGCATTCAAACAAGGATTAGTGCAGCTATGTTCGCTGTTAGTATGCTTCAGATGATCTTTTGAAAAAGAGTTTTATGAAATCTGATGACAGTACATGCAGTTTGGCCACAACTAACTACAGTGTAGCTGGAGTTCCAATAGTGAACCTGCCTCTGAAGTCATTATCATGTTTTACATATACATGTACAGCAGTCTTACTGTGCTGCCAGTGACTTTGCTAAGTATCAAAACAACAGAACTGGATATCACCATTATGATGCCTGAAACAGATTTTCAACTGTATACATGTACGTTCTTTTTACAAGTGAACTTTTTCCTCTAGAACTAGCCATGGCAAATGTGAAACCACTGAAATGAGTCACCAATGACAAAATGGTGTAGTGTAAGCAGTATGAGCCATTTCCAAAGATATACATTCGAATCTATAACTATAACTATTGATGTTCTTTTTGCCCATTAAATATCTGGTAGTACCTGCAACTTGTGGTACGTGCTGCTACATAAGCAAACCATGCTGTTCTTACTCAAGCCCCTCAAAAAGAGAAAAAAGTGTTTGTTTCTGCCTTCATGGCCAACATAAACTTAGGGATGATCGGGTGTAGTAGTATGATTGTTTTGTTTCATTGTTTTGTCAGTACAGTGTATATGTGTACTACAGGATGCTACTGAATGTACACCTCACCTTACTTGTCAATCACCAGGTGTTACATGCACCAACGTTAATTTTATTTATTTATTTAAAATGTTGGGATAAAAAAACAACAAATGAGCTGGTCAAAGAATCTGAAACAAACATTTCTTTCTTCTTTTTGTTGTTGTTGTTGTTGTTGCTTTGATCAGTCTGACCTGTGGCAGTTGTACCACTAAGTCACATAACAAGTGAAACTGTTCCTAAGTGCAGCAGTCATTACTTGTCTTCCAACCGTTTCTGAATTTCCTTAATGGGCAGATGAAGCTGGAGAGGGTCGCGGAGTCGTCGGAGATCCTCCTCAGCCTGGGAGATGGCGTCACGCAGGCTGTTGTATTGATCCACATTCAGACGTTCCTTGCGTGCCAGCTTGTAGAAACGAACCAGGAACTGGCGGTCACGAACGTCTGGAAATATGTACTCCTGGAAGATTCCGAACGAGGTGGAAATGAGAAGTTTTCATAAATTACTACCACCCCCTCGAAACTCACTCCATTCACAGGAATACACATTCACAGTGAGGAACGAAGTCTAACAGGGTTAACCCAAAGACAAGCAAGCCTTTTATGAACAGGTCAACCTCGAAATTCTGCAGCAAGGGGAAGTAACCAGTACTCATAAGCAAGAGTTCAAAGTAACAGGTTATTTCCCTCTTTGGCAGATTTTTTTTTGATTTTTTTTATTTTTTTCCTTCAGCTGCACTTTGCAAATAAGAATAATCCATCATACAGGGTGTGTGCGTGTGTGTGTGTGTGTGTGAGAGAGAGAGAGAGAGATGCAGACCTGTTTCGTGAGGAGATAATAGGCAAACATGGCCATGGAGGTGCCATATGTGACAAAGTAAGTCACAGGCTCCATGATGTCCCATGAGTACTCCCACCATGTCAAACGCGCCAGAATGCCGAACTGCAATCCCATCAATCCCAGACCGAGCCAGGAGAGGTAGTTGGTGCTGACGAACGCCTTTGACTCCAGTCGCTGCTTCACCTACACAGGAAACACAGACTGATCACTGGAAATTGGCAAGTAAATCGAATGAGTGAATGGCACATAGATTCTGGCGTCCTGCCAACCTCAGCTAAAACACTCCCCCAACAGGCGATGTCAAGTCTTGTTGGAGAAACGTTCAAACTATTGAATTTCAAACATCTGGTCAGCTCTGGCAAATGTCTGTGGATGGGGGGGGGGGGGGGGGGGGGGGGGGGGGGGCACCACCAACAACTGGGAACACCTGGGCCTTGTTTTTAAGTGCTGGTATTATACAGGTGTCCACTTGATATGACTGCAGGCTCAGTGAAAGAAATCTTTCTCTTGGAAACCTAAAGGATATAGTTTGACCATCTCTGCAGCATATTTTGCAATGTGGTGAAGCATGTTATGCTGAGGCCAAGGGTGGTCTGCATATCATTTCTACACCATCAGATACAGATATGGGTTGAGCAGTACTGAGAATAAGGGATTCCTTCACAACAACAACAACAACTCTACCAGTAATCTGTTTCTTTCAGTATGACTATATTCATTTCAAGATTGTAGAATATGATCGTCCCATCATGCAGCTTGACAACCCAGAGTAGTTTCTCACCCCCCCCCCCCCCCCCCCCCCCCCCACCCCCCTTTGGGATTGGCTGTATCTAATGACCAAAGTGCATGTAATTCAGTCAATCCCCCACATTGCATGTCTGCCACAGATAACTAGATCACGGAGCTCTACAAACAGCTTTAACTGGGAAGGAGGGAGAGAGGAAGAACCGATAGGAATGTAATTCAGTTCTGATGGCACAGGAAATGCAATCTACACAGGTCAGCTCCTGTATAACACACACTTGAGCCATCATCTTCAACCCACCAGCCTACCAAAGTACACTTCAAATCTTATGTTCTTTAAAAAAAAAAAAAAAGTCACTTTCAACAGCTACAGAGAGTTGACAGTTGCAACCAAAACAGGTGTATCTCCACCAATATTAATCCACTAATAAAAGAATTGTCATAGGTCTCTTCCATGTGGCATCTACTGTGATACATGCTCAGAGCTTCAGATTGCCATTGACGCGTGAAATATCAAAATGACGCGCAAGAGTTAATGTGTATGCGCCAGTGTGGCGCGCGTACTTTTGGCCTTCTGCATGCTACACAACATTTGCTATGGAGCTGCTTAGGTGTGGCACGCACTGAAAAGCAGCATGCTACATACAGCCAAGGAGTTTAATTTAACAAACCCCGCTGGACGTTTTTCCGGTGCTACTGCCATCCCAAAGTTTTGACATGTGCATGCTCATGTTTCAAACTAATGGTTTTAGGTGAGAACAAAGTAGAACACCTGCCTATGTTGTATTAACACATGTATACAGAGGACAACTATCATGCAACACAACACCTGAAGGCTGGGTCAACCATGTGTTGCTGGAGGTCTCTGTTCCCACAGGTCTATGTTCCAATATGTCTATGTTCCCATAGGTCTATGTTCCTTCTATGTGTCATTGCATTCTTAGGGTTAGGGTTAGCGTTCCTGCAGAAACATAAGACTTACGGGAACATAGACATGCTCTCATAGCCCACACTTTTTATCAGTTCACTTGTAAGTGGTGTTGACCTGGCCTGTTGCGGCGAACTACTGTAGCGTATAAAGGAAGCTTGCCGGATCAAAGCCATGGTGGAAGCTGCGTGACAGGGCTTCCTCTCTAACCGCGGAGACAACTATTGCACGCTGGACCGGATCATAATCACAGAGCGGGATCACTGGGTGTAGCTGTCAGACGGCGAGGGGATCAATGTGTGATATTTCAACGGGGAGGGTGCTAGGCAGCAACGTGGGAATTATCCTGTATCTAGTGTCCTCCGTACATTATGTAGAACTCTCCACAGAACAAGGCTGATTTTTTTTAATTTTTTTTTTAAAGAACGGGGTGGCGGTTGGAGTAAGGGGCGGCAATACAAAATTCAACTGCACTCGACTTCTGTATTCTTCTGTACTTGTTCACATCTATAAGGAGCTGGGAGAGTCGAACCGTAGAGGGCTGGACTTTCAATGTGCTAAATGAACACATCTAACTGAAAATGAAGTTATTTTCGAAGCAAGAAAGTCTTGGCTAAGCACAAGGCACCTGAATAATGGAATGTTGTACAAGCTAGAGGAAAAGCTGGCAATAAAGATAGAAAAAAGTAAAACAAGCAACACGACTAAGACATTAAAAAGATCAGGTGTATCAGGATTCTGCCTTCCATCACTCAGCCATGCTACAGTGTAAAAACCTGGTTCAATCAATGTAGAAGTTAATGACGATCATTAGTGCCGCTTTCTCAATAAAGGAACTTTCAGATCTGCCTTGTGCATGCACACAAGTTTATCGAAAGCTCTGCATCTGCAGACTCACTGTGTTATAGCAACAACTGAGAATCAGGATCACCCATTTTATTTTAGATCAAGTTACAATCCACGCTTTCATTCACCCAATGCAAATGCAAGTGTGAATGCACTTACTTTTGTATGTTATCCCAGCGTGGTATCTGTTTCTGTGAATTGTGTTTTATTTGCATGATGCTAAGTGCCTAGTATAGCAGTGAGTAAAATGCAGTGTGCGAGTGTTTGTGTGTGTGAGTGTGTACTTGTGCTCGTACGTCTACATGCAATGTTTCTCGTATCGCGGAGCAGCATCTTGAAACCTGCAATCTGCTTATCAACCAAACAGTTGTCAAGAAATATGCAGGAGCTACTGTAGTATCCAATGTAAGTCTGTTCATGCCAACTGTGATGGTTTCCAGGCTCTGCAACACAATATCCTAAAGTGTTCAGCTGCTAGTGAATAATGACCAGGGCAGATCTCAGGAGAGATACAACCAGTGTTCCTATCACAATTCCACTGTTGGGTTATCGGGTGGGACTGGACCCACAAGCGTGCAAGGCCCATAAACATGATGTTCTGCTATCCGTCTTTGTCTATAGAGCACTTCTTTAGTACCAGCAGAAACATAGAACTCGCCTCTATATCTTTAATACCAGCCAGTAGGAGCGGGCAGAGCATTTTCCTGGGTGCCAATGTCACGCCATTAGCTTCCTGGCTCACTAATGTCGCTGCTCTTAAGGCTAGAGACAAAACAGTGTGCATTATGAATGAAGGCAGAATTTTGCAACCCTGGTGCGCAAAGTGTTAAGTACTCTACATGGCCATAGGGCACTTCTGCGAGACAAAACAGCCCTGGGGGCACTTCAATGATCTTAAAAGATCTTCTGTGTTTCTGCCTGTGTAATGGTAACATCTGAAAAAAAAAATACATGTCCAATTCTGAATCATTATACAGGGAATTGGACACTGCAGTGCAGTCCAAAGAGGAACATCTCTGCTCCATACTCATCGATTTATTTTTCTCTGCTAGTTCTACCTACCCTACGAAAAAAGCATTTACGCTAGATGCCTGATGATGCTACAGGCAGGTCTGTACCGACTTTGTCACAGAGCACTTTGGCCAAACGTGCTTATAGTGCTAACCAACCCTACACACATACCGACCAAGGGGTCGATAAATCCACAGCTTTCTGAAAGCCTGCTCTCTAGCATTCTCAGAGTCTGCACTTGGTCAGATTAGCAAGAGGGAACTGTCTGATTCCCCCAAATGTCTTCTGTCTCCTGTAACTCCTGACACACTAAGTTACCCATTAGCTCAAGGTTCTGCTTCCACTTGACATTGATACATATTGATTTTTCCTACTCTAAACCTAATTTCAACTTCAAGACACAATACAGATTCCCTGCCCTCCCTCCCTCATCTCAGTTTCCCATTCAACCGGGTAACCCATGGACTGCTAGGGTTCCGGCCTCAATGGAAGCCTGCCTGCTCGGAAAAAACAGCACACAAGAAACAACATTCACTGATCTGCCATGGCCACACTTTCTCGACAAAATGCCGATGGGCACTATCTAGACTGACGTAATTTAACATATTGGCCTAATGCATTTTCCTTGTCGTGTCATCTAGAAAGAAGCCAGATTAACTGTGTTGATAGTACAAACGTCATCCTTGTTTCTAGAGCGTGAAAACAGAAAACCTGTGTCGGCTAAATGTGTGATACACAGTACACATATGGGAAGGGGGGTGGAGGGGAGGGGGGGTGTTGCCTCAGTACACTGTAAAGTACACATTATTCTGTGAGTTATTGCCAGAGTGTATCACACTTCTGCCGCAACCTGGATGACTCAATTTTTATGTACACCCAATAAAATTAGCCCCTCCCCCCCCCATACACACACACACACACACACACACACACACACACACACACACAAACCCTGAAGAAAAAAACGCCCAAACCCCAGCAAAACCCAAACCAACCAACAAAGGAAACAAACACAAAAATACCCCGCTGAAGAGTGTACAAAATGCATTTTTGGAGGGGAGGGGGGTATAATGCATTTCAGAACACTCAAAATCGGTTGTAGAGTGCTCAGGCTCATGTGATTTCAGTACAATGGGTATTGGGAATACACACAACACACTCACAATGTATGGACCCCAAGACCACTTTACAGGAAAGGTGGACTGCACTATGTATCCTCCAGCAGAGGAGTGGATACTGTAAGGAGAGAGAGAGAGTTGTACCTGTTCTAACGGCGCGATTTGGAGCTGGAGGTCCTCGAGGCGTTTCCGCAATTCCTTTTCCCGCTGAAGCTGGTATTCCTCCACGTTCAGCGTGCTGTACAGTTGACTCACCAGCTGCTTCACGTCGGACAGCGTGGCCGCATCCTCCGACACCAGCAGCCCTTCACAGAGAAAATGACAAGGCTTACTAAACACACACACACACACACAAACACACACACACACACAAACACACGCCCACCCCGACGGCTATTTTTTCTTTTAAGGGCAGAAAATGAAAGAGCAGACACCTTCGCTGGCCGGGTAATCATCATGGACGGTCTGCGTCTGCTGGGAACATCAAAGGTGGTGAGAAATATGTGACGTGCAGCAACGAAGTCTTGGCCAATACACATGTACCGTCTACCAGTCTGCAGAGTAGAGGGGCGTAAAAAAAAAAAAAAAGGCAGCGGTCCACAACTGAACCTGTAGTAGTAAGGGCGTGCCGGGGGTCCTTATGAACCAGGCAGACATTGGGTCCGTTTCAAATGCAATGCTGAGGAGATACTGGGCGTGGGGGAGAGGAGGAAATAATAGTATTGAAGCATGTATCAAGAAACTGATGTCCTTCACAGTTCCTGCATGTCAAGTGTGTATTCTCAGAGCCATACAATCATTCTAGTCAGTCTTGAAAGACATTAAGACACATGTAAAATCAAGTTATACATGTGGTGAAATGTGCCCAGCAGTGTTCTGAGCTACTGTGGTGACCTCGCTGGCTCAGAAGCAAATATTCTGGAGAGCTGTTTCCTTTATTTTCCCCTCGGTAACAGTGATGCTTTCACGTGCAAGCTGATACAGGCATTCCATTTAGATTTAATTTTGTGGACAAGTGTGACGCGCTATCTCCACAGATTGTTTTGCCCAGGGGGGAAAATTGAATACCAAGTCACACACACACTGCTGATGAAAACTGCTGATATTGATTGGAATTTTAACCGACTTGTTTGCTTGCCCAAGTCAACTCTTTTTTTTTTTTTTTTTAAATTGAATACACGTTTCTTCTAAAAACGAAATCGTTCACTCGCTATCGACGCCCACTTTGGGCGTCTCTCTCTCTCCTCCGCATCTGGCAATGCAAACTGACGGAATCCTCACTCTATTTGCCCGCCATGTGCAGTAAGGCAAACAGCGAAGACAAATTATGTGAACTTTGCACTGATCGTCAATAACAAGCCGCTGTAACAGGCGAACAATCGAGCTTTCATGTGTCAAATTACTTTTCTCTCCACTGACAATGCACACGTATTGACAGAACGCATCGGGTCACAGGGACTTGTGAAAGGTGACGATGTTTTGTGCCAGGGCGACCGTCAGTCTGACAGGAATCAGGAAAGTGAGCTTCAAATGAAATTAGACAGCGTCGGCTGGGCTTCTCTGAACTGCGGCCAAGGAGTCCCATTTTACCGGTATCCATTCTGGTCATTAATCTGCACTTCCTCTGAGGAGGAGGTGAGGGGTCACTGAGCTACGGAGAGAGACGGATTGTACGGGAGAGGTGAGGGCGAGGTTGTATTCTTCTCTCGGTTGAATAATGTCTCTAATTAACCTCCCCGAAAAGCCAAAGAGTGCGAACTGTAAAGGACCTGTACTCAGAAAACAAAACAAAACAACAGCAACAACAACGAATCTCTGGTGCACAGCACTGGTTAATGACACCTCAGGTCTGAGGTAGATTTTTCGGGCTGAGTCCTGAACTGTAGAGGCACGCTCAACGTCTAGAAAAGTTTTGTCACTTACTAAACGGCAACAATTTTACTTAAGTGATACACAGATCGTCGTTTGGGCTATTTACAACGTTCTTTTAACTTTGCGACCAGTAATTCAGTTTCAACAAACAAGGAAAAGGAAAGAAAAAATAAATGTTCTCTTGAACTCGTTTGTAATTTGGCTGGGACTTCCAGCAAAAACATATTCCATGTGTAGAACAAGCTACAAGGCTGCACGCTTTTCGCACAATACTACGCTGACCCTCGGCACAGGCCCCTGGTGTTGCACAAATGGTGCACTGATTACACACATCATGCAGCAGGGTTGCACATTTAAGTCGGTCCCAGGACACTGACCTATACAAATTTCAAATGTCCTTTTTTTTTCCACCTCAAGCGGACATTTGTCCTATTAAAATTGTTATTGCCA
Organism: Batillaria attramentaria; assembly: GCA_018292915.2. Taxonomy (NCBI): domain Eukaryota; kingdom Metazoa; phylum Mollusca; class Gastropoda; family Batillariidae; genus Batillaria; species Batillaria attramentaria. The sequence continues at coordinate 2,686,021 of JACVVK020000004.1, forward strand.
CTAAGTGGCCAGGACACTGTGTCCTATCACTTTGCTGTTTCCAGGACACTTTGTCCTGTAGAAGCTGTGGAAAATGCGCAACCCTGATGCAGTCACTATTTAAGGCGGTTTTTTTTTTGTTTTTTTTTTACAGGCGCACACAGAGCGTCAACATCTGGAGCTTCACCTCATTAGGATTCAGCGGGGATTGGGTCTCTCTACTTTCAGGTTTAATCTTTTCTCGATTTTTCTTCTCTAGACACGACAAAGCAATATCGGCTGGCAGGTCCGGGCATTTACCGTCCTGACCTAGCTCTGAAATGTGTGGCATCCCCCCCCCCCCCCCAACACACACACACGCGCACACACAGAGTGACTGATTAGCTTGTTTCTGCTGACCGAAATGGTACAGTGCAAAGCAATGATCTCCCTTGGGATTGTGCCATCGTCTGCAACAAGTGGACGGTCGGATTCTATTTGACACCTAGGCATCTCTCTGTTCTCTATTCTTACAATGCCGCAGATAGACTTCAATGCCAGTTTTCTTAGTGAATGAGTAGTTATGCAAAGCAAGGATCACGTTCTGGGCGTCTGGAATCTGGGTTTCTGAATAGGAAATTCTCAGTTGACTTCTGTGTCTCGTGACCTGTCCGGTCCAATAAATCCATTCAATTCTGCTCAATCCCTTTCGACTTCGAAAACCTGAGTCCAGGAAACTTCCGCCCTGAATAGAAATAAAGAAGCAGACGGGAGTATCTGAGCCGGAGTCCCAGGCATGTTTTGTTAAACAAGGAATTGCTGAAGAGTTTTCTTACAAGTTTCAACGACGTGACATTTTTCAAACAATCTTCCCAGCACGCCAATCCATTAGCTGTGCAGCCTCCTGCTGGAAAGACCCAAAAGCAATAGCAAGCAATGTCTCTGACTGTCTCATAAAAACTCTCTCTATTTCACAGAGGCCCATTTTATTACAGGCCAATACGGTTAAAGGATGAACATGTAATCAACAAATTATTTCTCCCTGGTCGATGGAGCGCACGTGGAAATGGGGAGTGGAAAAAGTCAAGCTGGAAAAATCAATGAGTTGTGAACCCAAAATTTCCCTAAGACCCTAATGCATCAGTGGATTCGGGTTTAACGCCCGAGACGTGCCTATTTAACAGCCAACGCACAATTCCCTGATGCTCTGTTCTTGAACCACGCCTTTAACTTGTGCAATGTCTGATCCTAAAAATGCTGGAAATGAAAATAAAAATGAGCTTTTCTACAGCATAGGGCTAGAGTTAGGCGTCCTATTTTTTTCTGAATGTGGCTTCTGTCTAAATTGAAAATGCAGTTTTGTTTCTTTTTCCTTACTTTGGTGGGTTTTTTTTTTACTGCGTGTGCTGCCAGCAAGCCTGTGTGATCAAGAAGTTGCCTACACACAGTGCTTGTTTAGTCAACACAACTGTGTTCCTTTTCGTTTGTTTCTTATCAGTTTTGTTTATGTTGTTAAGGTATTGGTTCTTCGTCTCTTGAAGGGTCGTCTTGTTTCTACTGTTGGTGGACATATGACCATGAGTTAACCATCCACTGTTCCAGGATTCTGAAGGTGCAGAAGTGGAACACACGAAAATAATTGGCAATTTTAAACTGGTTTCTCTTTCAATACTCAGCCTTCACTTTCTTCAAAAATACAACAAAAACAACATGAAAATGATGAAAATGCTGAAGAGAACGGGCTTCCAACCAACTCACGTGTTTCAGGCGGACTAACAAAGTACTCCTGGTCATTTATCACAATCCTGAAATCGGAGCGAAGTAGCACATCAATAGGTGTTGACTTGGCAACCCGACTTCCATCTGCAACAAAGAAAGGCGGTACATGTATGATATTAAATGGGTGGAAATACCGCCCTACAGATGTAAAGGTCTGTTAAAATTATCAAAAGTGTATCTGCTAAAGCTGTAGTAATGGTGGGAGATACGAAAATTTGGAATATGTTGAATGTGTGTGTGTGTGTGTGTGTGTGTGTGTGTGTGTGTGTGTGTGTGTGTCTGTGTGTGTGTCTGTGTGTGTGCGCGTGTGCGCGCATGCAATCCAAATTGCTTTGGCGGAAAGGGACGCATAATATTTAATGTCTCTGTGTTTGTATTAATATCAGCGAACACTTGAAATGACAATACAATGTACTAGTCTGGTTGTCTAGCGGCAGCAGCAACTCAGCGCTAGAACAACTTTAAATTGTGGTCAGACTAACTTCGAAACACACACACACACACACACACACACACACACACACACACACACACACACACACACACACACACACAAACACACAAACACATCACATTGTGATAATGTGGTACATGTACCAACGACATGGCAGTGGCCCGGCCTTGCACAAAAGGCGATGCGCGGAGTAAAGACCGTTGGGGCACCGGTGACGCCTAGCCACAGTAGTAGAGCGTTCGGCTCTCCATTGCTCGGGCCTTGAGTTCGATTTCCGGCCAAGCGGAAACCAGAGCATATAGAACATACCAGTAGTCCGTGCCTATCGAGAGGAAGCACTTGTTCATGTAGTGAGGTATGACCATTCTCCACACAGACATATTACGGGACTACCGCTGGCAAACATAATTTGTCTCAATATGGGAGTGCAGCAACCCCCTCGACCCTCCGGCCATACAACGTAAGGAACAAGAAGGGTTTTACTCCGTCTCACATGGTGCATTCTAAGTGAGATACGTCTAGCTGGGCCGGCGTCTAACGGAGATGCGTCTGGGTGGGAGCGTCTAACTGGGATGCCTCAAGCTGGGACGACACGTTTTACTTTTAGGTGCCTGTGTATCTGAGCGCCAAATATTGATGGTCGTATCCAAATCCTTTTTGTATGCTCACTCTTATGCATGGGTGACATATTTTTTCAAAAACGCAAATAAGGAAATCAGGCTCTAGGTAGCGAGCAAAGCCAAAACCGCGTAGCACCAAAGGCGGTACCTGGTGTGGGGATCCAGGCGGATGCTCGCCCGACTGTTTTTTTTTGTTTTGTTTTGTTTTTTTGTTGTTGTTTTTTTTTTTTTTTTGGGGGGGGGGGGGGGGGCAAATTAGTGTGCAGTCTGGTGCATCACGTTCACTGCAAAGTTTCACAAAACCTTGGTGATCAACTACACTGGAATGAGACAAGACCCCTGCGTTATGGCTGTTGCGGTGCCCACCCCCCGAAGTGTCTGTCCGTACTATTTTAGGGAAAAGACATTATTTGTCAGTGTATTCCACGGAACAGTTTTTTGTTTTACTTTTTTTTATAAGGATTTCTTTATTTTGACATTGCAAAAATAAGGATCTCGTTCCCTATAACGGAAAGTGTCACCCATGCTTATGTGGTGGAGGGAAATGGCACTGAAAGCCCCCTCCCTCCAAATAACCACTGTAGATGTCCTAACATACCCCCACCCCACTACTACTACCCTCTTACCCCCCCCCCCCCTCCTCATCCTAATGAACAGCAATCTGGGGACAAGACTCCTGAGATCGGAGGATCATCATCGAGTCACAAGTCCCAGTGACGGGGAAGAGAGACTGTCACCTCCCACATCAAGCGCCGACCGAGTCTGACGCGCAATTATGGGCCCAGACAGGATGCGGTGCCCAGCCATGATCACGGACGACTGGCAGGCAATGAATACAGATTTTCCCCGACTTTTGGTCTTACTGAAGGGAAAAGACAAAAGGTTGTGGTTGGTTTTTCTGACCTTTCAAAGCCTGGCTGACGCACTGGGGAAAAGCTGCGACGCAATTTTCCTTCGAGTATACTGATTACTTTTTGCTGTTATTGTGTTGGTTTCTGCGTTTCTGGTTGGGTTACATGTTGTTGTTGATTTGGCTGTTGTGCTGCTGCTCCGTTTGTTTTGGGGTCAGCGTTTCACGTGCATGTTTTCTTCATTTATATTTTAACTTTTCTTAGCACGCAAACTTAGGAGTCAAAGTGACACCCGTACATGCATTTATTCACACTGATTGGCCTTCCGATACGAGCATGTCCCTCTCTCTGGAAGGGAGTGGGTGGGTGTTAAGAGTATTAACGCCCTTTTCCACAAAATAACGGCGACAGCAAAGTGGGGGCAATGAGGAATAAAAACAGTACAAATACTTTGACTACCAGCCAGGATTCGAACTCATGACCCGAGCACTTTAAGTCCAACGCTCTACCGCTCGACTGTCCCGGCTCCCCTGGAATGGAGTGGGTCGAAGGTCACCTGTGTGGCATTTATTATCAGTCTCCGTGTTTCAAGTCCCCAGTTTGAGGTCCCCTGACTGCCAGCAGTATGCACAATGGCATCAGCAAATATAATCTAAGAGTTTCGTTGACACTTGACTGGTGGCGAAAGATTGCCGCCCACACTGTCAGAACCCACGAAGCTCTAAGTCTGCCACGACAGACTGCTCCGACTGTGCCTCAGTTGTAATTCTCGCAAAGGATGGAAACAAATTCTACCCGGTCTGCAACAAAGCCATTGACAATGTAAAACTGATCCCATGCTCTAAGTAAGCCGATTTGAAGCTAAGAAACGCGTGTAGCAGTGTGGCCCTGCTCGCTTCGTGTTATGTGGAGCGATCTGGGAGTCATCAGGTGCCAAGTCTTTCCAGAGAAACAGCTGCACCGATACCTTGTCTGCTGCAGGTAGCTGAGTCAGAGTGACACTGGCATAACACTGGCAACACGTGCAGTCTCATCACCAGTCACCACAGGTATACCTCTGTCAGCCGACTTACGTGGGCCAGCTAACCGGGTTTTATCTCATAATAAGGACAACGTGGCTATGACCCATTTCGTCAAAACCGGGGTATCCAATTTTTAAATCTCGCCCCATTTTGACAGCAGTCGGCAGCAAAACTGCAATACAATAGGCGCTTTACCCATCTGCTTGGCTAAAAAGACCTCAAATTAAACCGAATACGCATAGTCGCATGAATCACGCGCCATTCACTCACACGCCGGATATCAACACGCAATTTTTTTTTTTTTTTAAATCCGTACGAATGAATTCTTCTGTAATCATACAAACTGCAAACAGCTGCCAGCATACATGACTGTACATAATTACAGCCAGTCTGAAATAACAATGATGCAAAATTAATGATGGCAGACCAGCCTGTGACATGAATCATTACTGATACAGTAATCCAAATGGAACAAGAACCTCTCTTTGTGGGTCTGTCTCACGACGATATTGCCTTGTCTTCCACAAGTAAAGCAAAGCATCTGAGACAGAGGGCTTGACTGACAACCCATTTGCTATTCATGGGATAGCTGATATCGAAATTCAGTTCTACCAGGCATGTTATCGCTTTTCAAGACGGTCAGATACTCCTAACCTTGCGTAAGACTGACGAAGAATTCGCCTGTGAAATCATGTGTACTGCCTGTCAGTTGCGGGAATAGTGCATACCCGATAAGCAGTACACCACAGTGTGAGGTTGTGAACAGAAAGCGAGAGAGAGAGAGGGAGGGGCTGGTCTTCCCTGCTAACTGCTGTGCAGACTGAACCACAACCGCGGAGGCAATCAGGCGCTGTAAGCTACGTCAAGGAGTGCTTTATTAGCATCATTACCATCAACAACTAGAGAGGCAGAAGCCTCCATGGCTCCCTTGTGACACAGGTCAAGGTCATTCACAAAAGTATGTTTGTAGAGCTCTTATCACTATCCAGTATCATGCTAAGTGATGTGTCTGGCGCTCTGAGTTCCTGGCAATATTACAATTTTCCCCAAAACAGTTTGTACAGCCTTGACCTTTGGTCAAAGTCATTCAAAAGAGATCTCATCAATGTCTATCATCATGCCAAGTTTGATGCCTCTAGCATTTGTAGTTCCTCCGAAAACAGTAATGTAAAAATTCACAACAGACAGCTTTAATGACCTTGACCTTCAGTCAAGGTCATTCAGAAAGGTAGGTCTCATTGCTGTCTATCATCACGCCTCATTTGGTGCCTCTACTGTTTGTTGTTTTGAAGAAAATGCCAAGGTTAAAGTTTCAAAAAAAAAACAAAACAAAAAACGCTTGCATGACCTTGACCTTGACTAAAAGTCACTGAACACAGGTATGTCTGTAAAGGTGCTGCCAATGTCAATCATCGCACATAGTTTGATGCTTCTGATTCTTCTAGATACTGATAAAATGCAAATGTAAAATTTCCGAACACTGTATCAATGACCTTGACCTTCAGTCAAGGTCATTTAAGATGGTATGTGTGCATAGGTCTTATCACTGTCTATCAGCATGCCAGGTTTGGCACCTCTGCTGTTTATTGTTTCTGAGAAAATGCCAATGTTAAGGTTTCACAAAACTATCTTGTACGGCCTTGACCTTGACAGAAGGTCACTGACTACATGTATATCTGTAAAGTTCTTATCAATGTCTATCATCATGCAAAGTTTAAAACCTCTGGCATTTGTAGATTACGAGAAAATGCCAATGTAAAATTTTCAAACAGAGAGCTTTAGTGACCTTGACCTTGGGTCAAGGTCATTCAAAATGATATGTTTTGAAAGGTCTTGTGCTAGTCTATCAGCATGCCAAGTTTGGTGCCTCTACTGTTTGTAGATTCTGAGAAAATGACAACGTTAAAGTTTTTTGGACACACACACACACACACACACAGACAGACAGACAGACAGACGACGGAGGGTTAATACATAGACTCCCATTGTTACACAAGGGAGCCAAAAAGGCACAGGTATGTCAGCGAAGAAGTGCTAAACGTGATAAAACAAAACCACGGCGCTACGTTTGGGGATCTCTTGCAGTTAAAATGGCCGTTTTTCCCTTTAGGGTTTCTGTTTTGAATGTGTGCGCTCATACGCAAAGCGGGAATTGTCGGTGCCACTGGCGTCTTACAAGGCGTATCGTCATGAGGTAAAGGCAGGCTCTCTGTGCATAGAACTGTTCTCGTTAAAGAATCTGTCCTGATTTTTTACTGAAGCTGAAACGGTTCTTGGTCTCAGTGGTGGTGCAGTGTGGCAGGCCGGCCCTGGGAACTAGTGAACAACCACAATTATTCCGGACAGCCTACACGTACCCATGGGCGGCTCCTGTCTCTTCAGTTTGGACAGCTGATTGAGTTAGCCCCCTCCTTCAGGGACTCCCTATCTGCCAGAGCCATTAGCGCTTCAACTTACTTACGTACACGGAAAATGCCTTTCGATCATTAGGATGCAATTACATTTTCACTGAAATCAATCGTGCATAGAGTGACATGACCCGGTATGGTAGGTCAGTGGAATCTCGAGTCAGTGTAAAGTCGAAAGGACTACGTGACCCTGACAGTAAGTCTAATTAGTAGAGTTTACCACGACATATGACACTACGTTACATGCCGTGGTCACAGTGATGCAGATTGTGTCCACACACACACACACACACACACACACACACACACACACACTCGGGGTGGGGAGGGGGCGGGGCAGAAAGTATTATGTCCGGCTTCGGTCACAATTGTCGCAGACGTTCCGGCATTCAAGTTGTCGGCCAGTGCTAGTTTCGCTCCTTCTTTCTTGCCGTTTGCGCTGGATAAATGCATACAACACAAGTACCTCGCTGCATGTCCGCCACGGCAGTAACGTCACAATCACAAGCTATTATTGTCAGAACAGGTCTCAACAGCAGCAGAACGGTCACTAACCAAAGCGCCATCAATAGCTGGAGTGTAAGTAAGGTGCCAACATACATAGCTCACCAAGAGGACTACAGAACTAGGCGCCGGCGCAAGCTGCCATCAAATTCGTTACCACTTCATCAAGTCACTAGTCTGAATGGCATAAGATCGGCCGGGTCTTCCTCTCCAGGAAGAGAGGAAGACCGATCTCGGGAAACCTGTAGGAGCCTGACAGGAGTGCCGGGCGCTAAACACAATTACGGCAGATGTTGGGGCGGCAAACGAGCCGCAATAAACTGATGAAGCTTCCACAGGCGAGTTCTCTAGCAAACGGGGCTCGTCTTGGCATGAGACACCAGCACATATACTGCCGTTTCCTCAACCACACAACCCATGGCCGTCACAACAAACACGAAATGTACTGACGTACGCATGTGCCGATATCACAACAAGATGGCAAAACCAGAGGCAGGCTCTAGTGTCTGTGAATGCATGCGCTTCCATTTCCAGTGAGCAATGCTTGTAAACTTGCCCCCCTGCCTAACAGACACTGGGATACCTTTCAAGCAACAAGCAGGGTTCTTTTTCAAAACCTGGGCCAAGATACTAGTCACACACTTCATGACAACAACAGCAACAACAACAATAATCATAACGGGAATGATAAAAAGCAATGATAAGAATATGCACCAAAAAAATTCATGGAGAAAAAATCTGCGAGTCACGTGAAGTCTGCTAATCTCTGCCACACATTTATGACTGAAAATGGCCCCTGCTTGCATGAAAAACTAGAGAGGCAGAAGCCTCCACGGCTCCCTTGTGACACAGGTCAAGGTCATTCACAAGAGTATGTTTGTAAAGCTTTTTTCACTAACCATTATCATGCCAAGTAAAGTGTGTCTGGCGCACTGAGTCCTTGGCAATATTACAATTTTCCCCGAAACAGTTTGTATGGCCTTGACCTTTGGTCAAGGTCATTCAAATGAGATCTCATCAATGTCTATCATCATGCCAAGTTCGATGCCTCTAGTATTTGTAGTTCCCCCGAAAACGGTAAGGGGAGCCGGGGTGGTCGAATGGTAGAGCGTTAGACTTCTAATGCTCGGGTCGTGAGTTCGATCCCGGCTGGGGCCAAATATTTGTGCTGGCTTTTTCATCGTTGTCCCGTCTTTGATATCACCCTATGTGGTGGAAAAGGACGTTAAACCCCCAAACACCCACCCACCCCGAAAACGGTAATGTTAAGTTTCATAACAGACAGCTTTAATGGCCTTGACCTTCAGTCAAGGTCATTCAGAAAGGTAGGTCTCATTGCTGTCTATCATTATGCCTCGTTTGGTGCCTCTGCTGTTTGTTGTCTTGGACAAAATGCCAAGGTTAAAGTTTCCAAAAAAAAGGCTTGCATGGCCTTGACCTTGACTAAAAGTCACTGAACACAGGTATGTCTGTAAAGGTGCTGCCAATAACAATCATCACACATAGTTTGAGGCTTCTGATCCTTCTAGATTCTGAGAAAATGCAAATATAAAATTTCCCAACAGACTGTTTTAATGACCTTGACCTTGAGTCAAGGTCATTTAGGATGGTATGTGTGCATAGGTCTTATCACTGTCTATCAGCACGCCAGGTTTGGCACCTCTGCTGTTTGTTGTTTCTGAGAAAATGCCAATGTTAAGGTTTCACAAAAATAGCTTGTATGGCCTTGACCTTGATACAAGGCCATTGAAAACATGATATATGTAAAGTTCTTATGGATGTCTATCATCATACAAAGTTTAAAACCTCTGGTGTTTGTAGATTATGAGAAAATGCCAATGTAAAATTTTCAAACAGAGAGCTTTAGTGACCTTGACCTTGAGTCAAGGTCATTCAAAATGATATGTTTTGAAAGGTCTTGCGGTTGTCTATCAGCATGCCAAGTTTGGTGCCTCTGCTTTTTGTAGATTCTGAGAAAATGACAACGTTAAAGTTTTCTGGACACACACACACACACACACACAGACAGACAGACGACGGAGGGCTAATACATAGACTCCCATTGTTACACAAGGGAGCCAACAATGTGTGTGTGGAATGCATCAATGAACACCAGTTTCAAATTCCCATTTTTCATCTCCCTGAAAAAAAAAAAAACCCTGAGCTCTCAGTGGATTTATTAGTCAGCAATAATGAGAATGATGGCAGAAAATCAATTGCGGCAGACAATATATAACCTCAGCATAGAGAAGCCTTATAGCCAGTTTACGCTTATGACAGCTCATTGCAATTTGTCTTTGGGGGGCGCGTGCACTTCTCCATATGAATGAATCTCAGCGGAACAATGAGCAAACTTTACAACAGCAGAAAGTCATTTCTACATAGTTACATTGTAGGGCAATTTAAAGTCCAACTGCAGCTCACAGGGGAACATGAAGGTGAGCCCACACAAGTCATCTCCTCCACACATACAGAGCACCAACATGACTAAATGTAGGCATTGCAAAAAATTTAAAATGCACTCAATTCATCAAGCACTTTATGCAAACTGCAACGGCACCATTACCATGGAGCTGTCATCATCACAAAAAGTCCATCGTGCCACTGACATGCACCACAAAATGGTTGAAATGTAGTGTGTACAGCAGTGTCATCATCTGACCAAATAGCGACAAGCCAACATACTGATGTAAAGCTCACTGGAAGCAAGCACAGCACAGCATCTTTTCTTGTATAATTTGCTTCAAATACAAAGCAATTCCAAAGTCTATAGCATAGGATGTGTGCGTGAAGAACAGAAAATAGGTATTGTAAGGTAATTCTGAAGGGCCTCCAAATGAGTTGGTGAACACGCAAAGCATATGTCTCCAAATATGGTAGTCCCAACCCCATACTTTTCTTTTTCTTCACCTTTTTTTCTTTTAATAGGTGGTACTGTACCAATCACAACCTTCCATTCCAGGCGAACAAGAATACAGAAGAACAGAGAGGGTACTGGGGTAAATACAGAAAAATGATTCTGACAGGAGACAAAAGCGCCACCTACCTTCCTTGTAAATTGTCACTCTGTCGATGCCCCCATCCTCTTCCCTGATGAACCGGAGGAAGTCGGAGACATTGTGTGAAATGGGTTTGAGTGTGAATTCACAGCTCTCGCGCCGTGACGGTAAAGGCACTGACACCACGGGCAGCCCATCCCGGTACTGCACTGTCACCTCTGACAGAAACAAAAAGAGGCCGGAGATCAATATAATTATGGACACACACACACACACACACACACACACACACACACACACACACACACACACACAACCAACACCACCACCACCACCACCCAGGTGACACATTTGACTGTATGCAAACATTTCACAGATTTCCAAAACAGCACATCCTAACATTGCAGCTGCATGTATTCAGTAACTTTACTTCTCCCACACAGTGTCATTTTGATCACTGACACCCTAAACAGGAACTGCATGATTATATTAGAAATATCCACAGAACTTCTATATTATCACTAAGTTACCTAACCCATACTTGTGAGCAGTTAAATAAGAGACCAGTACTTCTATTGTCATTAGACATACTAGTTTCTTATTTATTTGCTTACCTGTATGGGTTACGTAACTCGGTAATAATTTACTTAATACAAACCAAAACCGCAGCAAAAGCTGTGTTCACATATCCAACACACAAGCTTTGAAAGCGGGCGTATCCTGTATTACCAGCCATCTCACATCTGTCAACAGTATTCTATAGACTGACTGATCGCGTCCAAGGAAACGCATAGCCAGCACGCTCAGTAAGCCCAAGAACTGTGAGCTAACAGTAAAACAGGCTGAAAACTCTCTGTGTGTATGGACCGTGGCCTAGTCAATATCGGGCCCATAGAACAGTCCCGGTGCGGGCACAGTATACTGTGTGTACACAGGGCCAACCTTTGGCTAAGTGGCTGTCTAATATATAATGGGATCTGTTCACCTGGTATGCGAGGAGTTACATATCCGACAGTAACAATTTTCTTCACTTTCTGGGTCTAATTTCTAATCCTGTCCTGATGACTAGAGCAGATAAACCAGCTTTCGCCTGCATGTTTACTTTTAGTTTACGGGTACATGACTCACAAATACGGGGACTCAAGTTCTCTACAGTCCATGAGATTATATATTCACGAAAAAACAGTGAAACATATATGTTTCCACAAGATAAGCGCAGGGCTTTCACCAATGAAGTGCTACAGATTCCTGTTTTTGCAGGTACGTTATCAGTAGTTTCATGTCTAAGTCAACTAACATTTCAAAATCAGACACACCAGTACACAGTGATAAGAAGAAATAATAATTTTGTGCTGTGGTGCAATGCTGCATTTCAAACTGTGGGTGGATGGGAATGGGTATAGCTAAGGGATGAGAGTTGCTTAGTATTTTGTACAACCACAGTCTCATAAATGATTTTACAAAAGTATGTTTTGTTGTTGTTGTAACCCCAATGCTAACTCGTACCACCCAAACGCTATCACTAACAGCTCGCGTCACTGTCAAACCTGCACCTGCCTTGAAACTTTGCAACTTCACCATTCACCACCAAGTGCATCCTAATCACTTCCACAGCTGTATTCTGTGCATGTTGTGAAGGGTATACATGTAGATGTACGCATGATACAAATCTGCTGCTGTCTCTCTACAAGTAACACATGGCAAAGTTGAATGACCGAAAGGCACTGCTGATCTGAATATCTACCGGTAGCCAGCACCACACAGTGCACAGGTCCATTTGTGCAAACAAGTGTTGTCCCTTCCACTTTGGCAGACCAGTACTGAGTAGTGTTATTATAAATTCTGATTTTAATATTACATATATATATTACATCCTATGGCCATACCCTAGAAAGAAATAAATACACTGCTATCAGTTTCCAACGGTTGTGTTTTGTTGGGGTTTTGTTGTTGTTTTTATTTTACAGTTCAATTGTACTCTACCTACTGCCACAAACTGTACATGTGCCTTCTAACTGCCACGGTACAATAGACTAGTCAAGCCGCAGCTACTTGATTCCATGGGCTCAAGTTAATGTCTTCTGACCGCCGTGGAGATCGCATGCACACACACAATCAGCCTTACAAATGTATTCACTGGGATTAATGGAAGCCACTCACCATTCCGAAAGAGAACCTGTGTGCAGTAGAAATAGCAGGGACATGTTGGTACCTGTACCGTCTGACGTAGAACCTGCCAGACAGGAAAAAGCACTTTAATTAGGACAAGGGCTTGTACTGAGTTAATTATAGTATAATTTATCAACGATAAGCTGTCAGGACTGTGCAGTATCATACATACTGGAAAGGGTTCATAGCCAATTAAATGACATCTACAATAACGCTGTCAAAGAGCAAAATAATTATATTAATAATGATAAAACGAGACATACAAACAAAACAATGATATGTCACTAGTACTATACAGTATTCAAGATACCAGAAATTTGTTCACAATCTTTTTAATGCCATCCACAACATTAATATCAAAGAGTAAAAAAAAAAAAAAACCCATAAAAAGCAACAAAAAGGCATAAAACAAACATATATGTCACTGTCAAAAATGGCATTAATCTGTGAATGCAGAAGAGCAAGCATAGTCAAACCAACTATGTCAAAACAACAATAACAATGCTCATTTACCAAAAAAGTTGAGGAGAAAAAGTATGGTCATCAGTATGATAGACTGATATCTGACGACATGTACCAGCAAATGTAACATAAAAAACATGATCCTACTTAAGCCAGTTTGGGCAATTGTAAATTTGATTATTATCACTCTGGCAAATAAAAAAATGAATTTCACCAACTGAGGTCTGACCTCTGTTCCTGAAATGTGACCTCTGATTGGCCAGATATGTCCCTTATTGATAACAATGACACCCTTAGCAACCGATTGTAGTGGGCCGCCTGGGCTGTATAGCAGCATATGATCAATACAATGCAGGACTGAGCTAGGGGCGGTGGGGTGTGAATGGAACACTACCTTATTACATGTACAAGCTGCTGAATGCTGTGCATAAGGGCCTACTGAAAAACAATGAAATCAAATTTGAGGCCTGCCGGTGAATGAAATGGCACCACCTGTCACCACATAAATGTGTCACCCCCTCCCCCTCCCCCACTCATGTACCGGTACACACACATACACCAACACACATGTACACCGTTGCCACTAAAATTTACTGGCACAAAAGTCATGAACAGGATGATTTCATCAAATACTGGTAAATGCTGGGAAATACTACCGTCTGGTCTGTAACTACATAGTGTTTGGAAGAGAATCAATCATTTCATGCTGTTGCTGTAAGTCCATTACTAAATGCACTTGCTGCTGGGATAATAAATGCTAAACAGAACCCACCCCCTACACACATGCAATTGAAACAGGCAATGAGATAAGTGGTTCATCCTGGCATAAGCAAGATAACTGACTTTTGCAATGAATCACACTGGCCACGATGAAACGGCAAATAACATGATTTTGTTGTTATCACGCTAAACAATGTCTGACAATATAAGTAATTATCCTGCCACTGGCCTCCAACCCCATCTGGTCTGAACGGAAGACAACAGAGTATATCACAACTTTATGACTCCTGCAATGTATCTAGCACATGCAGCTGACTCAAATTTCACACTGTCAGCTATAGCACCAGCTGCCACCTGTCCATTCAGCAACTGCAAGGTGGACGCTGGAATACCTACATACATCTGCTAAGAGCTGACCTGCTGATCACTTATTTTGAGTAACAGGTTGCAGAAGCATACCTGTGGACGAGACACAAAGTGCCAAAACAGTGTTTCAAATAGAAGTTGTAAATATCTCCACAGTGAGTGTCTTTGTTTTCCTTAGTACGCAACTTGAGTCTTGCATGACAGCAATGTTCTGCCACAGAATTATTGCGTATAGTCAGTCAGTACCAAGACGGCATGACCACTTAGCAGGCATACAGTTTGGTTCATATCATACTCATACGAGTCATAGCAAAAGCACCCAAAGGAAGGCTATTATTTCGCACATATCAGTATTACCAATACGCTTTTCTTACAGCAAGCGGCCTAAGTTGATCTATGAACACAGAAAAAGTTACATCATGTGCACTTTAACAGAACAAACAAATAATTTGGTTACCCATTAACAAAACTTCTGCTGACGTGCGTGTGTCCCCTGCACTTCGTGGCACATTTCTAGTTACCTATACATTGAAAATAAAATTTTAAAAAACATTGACCAATACCAGCTGATTCCCTGCCATCCAAAATTAATCTGCTCTTTGCAAAGTGGTTGAACTTAAAATTTAATATGAGCAACTCTCATACTGAAAGTTTTTTGTTTGTTTTTTTCAAAATTAGAGATCAAACACATGCTTTAACTATTGCATCGGTGAGCTCCCTATAGACTAACCTGAATTATAGCCATTTAAACATTTAAAGTGTAACAGGAATATAACTGCCTGTGAACACTTCTTCATGCTGGAGTTGGCCATATGACTTTCCCTGATGGTGTACGTACCATGACCAACAGTTTGCAATGAACAGCAAGAACGGTTTCTTGCATGCATCTGTCCATCAGGCTCCCTTCACAACCCCCTTGTGGGATGGTCCCGTACCCCCCTCCCCCCCCCCCCCCCCGACTCACCCCTCTTTGGAGTGTAAAAAGTGAGTACATGACTTTTTTTTAGTAATGGAACTGAATGCATTTGACAGTGGAAGACAACATTACGATTCATCAAAAAGTGACCTGTACAATTTTCCCTGTTTATTTTGGATAACGGGTGGTGAGTGTCCATTTGCCACGCCCACGCACGCCCGTCACATTCCACCAGGTAAGAGCGGGCAAGGCGGCGGTGGAACAGTGTGTGTTCACAGAGCCTCTGATCTTTTCGAACCCATCGAATGGTTTGTTTCGATGGCAACGACAACACTTCATCTGATGTGATCGAAGCAATCAAGCACGCAGATTGGCAAGCCTGTCAGAAACTCTCGACAAGGCCGTGAAAGGAGCAGTCGATTCAAGTCGGCCGCGCTAAACATAGCACAGTGCACACAAGTCCCCGCACACATAACGCTCAATGAAAACAGACTTAGTGGTCTGATCGAAAGGCACATTCGAAACTTGCCTAAGTAAGTAAAACACGCTTGGTGCATCGTGAAAACATGTGTCCTTGCAGAACAATAAATTTCTACTCACTTGCAGCTTCCCTGCTGATGATCTGCATCGTTTTCTAACGAACTGACCGTGAAGAAAACTCCGCCGAAGCAGAAGCCTGAACGGAGCAACAGCCATGATTGCTCGCAGATCCAAATCTCGACCGTGGCGAGGTTCTACGAGAGTGCAAGTGCTCGAATGGCTAAGTACCCAGAACCTGCGACCAGCGACGCAGTGCATTTGTGCTGATCCCTTTCCCAGCCATCTGACTGTCCTAGGTATTGCGCAATGGCCGAGGTCCGACAAAGGACAACCCAATCGTCTTCACCTAGACGGGAAGAACTGGTATTTATTGTCAAAAATGTTATTCCGATTGCGGGCAGATTCACCAGTGGTCCGATCGATGCATAAGCTCCATCCACTGCATTATTTTCATTCATAATGAATTCATAGGTTATCATTTTGTCTGTTCCATCCTTTGGTGATACGGTTTTCCTTTGATTTTGGAATAAACGGTCATTTTGTTGAGCAAATTCCAGAATTTCAAATTAAAGCGTGTAAGAAGTGTTGCGTGCGGGAGTTTATTGGTAGCCGCAGTTGTGTTGGATCTAGATCTGTGGCCATCTCATCCTCCGGCAGTGCACTTTTGTTGTAATGTAAGCTACAGTCTTTCTGTGCCCTTGCTTACTTACTTGTAAAATCAAAAATCAAGAAAGCACATAGCTAACTTGTAGTGTTACACATATTAGACAATGTTCAGCTTAGAATGTTGAGGGGCAAAGTGCAAATTATGAATTTAAATTTTACACTCTGCACTCATTTTGTAGACATACAATGACACATGACACATCATGTATGGTTCAAACATAAAGAATATTAAAATAGGCCCTGCTGATGGAAACAAGAGTGATGGGTAAATAAACTCCCATTTCACCATCTTTTCACTTCACGGCAGAGCACTTAGTACTTACAATTACAGCAATGAAAGGAGACCGGTGGTATATATATGGCAACACACACACACATGTATGTATTGGCATAAAGCTTTTCACAATGTCTACTGTGTTTCATGACTAAGATTCACTCAGCATCCTGCTTTTCATAGAGGGATGCCTGGCTTGTATCCTACTTATGAGCAATGATAATTCAGACCCTAGTGTGCAGACTTGAACTAGAGGATGTGTCAGTTTTTCCACTCTGCTGTTACTAGTTCTAATAGTACACACTCGAAAATGAACCACAATCTAAAGCATCACAGCAAAGTTTATGTGCAGTATTGGTTGAACAATTGAGCCTGACGGGAGCCTGCATTTTGCAAACTCAGCAAAGCCATCTGTATCATATCTATTTTCACCATTTACAGAAAGCCGCAGCTGCAGCCCAGGCGTCAGAAAGTGAAGAGGATGACATCATTGGACAACCAAACTTTCAGGCTGCAGGAGACCAGCTTCCGCAGAGTTCTGACAAAACCACAGAGGCATTGGACAGTGCCCTGAAAGATCTCACTCCAAGGTGCCTCAAAAGAGAAATTTGTTACTTGTACCTATATAGCACGTGGAAGTAATTTAGACTTCTGTCGTTACCAAAGGGTCCAGTATTTAATCAGCCTGGTAGGAGGGGGATGTACAGTGCAAACCTCCACTGCTGGTACTCCGAGATGCAACAGGGTTTTTGTTGTTGTTTTTTCACCATGATGTGTGAAGTACAATGTACTTGCTGAAGAAACACGAAGAACATGAATCTGTCCTGTAATATTCTGACAGTTCTCGAATAACTGGTGTCATTGATCTCTTAGTCACAAAAGTCCCTTTGGGGAAAGGGCAATGGTAGAATACAAGCATCGATTATAAAACACTTGCCATAATTTATTACAAAACAGGTTGCACTAATGCTATGTAATTTATTCCGTTTTAGTCTTTCACTTTGTCAGATTAAATTTTTTTCCCTTTTCACAAATGTGCATACATGTGTGAAGTCTGTTTCATGGGTTCTTATTTGTGTGTGTGTGTGTGTGAGATAAAGCAAATTATGAACAGTGTGGCCTTATCTTTATACTACTGTTTTGTTTTGTTTTTGTAACCAGATGGCGCAATTGGGTGATTCGCGGTATCTTCACCTGGGTCATGATCTTTGGATTTGCATTCATCATCTATCTTGGCCCCCTGGCTTTGGTGGTGGTGGTATGTACAGCTGTAACATTATACCCAGGGTACATTTCTATGGTTATCTGGAAAAGGACCTAAGCACTTACCACATACATCATTACATGGCATCTAGACCCTATTTCCAGATGTTCATAGATCTGGAGAGTATGTGTCACGGCGTGTGTATGTGTGTGTATGTGTTTGTTCATTATGAACTTCATGTATTTGATTTTACTTGAAATCCAAAGGCTTTGAATAGCTATGCTGTTTTAGTTTTACAGTGCATAGCACTGTACTTGGAGTGGTTACCCAGTTTTACTCATCTGCCCTTCAGATAATCCTTTTGTCTTGTTGCAGGTCTTTATGCTTCAGATCAAGTGTTTCCATGAGATCATCACTATTGGCTGTTTAGTATATCGATCCTACAATTTACCATGGTTCAGAGTTCTCAGTTGGTACTTCTTGTTTGCATCCAACTTCTTTTTCTTCGGCGAGAGTGTGATAGAATACTTCGGATTGCTACTCTCTCGCACTGTAAGTTTTACCACTGCTGCTTATTAAGACAGTACTGTCAAAAAAGATAATCTGGTTTTGTTGCAGGCCATTTTGCTAATATGAGCTGCTTTTGTGTCAGAAGTGTGTGTAATTTCTGACATGGCAGTAATGCTTGATATATATGTTTGTGTAGCATGTTCTTTTTGTGACACACTTGTTCATGGTTTGAAGAAAACAATCGTGCAGACCTAACTGTTGTTTGATTGAGAAGATTTTGTGAAAACTGAATGTTTCAGCTCTTCCTCATTAGTTTTCTCTTCCACAGGATTTCCTTCGTCCATTTGCCACCTACCACCGGTTCATCTCCTTCTCCCTGTATGTTGCTGGATTTGTTGGCTTTGTATGTAGCCTGGTGAAGAAACATTACCTGAAACAGTTTACTCTGGTACGTATGCTAGCATGATCAGTTCAATACCCTGTCAAGGTTGGCATGGGACGGTAATGCTTTTGAGACTCTTTGAGAGTCCAATTTTTCATGGCAACCAAAGCTTGTGGTTTTTGCACTGGGTTCATGGAAGTTTGCATTAATTGCTTTTCCTGGAAATATATATATATGCGTGACAGAAATTGTAATCATTAACCTTCATTGAGTCTGTCTTGGAGCAATTCTTTCCACTTATGGTTTTCCACCAGTGGGAAGGTACTTCCTGGTCATTTGTATTTTGTTAGACTGGCATGAGGATTGAGTGGCATGAGGATTGAGTGGCATGAGGATTGAGTGGCATGAGGATTGAGTGGCTTGAGGATTGAGCAACAGTTTACAGCGTATCCTTACAAAACATTCCTGCGATCATGTTCCTGTTTGGTTCAGAAGTAGACAAATGGATGTTTATGTTACCCTATTGGTAATTTGGTTTATTTACATAGTACCATTTGTAATGTGATGCGCATGTTTTGTTACAGTTTGGTTGGACCCATGTGACTCTGCTGATCATAGTGACGCAGTCTCATCTCATCGTGCAGAACATACTGGAGGGATTCATCTGGTATGATTAGAACATTTATCCAGTGATACCTGTACAAATGTGGTCTGAGACTTTTATAGGGTCATTCTAGTGACAGACAGCTGGTTATTTATCAGGAAATGGGTACCGGTAGTGTAGTGGATTTTTGTTGCTGTTGTAGTTGTTGTTTTCACTTCTTTCATAAGCTTAGCGCCGTGATCAAAGGTAGGTCAAGGTGGAAACTCCTTTACTGGTATGTTGTTTTTATTTTCCAGGGTGCTGGTGCCTGTCTCAATGATCATCTGCAATGATATTATGGCCTACATGTTCGGATTTTTCTTTGGCAAAACTCCACTCATCAAGCTGTCACCAAAGAAGACTTGGGAAGGATTCATTGGAGGAGCAGTCTCCACCATTTTGTTTGGTCTTGCAGTATGTACATTTGTTTGTAAATCTCAGCAGGCGCATTTGATATTTTTTGAAGGACACCTTCATTACATTTGATATACAGCAACATCAGTAGACATCTGAAAAGTGGCTGCACGTTTAGAGCAGTCAGGATTGGGGCTTCCCAAATAACTCCTTCAGAAGATCGTGGCAAAGTGAATTTCATATCCTGAAAAGTCTTGAACATTAAAATATATATATTGCGTTGAACTGAATCAGTGAATGATACTTGCATGGTGGAAAGAGGTTGGAGAAAGAGGAGATATGTCTATGCAGGGAGGACATCTGACAAGGTTTGTACAGGCATTGAATGTCTTTGAAAGTCTTGGAATTTTGGAGACCCTTTTTCAAGTCTTTGAAAGTTTTTAAATTTCGATGTTTTGAAAAAATGTCTTTGAAAGTCTTTGAAAAATCGTGAAATGGCATTTTTTTTTTTCCCCACGACCGTATTTTTGGGGCCAGCACACTGTTTGCGCGTCGCTGGCCGTGTCATTGTGCCTTTCCTTTTGCTCTGCTCGCGAGTCGACTGCGGGAGCAGGGTCTTTGAATTTTTATTTTTGGTCTTTGAAAAGTCTTTAAAAAGTCTTTGAATTTTGTTCTCAAAATCCTGTGCGAACCCTGTCTGAGAATCCGAATGGGTGTTTTCATTTTTGCAGCTGTCATACTACATGGTTCAGTACGACTACTTTGTGTGTCCAACACGGTATGATGATGAAAAGGACCACATTTCAATGGACTGTGAGCGCTCCCCAGCTTTCCTCCTGGCAGAGTACAACTTTCCAGAAACGCTGCGTGCTTTCTGTAAATTGGTAGGTTGTCCCGTGGACTGTATGCATGTTTCATGATTGATGTATTATTCAGGTTAGTTGCAATACCCTGCACCCTCAGTATGTCATGCATAATGATACTGTACAATCGGTCATAGGGCATCGAGGGTTTGTGGCATACAGAGGAGAGATATTCTTTGTAAAGTGAGCATTTGAGGCATGCAACACAAATGACACACTTCTGTTCTGTGAACCTCAAATACCTCATTATAGTGAAAGTGACCTGTGTTCAATGTTTTTGTGTTACAGGTTGGCCTGCCACAGACTTTCAAGATGTATCCATTTGTTCTTCACTCCATATCTATGTCTATCTTTGCCTCTGTCATTGGGCCATTCGGAGGATTCTTTGCCAGTGGATTTAAAAGAGCATTTAAAATAAAGGTTTGTGGATTGGCATTGTAGTTTTGCCAATTGGTTTGGGTGTCAAGTTGATTTGCCTTTTTATGCCGGTGGTTGAAGTTTATCAAGCACATGGATGCCATAGAGTCTAAACTCGGGTGCTTCTTAGAGGTGTTTGGGGTACTTTAAAAAATCATGAATAATTTTCAGTGATGAGGAATAGACAGGACACCACTGAGGTGATATATGAGGAGTGAATTTGCACTTCCTAGGGCTTTTAAAGTGTTTTCTCTCATGATTTAATTTATCTAAATGAGCAGGCGTTAATCATTTTCTCATAGACATAAATGTTGACATTTTTTTCTCAGGATTTTGGTGACACTATTCCTGGCCACGGGGGCATCATGGATCGTTTTGACTGCCAGTTCCTGATGGCCACCTTTGTCCACGTCTACCATTCCAGTTTCATCAAGTGAGCAGCTCAGGTTTACCGTTCTAAAGCCCTCAAGGGCTGTCACAACAATTTCTTTGGTCACTGGCCCTTAATACTAATAATAGGCATTGTACACGTGTTTAGAGACCTCTCACCCGCATTCTGAGACTGTAGCAGTCAGATCTCTCCATTATTGTGCTTCAGCAGAGTGTTTCAGATAACTGGGGCACGACTGATTCACATAATAATGTGTGGAGTGCTATGATTGGCAGGGGGTCGTGCTGTGGTTTTGGAGAAGTGTCTGCAGATGCAGGTTTTGAGTAGGAATGTGGTAACAAGTACATCCTCTGAGAGACAACGATGAAGTTGAACCCACAGGGCTTCTGACACTCACACAAGCTGCTAGTACTGTACTGATTAGCATGCTTACAAACCTTTTCAGAGCTGTTTTGTCAAGAGTTTTCACTGCAGAACAGTTTGATGTAGGTCGTTGGTCATTTTCCAGTGGCATGACAGCCACACCTTTCCATGTCTACTGCTGTATCAGGGTTCTGACCCACATGTACAGTTTCCACTTGAATGGATAGAAACAGTTCCTTAGTGAGTGTTTATGTCAGATTGTCCTTTGAGCAGATTTGTTGGTTTTTTCCAGAATCCCCAACCCACAGAAGCTGCTGCAGAATATTTTGATGCTGCCAGCTGATGACCAGGTGCGAATGTTCAACATGCTACATGACAAGCTGGTAGCACGGGGCTTGCTACTGAATAACACAGCAACGTGACAACAATGATCTAGTCTGTGTTTCTTTGGTGCATGTGGTGTGCAGCTTGCAAAAGAAGACATCTGCATGCATCTCAAGAGGGGAAGAAAAAAAATGCAAGACAACAACAAGTATCTCAAAAACAGAAGAAAACATATACAAGGGCTATCTGTTTGAAAAAGGTGTTCTGGGATAGCAGTGTTTCTCTTGTATGGTGTTACATCTTAGGTTCTGTTCCAAGAATCTAGAGGTCCACATATGTCTGGACCAGGCACTGCTTGTTATTTGTGGTCAACATCAGTTTGTGTACATCGTCTTCAGTAGTCTCACTGGAATGGTTTTCAGTAACACCATAATACATGTATCAGAATGTGAAAATGCAAGCCAAAACAATAATTTATCTGTTTAAATGTTGTATATTTTTAGTACTTCACTGATAAATCTTGTGTCTTTCATAGTCCAGTGATTACTTTGGTACATTGTACTGATAAAGTGGTTACACAGGAAATATTCATTTTGCCTACTGTTGTTTCGCCACTTTGTCCTGTTTGTTAATCTGTACTCATTTGTTCAAAGGACCTACTTACTTAGGCCCTTTTACCAAGCGACAGTAGATGTGAATAAAGGGTTTAGTAATGTGATTTGAAAGTGAAAGCACACTATGTAGTAGGAGCATTGAAATTGCTTTTCTTGCTTGAATTGCAATTAGATTGTGATGGAACACCATTTCTGCTCCTACCTTATTTGGAAAGATTATTGCTGGTGAGTCTTGTCATTTCTGTGTACATCTTCACAGGTATTGGATAGTATTGTTATGATTTTTCTTCTGTTGTGTCATCACGAAAGTCAAATAAGCTGTAGTAGTTTTTGTACAAGCAGCAAAAATCAAACTGCTTAAGGCAAAAAGGGTAAACTAAAGGCTTTAAACTGTAAAATGTGGGCATTTTTTATCCATCCTTTTATCCCTTCATCGCTTCATATTATTTGTTGAAATTTCATTTGACAGTTTCATGTGTCACGAGTTCGCAGTCCATTTCCTCAGCATTGTGTTTACCTGTGGTTTGTGCAAATAGGTATAAATTTGGGAAACATGGACATGCTGTTAGGTCTTTGGCTGTCCCTTTGGTTTTTGGTTGTTTTTTTGTTTGTTTGTTTTTTTTAAATTCTTTCCGAAAAGTGCTCATTTTATATGCTCAGTAAACTCTTACATGACCATTGCTGCAGTCAAAACTTTGATGCTGCTTGTAAAGAAATAATTTACAGACCCTTCACTTGAAACTGTTGCAATATTATTAAGTTAAGGCCGTATAAGAAACCCTGGCCATCCTTCGTGGATGTTCACCCGCTACACTTGGCCACTGCCCTACCCCCTTACCCATCACCCTGCTTCCCCTTCCCCATTTCCCACCTTCTGTTTGATCACATATCCCATACATATACCCCACCTGTCAGTCTTTCTTGAATAGATAGCTGTGAGAAGCACTTGGCTGCACATTGCTGTTTTTGTTGAAGGGGTCCACACTGTTGAAACTGTCCTGTGTGATGATGTTTGATTTTTTTTATTTTTATTGTTTGATGAGGGAGTTTACCCCCTGTCTACCCCAGAATAGCAAAGCTGCTCCTGAATATGTTTTCTAGTGGTCTCTGTGCAGACTGCTGGGGCAGTCAGACTTGTCAAGATCATTTCACAGGAACAAGATGGCTATGAACTGCAGAGTTGGGCTGTACTTTGAAAACCAAAAAAAAAAGTAAAAAAAAAAAAAAAAAAAAAAAGTGCAGCCTGATTTGACACCTCTCTGCTCAACTCCAATTCTATCATTTAATACAGCTGTTAATTGTTACTATACTGCAATACATGTGAGGCTGTTTCATTTCTGACTGCACAAAAAGTGATACTTGTCATACAAATGTTCTGGTGGGCCCTCAGGCTGATGTATGTAAAAAGCTTTGATCTGCCTGAGGCCGTGGCTGGGATGCTGCTTTCTTGTTTAGTTCATGGATGCTGTACGGGATTTATTTGGGAGAGGTTTTGGAGTAAGGGTACAGGCAAGTTATTTTCACTGTTCATTACTTCATGTTCATATTTACTAGCTAGCACATAGTTATATAATAATATATTCACATGTATGTATTGGTTGTTTAACTCGGAGGATGTTGAGACTCAAGGTCTGTGACTGAGCACTTAAAACATAAAGTCTTGTGTGAACTGGATGTTTTGCCCAGGAAAGTGTTGGCATTCTATTATCAGTTGTTCAGTCTTGTACTTTCAAAGTTTTCTGACGTGCCATGCCCTTCAGTTTTCATCAGTGGCTAGGCTAGCCCACCTCTGCTAGTCAAATGCCGTCCTGTTCAAGCATACTACATTACCCAAACACCAGGGTGAAATGATGGCAACATCTTGCCAAATGATTATGTGCATGCTTTTGTATCATCCTTGTGTTTTTTTCTAAACAATAAACCACTGTCCGCTTCGAAGGAGAAAAGCTGGTTAGGATGATGAATACTGGAAATAACATGGATCAAGTTTTCTGTCTTTTGTTTGTCACTATAGTAATCACATGTGGTCAGTTTGCTCACATACCAGTGTAAAATTAACATCATTGCTTGTACATGTATATATGGCTTTGTGGTGTTTTGTACAGTATTTAAGTTTATGTATATGTTGCACAGTTATTTATTGTGTTATTCCTGCCGGTTTCAGAGTGAATCTTGGTTGACTTAGGGCACATTTTGTTTTGCTCATAAGTCTGTTCACAGAGTGCATCAATCTGTTATACACATAAAGGCTCACTGATGTTGCATACGTAATATGTATAAACTGAACACAAGACATTGTTACTAAAGATGTCATGCCCCAGTTGAAGCTTTCACTCTAATACCATTGACTGGACTTCACGAATGAAACAGACCTCAAAGCTTAGCATAGACTTCGAAGAAGATGGATTTTACACATACCAACTGTGCCATAATGTTTAAACTTAGTACTTAGCAACATCTGTCCTGAAAAGACATTACAGTTGTCATGTAAGTCACAGTTTCTAGGACTCTGATCTCATCATATGTAGAAGAAGTTGCTGATCCATAAGCTGTACTGTACTTACTAGCTGTTTCTCACACCAGCTTCTGATGCACATCCTGTCACCCTCTGGTCATGTATAATATTAATAATCTGGTCTCATGGGCCTTTTATCTCAATGTTCTCTCTGAACTGTCACAGTTTTCTCATGACTGCAGACCTTCTCAGTGAGCATCGCTCCTTTTTTGTATACTGGTTAACGTTAAACAGTACATGTAAGACAATAGCCCCAGGGTACCTGAAGGCTCTTTGACAGATTTTCAGAGCATTAATTATTTTTGAAGATCTTCACCCAGCAACACCTAAGCAATTTAAGGCCAACTCACGGTTTGTATTCCAAAGCACAGGGGAGAAAATTACTGACTTGCAAGGATTGGGACAACTGTATTGTTCCCATTTGTTACCAACCCAGGGCACATGTGGAGAGTGAGTTAGGTCTGTCTTAAGACAAAGGTGGGTGCAAGAACGATTTCAGTGGGTTAAAATTTAAAGGCAAGATTAATTTTGTCAGGGTTCAGCCTACAAAATGCCATTCACTGATCTTGTCAGAATGTGAAAGCATGTTTTGGAATGTAGAAATCGTAACAGTTCTTAAATGTGTGTCTTACAGGCATGATGCATGCTTTTAGTATGTATTGTATTTATGGGCAGCAGTTTGTGATATCGTTCAGCGTAAATGTAAATTAGGTTTATTGCTGTTGAACAAGTGGTACATCTGGTGTCTGTTTTTTATAATGTAAAACTGTTGAATGTGAATTACTTCGTTAGCAGGAAGTGAAATTACTGTTCAGTGTACTGGTATCCATAAGCTGAAGCTTGAAGTTTGTGTTTTTGCTGTGATCTTTTGGATACCAAGAGAGAGAAAAAGATTTGTTGTATTCAAACACAGCTGTGTGTTTTACTTGTTGAGTGCACTACCTTCATTCTAGTGTATATATCCTCTTTGGTCTAGTCACGTGTTGCACTGAAAAGTATTGGTGCTTATACTTTCAAATTAACATGCTCCTTTTTTTTTCTTTTTTGCCTTTTTTTTTTTTGGGGGGGGGGTGTAGGTATTTAATTTATTATGTTTGTTCATTTTGCGACACTATATACAGTTAAAGTGCAAAGTTATGTGCATTGTTTCACAGTTTGTCACTTGCCTAGAATCCCTTGTTTCACTTGAATCAGTTTGGAACGAGTTCACACCATTCTTGCCATGACTAGCCTAGTCCCTTGAAAAGCTTTCAGGGTCATGCAGTTGCATTTTCCAATATATGTAAAAACTGACCAGCATACACTTTTGTTTGTGTTGTTTGCTCAGATGATATGAAGTATTTCAGGTATGATAGGGAACAAGTATTTGCAGAGACTGACCTATCCAGAGCAGGGTCATATTTATTTGACTTTGATTCGATTATGCAGTTCAGCAAAATGTATAGAAATGCTTGCATTTTTGGCTCCCTTGTGTAACAATGGGAGTCTATGTATTAACCCTCCGTCGTCTGTCTGTCTGTCTGTCTGTGTGTGTGTGTGTGTGTGTGTGTGTGTGTGTGTGTGTGTCCAGAAAACTTTAACATTGTCATTTTCTCAGAATCTACAAACAGCAGAGGCACCAAACTTGGCATGCTGATAGACAACCACAAGACCTTTCAAAACATATCATTTTGAATGACCTTGACTCAAGGTCAAGGTCACTAACGCTCTCTGTTTGAAAATTTTACATTGGCATTTTCTCGTAATCTACAAACACCAGAGGTTTTAAACTTTGCATGATGATAGACGTTGATAAGAACTTTACAGATATACATGTAGTCGGTGGCCTTGTGTCAAGGTCAAGGCCGTACAAGCTATTTTTGTGAAACCTTAACATTGGCATTTTCTCAGAAACAACAAACAGCAGAGGCGCCAAACCTGGCCTGCTGATAGACAGTGATAAGACCTATGCATACTTACCACCTTAAATGACCTTGACTCAAGGTCAAGGTCATTAAAACAGTCTGTTGGGAAAATTTACATTTGCATTTTCTCAGAATCCAGAAGAATCAGAAGCATCAAACTATATGTGCAAGGATTGACATTAGCAGCACCTTTACAGACATACCTGTGTTCAGTGACCTTTTGTCAAGGTCAAGGTCATGCAAGCGTTTTTTGGGAAACTTTAACCTTGGCATTTTCCTCAAAACAACAAACAGTAGAGGCACCAAACGAGTTATGATGATAGACAGCAACGAGACCTACCTTTCTGAATGACCTTGACTGAAGGTCAAGGTCATTAAAGCTGTCTGTTGTGAATTTTAACATTACTGTTTTTGGAGGAACTACAAATACTAGAGGCATCAAACTTGGCATAATGATAGACATTGATGAGATCTCATTGGAATGACCTTGACCAAAGGTCAAGGCCATACAAACTGTTTCGGGGAAAATTGTAATATTTCCTTGAACTCAGAGCGCCAGAGACACTTTACTTGGCATGATAATGGATAGTGATAAGAGCTTTACAAACATACTCTTGTGAATGACCTTGACCTGTGTCACAAGGGAGCCATGGAGGCTTTTGCCTCTCTAGTTGTGATTCAGTTTGAATATTAGTTAAATGTTTGAGGAATAACTGCTTATTTTTCCCGAAATCACTATCATGCTGTACATTAGTTTTGACATAGTAATTTTCACAGCGAAGCCAACTGGAACATGTGGAAGTTGGGATTCATTTATGCGTGCATGTATTTGGCAGATGAACATTAGAACAATTGTCAGCTTTAGGTAGAAGCTGTTTCATGAATTTCCAACATACAACCACACTTTTAATACTTCTTTATACTTGCTGCGTAGGCTGTTAGCACCATGGGTTATGTCTCACTCAATGTCAGCTTTTGTTGGTGTTGCTTGTGAGATCACACTGCAGTCACACCTGATCTGTGCAGTGGAGCCATGCTTCGATCTGGATATATCTGGTATTTGCAGATAGCATGTTGCAGATACATTGTGTTGTTTTGTTGTTGTTGGTATATGTCTTATTTCCGTTTGATCATGCATGAGCAATGCATCAGTGTGTTAGTTTAGGCATATACTGCTTCATTTAGTTATGTTTTAGCAACATGGTTTGTATTTTAAACTGGTACAGTATTTAGCCATTTTAATCTCATAAGTGTACTTCTGTGGCATTTTTTTCCAAATCCAAATAACAAAAAAGGAAATACGTAGTGTATACTTCTGAGAATTGTGACAGTGCTATTGTCAGATGGAATAAACAACACGTTGAAATGGCTATGTTGTTCCTTGTTTCTCTGCCCCTCGGCGGTTGTAGTACATCTACAGTACTTTTTGAAAGTGAGGTTTTGCAAGCATTTCATGAAACTTGAAACTAAACAGTCTAAAGATGCATCATGCTCGTGCAAGCGAGTGAGCTGGATGTTACAACCCGCCAGTGAAGGTAAAGCACTTCAAGCAATTGTACAGACAAAAGCTAGTTGTACAGGCAGAGGCTTACATGATCTGAAAATTTGTGAATTTGACATATTGCTAAGATACGTTCCTGCATTTAGCATTCGACATGCGAACTGCAGGCAGCCTGCAATCAAGAGGAGGGGTGATTCGCTCTACAGGCAGTCTGTCAATCAGAGGACTGAGTTTACAAACTGAGCCATCGAGACTAACGAATAAGGGGCGCAACTGTGGTGATTGAGGCTTATGCTAATTTAAAGGGTGAAGGGTTATGTATTTGTAGCCAATCAAAAAGCACCACAACAATCTTTCCCGGGCGCACATGTCAACTTCCCTGTACGCGCACATGAGCCGTCTGCTCAAGGCGATTGCACGGTGTGGGAACTAAATCGTTTGGACAATGAATTTGTTCGGCTTTTCCGTTACTTTATTAGCTCTTTCATTTACATTAGTATGTGCAGAAGGTGAAAAAGGGGAGGAGGAGGAAGAAGAAATTGAGGCGCCGAAGGGAATAAGAGACCCGACACTCTGTGAAGGTGAGTGCAGGAGATATCGATTCCTTCATTTGTACGCCGATGAGAAAATGAAACTGGTTTTGCTGAAATTCCGGAAAGCAAATGCAAAAGTGTTGTATCAAACAAGGAAGTTATTTGCTTTGTCGTGGGCACTTCTTGTTAATTGTGCTTACATACTAGTATCACCTCATGTGTTTGCCTTCCCTTAATGTTGCCAGGGATACCTGACTGCTAATATCGATTTCTGGAAATGCTGTAGAGATTTCACCATGTTTCATAGAGAACCAACACCCAGATACATTATTGATGAATGGCCTAAGCGAACTGCTGAATGCCACGTGCATCCCACAGGCCGATCTGGAACATATCTTGACTGATGGAAAAATAAAGATATATATATGTACATGAGATGTTGATAGTTCTGTGTGTACTGATAGTTCTGTACTGATGTAAAATGCTGTAAAGGTGTGTTTACCATAGTGTGGTAGTTGGTGTGTTTTTTGCTTTACTGGAGGGGGAGGGGGTTGCTGTTTCATCATCATCATCAGCTTTTCTTTCATTTCTTATGGTGTGCCTTCCTTGACACTAATGACTAAAAAGGCCATCTCCATAGTGTATTTTCTAGTTTATTTGCACAATGTGCTGTCCTTGTCAGTTCCTTCACAAAGTCAGTGACAAGCAGAATGTTACCATGATGTGGTTCTATTTCAGGAGGCACAAAGACTGCATCAGGTCTTCAGGGAAATTTGGGAATTTATGGGTTGTATGGTTAACATCAGCATATATCTAAATGGAGCAAAACCCAGTGTTACTCTGTGGTGCTTTTTTGTTTATTTCCACATTTCTGTAGCAGTGTAAATTGCAGCTGCAAAGGACCAGATCTGACATGTAATACTTCCTGTTCACAGTGTGCAAGTATCTTGCTGTGGAACTGCAAGGACGACTTGATGAGACAGGGAAAAGTAAAGAGGTCATTGAAACAGGCCATGGCCTTGATCCAAAATACAGGAAAAGAAAAGATTATAAAAAGTCGTAAGTATTTTTGTTCATTAGGATTGGTAGTGTGTGTGTGTGTGTGTGTGTGTGTGCATTTTTAACAAGATGTTTCTCGCATCATGGTTGATAATTTGTGAGCTGGTCAAATGTGGTATTCGCTAAATTCTATAGTATAATGACAATATATCAGTTATAAAGGGACCTCAAAAAGATGCATCACCTTTAGCAGATGAAATAAAGAGATTGCATCACTGATCAGTGCATAGATGACAGATCCAGATTGAGTCTGAGACAGAGATCTATAAGCAGGTGAACATGAGCATGGTGACACACATTATGATGTACACAGCATCAAGATTAGCATATAGAGAATGCAGCGTTATGGATGAATCTTGGCATACACTTTGTGTGTTGCAGAGAACTTCGTCTGATCGAGGCAGTGCAGGAACCTCATGTGTGTGACCGCATCCTAGAGTACAATGTTCATGCTGAGAGGAAAAAGAGTCTGCGATATGCTAAGGGGCAGAGTGAAACCATGAGAACACTCCATGGACTTGTGTAAGGAATTTATTCATCATGCAGTCCCCCTTCCCATGCAGTGGGATTTCCGTGTGCATGCAAAATTAGCCCAGTGACAACTGACATTTATAGTACCCAGTTCCATCCTCATTGTGAACTCTTTGTTCCTATTAGGAAGAACGATCGATCTGTACTCATTTGCACACAGTTTGTAATGCCAGACCGTTTCAAAACCTGCATGGTCAGTACTGATTACTTCCCTTTACTCTGGCTTTGTAAAAGTGAATCTGCATCTGGGAGAGATTTCTTGGTCTCAGTCCTAACCAGTGACATGCATTGACCCTGCCTTAACCTTAACTGAGATTCCACACAAGGGGTCCCATCTAAGCCATTTTGTTCTTTTTCTAGGCTGCCACCGTAGGTACGCTATCACTTACACACGCTCGCATAGGCCTGGAATAATTTTGTTGTCTTCTCTAATTTGCAGAGACAAGGGAGTGAAGGTGGAGCTGGGTATACCGTATGAACTGTGGGACCAGCCATCTGCCGAGATCACAAATATGCAGCGCATAGTAAGCGGCCATCTTCCATTTCCTTAGTGACTGAGTTTTCATATGCCATTTTGCATCAAGTGCTCAGTCAGTGAAATAAAGGGAAACCAAGGGGGAATCTATATTCAGTCTATTAAATGTTACCAGTTAGTTCCTGGTTGGATGTGCAGTGCTATCAAATTTGTTTCAGACCTACACCACATGCATCTGCTGCAGTCACCAGGCCAAAGATTTTTACACTTGTTACCAAGGTTATTTTCAGGCCTAAAGAATTTTCCAGCTATAAGCATTCTGTGCAGATCAGATTACGGCAGACAGTTACTGATGCGATGTCCTTTGATGGATTATTTTATGTGGACTCTACTTGTAGTTGCAATGACTTTCAAGGAAAAAAAGTACTGGGAACATTTCACTGTTATTTGATGACAGGATTCAAAAACAGCGCTAGGGTCTAGTCAGTGAAGCTTTTTTTCAACCAGGTAAAAAGTTAATTTTCGTGAATGTTTGCCACTTTACAGTGTTTCAAGCTGGTGGAGGAGCTGGAGGAGGATATAGAGGACTGGTACTATGGACCTCAGGAAGAGCGCTTGATCGAGTACATCTGCCGCGATCGTGTCTTAAAGGGACAGGATACCAGTGAGTGTTAAGGTTTCTGTACCTAGATGTTTGTACGTACTGGTGGCGTATTTTGGCATAGCTCCAATTCAAGAACTGTACAGGAGAAGTGTAAAATGTCTTTAATCCTGCCCTGTTCTGAAGTGCAGTTTAGCTAGAATTTCATGATGATGTCAATATAATGTCTTGACCATGGATCTAAACAAAACAAAATTTGAGAAATAAGCAAGGTTTATGACCAGCTTGCACATGCAAACAGTTTTATAAATTCTGTTTTTATCTCAGATTTACTTTACAGCACTGTTTATAACCAGTGATAAATCATGCTGTTGCAGAATGCCTGTATGAAGAATTTGTACCAAAGGGAGAGGACGAAGAGGAGGAGAATCCGAAAGACAAAAAGCCAGAACAGCAAGAGAAGAAGGCTAATGATTTGAAAGGGGACACAGGGACTCCCAGCTCCGGTATGCCTCCTACCCCCACACCAGCTTCAGATGCTGGAGACAGTCAAACTAATGAGGAGTCCAAAGAAACCAAGGATGAACTCTGACACAAGCTTGCCTTTGCCTTAGTGATCAAAACTTCTTTTTTTTTTTAATGATCATTTTCATATGCGTTCATACCCATCGTAAACTCATTGTGCATAAAGTTGCATCGTTCATCAGTCATGACTATCTGTTGTGAGGTGTGTGTGTTTGTTTCTCTTGTGCACTCCCTGTGTTTGTGAATCCATTTCCTCCACTTTCAGTTGGGAGTACACAGTTGACATCAAATTTCATCAGCAGTCTGTGGGACACAATTGTACAGAGTAGTTGTTTTGTGCATAGCAATGCACCTTGTGATTCTTTACATGTTTATATATGTGCAGTCCTGTTTCAGCTGCAGGTAAATTGCATATGCATTTATGTATCAAATTTGTACCACTTTGTGTAAATTTGTCAACTTTGAGATGCATTCAGCATCAGTTCTCAAATTGCAGCTGTCTTGACAGTTTTCTAAGTTAGTAGAAACTGCGCACATGATGACACAGGAGAGGTGTGAGGAGAACATACATGTACTTCACTTACCGCAAGATGTGCCTAATTTGAGATCTCATGCAACCTCTTCAGGCCTGTACAAGTTGATGTTGGAGAGATGAGGTCAAGTTGTATTTCTTCCGTGTAGATGATTAGTACTTACATGTAATGATGTATACATTTATAAAGAA
The DNA here is from genome assembly GCA_018292915.2 of Batillaria attramentaria. NCBI lineage: Eukaryota > Metazoa > Mollusca > Gastropoda > Batillariidae > Batillaria > Batillaria attramentaria. The sequence continues at coordinate 2,719,162 of JACVVK020000004.1, forward strand.
AGAGTATTATGCATCAGTCATGTGGAAGGTGTTCTGCTTGGTGTAATCATACTGTTTCTTTCCTTTCTCAGTTTTTGGAATTACATTTAGTGATGACTTAGCGTCAGCACACAATTGTATTGTTGATGTAGATTGATGTGGCAGCTTATTTTTTATAATTCATGCTTTTATTTGTGGTATTTTTTTTCTATTTTTACATGCGTGTAGTGTATGCTTCTCTCCTTTTTTGCTGCCTTTCCTGTTGAGGGTATGTGTATATTTTGCACACTACTGTATCTTCTTTTTTCACCATTTTATTATACATTCAAACAACTGTTTGGTGCATGCTAATGCTTTGAAAGTTCCCTCCCCACCTTGAACAAGATACAATGTACCATGTTTTTGGAAGGAAACTAGTCTTGTTTTTCTGACAATTGTTGTCGTGTTTATATCAGATTTGATGAGAAGAGCTTTGACGAGCTTGTTTTATTGTTGTTTTTCTGAAATTTCCTTACAAGAGTAACAAACAAGCTGTACACTGCCGTACACTTAGCAACAGTACTGTACTTCCTTCACATCTGTGCAAGTACCAAAACACACAATATGATTATGAAGTAGAAGTTCAGGGTTTGTGGTTTCCACTTGGAATGTTCTGGAGATAGTGTATGTCTGTTCATGACAGTGTTACCAACATGGGTGTGCAGCGAATGAATATCTCTGGATCAGTGCCTTGGCATGGCTTGATGAAACATGACCCACATGGTAGCCCCTAGGTGTAAAAATACCAAAACCGAGTTTTAAACATTAAATATGTGCACTTTTTTCCTTATTGTAAATGAATGAACTGCAGTCTCTTATTTTAGGGTTGGATATCAGTCGTGGAATTCTGGCGTAGCTGGATTTTGAAAGAAATGCAGAATATCATCCTGCACTATTGTCAAAATCCATTTACCCCGAAATTCCATACCACCTCTATGTTGTCAGCAAACTCTCTGGTGGCCTATGGAATCAAGCCTAGGTCAAAACAGTTGCCTTCAGCTCGCAAGGGTTTCCCATGTGTGGCCACAGTAGAACGTTTTCCATATATATACATGTTGCATTGTCTGACTGTGCTGTGAATATTATGTGATGAAGTCTTATTTCTGACAACCTAAACAGCCAAAACAATCTTCACAATCATTGATTTTGTGTGTGTCTGTTCGTGTGTGTGCGGTGGGTGAAAAAGTGCTAACGCCTTCCACACATAAAGATCTGACAGTCCCAGTGCCATAATTTAATGATCCATCGTGCGATCGCCAGTAACAAGTAGGAGGAAGACAACTAGGAGAATGACCAGGGCACATTTGAAATGAAACTTGACAAAACATACACATCACACCACTGTTCCTCATGTACCCCACTTCAGGAGCATTCTGTGAAACAAAACCCAACAAGTAGTATTTTTAAAAAAAGAACTTTTAAGAAGACATCCAAAGTAAACAGCTGGCCTCTTTAACATAATGATAAAACAGTGAGATGTTCATCATCTTACCAGTACTTGTGTGTGCAAGTCTGTGTGTACTATACTCAGATTTTTTTTTTTAAAGCAAATTGCTTCCATACACAAACCAAACAATTTATCAGACCTGGTGCCATCTTTTTCTTTTTGATTCTTGCTGGTAACAAGCTTCAGGAAGAAGACGGAGGAGGGGGGGCATGCTCGGATTGAAGCAATACTTCATGTGCTGGTATGCAGACCGTGGTAGGCAAGAAATCTGTATGAAATTCTGGAAGTTCTCAGTCAGTCCCAGGTCAATGTGACCACCAGTACCAGCCTATTGGGATACACCACGTGCACTCCTTGTGTATGGCACTGAATCTGGCTAGGTTCAATAACAAGGTACACACATGAACATACTACACACATACACATACAGTCTGACTACAATTACCTTTCTTTCACAGTGTATAAGGTATCTAATGCATAATACTACTCATAACATGAAAAGCACACAAAACAAGAACTTCACTCCAACAAAATTCCACAAAACCTCTGAGACAATATGATATTACTGATGCCTCAGAGACAATGTAGCGCATGGTCTCTCTTCTGTTGAAGAACTGGACTGATCTGGCAGAAAACATCTAAACTACACGGCATCTTCAGAGAACTCCGAGCTAAAATAGACTTGCCCACCCACAACCTGCATTCCCATACCACACAGCAGATCCATGCATCTCATACTAGATAAAGGTAAGATAAGCTTTACTATCGTTATAATTATATATGTGGTTTTTTTTCCTAAATGCATTATTTTCAGATAGCTCTGTAGCTATACCAGACACCTGAAGTAATGCAAACAGAGTCCTTGCAACTAGTCCGAAAGGAAAACTAATTGTTCCTCATGATCACCCATTGTTGGTTGATTAGATGGTTTTGATATCAAAGCCAGTGCAATGAGAAAATATCCAGAAAATGTGCTTGGCTTCCAGCTGGAAATCAACCTCATGATCCAAGCATTGGAAGTCAAACATTCTTCAAGCTTGGCTACCCTGACTAACTCCCTCATATCTTTCACTCTACCAGCATACTGTATGAAACAAAAACTGGCAAGCAGTATTACAGTGAGAAAAACATGTCCAAAAGATGTCCACTGGCAGAAGCTGACTTAAAATACTGGCGTGTTCAACCTGACAAAACATCAGCTGTAACAATGCAAAGTGAGTAAAATCAACAAACCTTGTTCTTAATGAATTTTACAGTATTTCTTGAATCACGTATGTCTAACCAATGCATCTTACAACACATGTACATGTATGTATGTACAATAGTAAGCTGAAAATTCATGAGACACAGGACCTAAACAAATGTCTGTTAAATAGACACACGTAAATAAATTGTATTTAAAACAGTAACCTGTGTGTCCATGTATGACTTTGGAACACATCAATGCTACAGCTGAACAGTAACAAAACCCAAACGACAGCTTACCACCGGGTGCGCGTTTCCCACGGTTGCTCTAAGTCTAAACTGTAACAGTTTCTTGCAAAAACTGTCAGTATTCAGCGCGGACCCCGTGGCCATCGCATGGGACCAGGACCTCCAGGGAAGCGGCCACCCCCCGGCCCACCAGGCCCATCAAACCTGGGCCGGGGAGGAGGTCCTCCACGCCCTCCAACTCCAAAGCGACTTTGATTCCACGGGCCGTTGGGCGGCCCTCCCATCCCAGGAGGAGGCCCACCCATCCCCATAGGTGGTCCTGGAGGACCAGGTGGTCCAAAATTTGGCTGAGGATTTCTTGGACGCATGGACCGGGGTCCATCCATTCTGAAGTTGGGTGGTGGGGGCCCACCACCCATATTCCCAGCGTTTGGTGCTCCAGGGCCTGAAAAGCGGGGTCCGGCACCGGGTCCACCAGGAGGGAATGGGGGTCTGGTCATGGGGCCAGCATCCGGGCCAGGGCCAACACCGGGACCACCAGGTAAAGGAGGCACAGTGTCTTTAAGGCCTCCCTTGTTTGGACCAGTCACATTCATTGGTTCATTTGGTTGACGGTCACCAGCCCCTACAGGGAAGTTGCCAGCAAACTTGGGTGGAGGACCGCTGGGGACTGGGCCCAAGAGAGAAGTTTCACCACCAGCAGGCCTGGAGCTTTGATTGTCTGTGAAGGAATCTCGGCCAGCAGGTGGTGGAGGACGATTGCTGAATCTAACATCCATGAGAGACGGCAGTTCAGACGAACGATCTTTCATGTTGCCCTGACCAGCAGCACCAGAGCTATCTAGGGAGCTGGGTTGCGAGGCTAGGGGAGGGGGCTTGTTGAAGTTCATGCCTCTTGGTGGGAAACTGTCCTGACCTCTTTCACTACCAAGATCCAGACTAGGTCGGTTGAAAAATGGCTGATCTGACTGGAATGCTGGGGGTGGCTGATGAGGTCCTCCATAGCCTGGATCAACCGATTCCTGCTTCACGGTCATTGGGAAATTTGAGTCACTACTCGCTTTGGACCCACCACCATCGTCAGGATTGTCCCATTTGGATTTGCGGCGACGCTGGCGGGGCTCGCCACCGTCTTGGTCCCTCTCCCTATCTCTCCCTCGGTCTCTACTTTCTCGGTCCCTATCCCTGTCTCTATAGCTGTCACGGTCTCTATCGCGATCCCTGTCTCTATCGCGGTCTCGGTCACGACTAGAACTTGACCCTCCCTGCCTGGAGCTCCAGCGATCCGTCTGGCCACGGTCCCCATGCCTCATGCCTCCTGACCATCTGTCACCCCCAGGGCCGGAGTCTCTGCTGCCTGAGCCAGAATCTCTGTGACCTGGTCCGGAATCTCGGTGACTTGGGCCCGAGTCTCTCTGTGCTGGCCTGTCTTGCCGTGAGCCTCCAGAGCTCCATCGGTCACTGTCACTGCCCCTCTGATTTCCCGACCACCGGTTGCCACTTCCACTGTCACCGTACGACCGACTGCCACCAAAACCACCACCACCACCACCACCACCACCACCACCACTCCTGGTGTCAGTCTTATTCCGGAAACTGTCTGCATCACCCTCAGATCTCATGTCAGGTGGCGGGCGGCTGAAGTCATCAAATCTGCGTGAGTCCGAACCACTGCCACCAAATTTCTGAGAGTCATATCCTCCTGGTCTGGAAGAGTCACCCTGATTACCAAAGTTCTGCCTGCTCTGATCAAAGCCAGGGCCACGGTTTCCCTGACCTTGCTGCCAGCCTGATGAACCACTGGTACTGCTGCCACTACCACCGTCACGGTCAGAGCCCTGCCATCCTTTCTGACCGTCCCTTTCTCTGGGTCCACCCTGACCCTGCCATGGCTGTTCACTGCCACGGCCCTGCCACCCCCCTTGTCGACCCTGGTCTCCTTGCTGGCTCCAGCCCCTCTGACCTCCCGTGCTGCTGCTGCTGTCAATACCACCTGTAGGACCGCCCGACTGGGAGAAACGGCCGCTGACGGAAGTGGTAGGGGGAGTGGAAGCAGTCTCAGGTGACCAGGGTCCTTGGTTGTAGCCATCCTGCTGCCAAGCTGGCTGATTGCCTGCGTCTCGCTGTGGACCCAAGCCTGGCGGTGGGGTGATACCGGGAGGTGCTCCCATCAGACCCATTCCACCTACTGCTTGCATCATGCCTGGGGGAGGGCCTGGAGGAGGGACCAGGACAAAGGCTGGTCCACCTGCTGCAGCAAACTGTCCAGGCAAGGGAGGAGGGGGTGGGGGCTGGCTGGGGAAAGGTCCTCCAATAGGTAAGCCTGTGGCTGCCGAGATAAAGTGTTGCTGTGCAAGAGGTGGGGGAGCAGCGCCATGCAAACCAAGTCCTCCGACAAAATCCTGGCCCTGACCTTGAGGGGGCCAGCGTGGCTCTTCCTTGATGCCTCCGAACTCTTGCAGCTGGGTGGGGTGTCCTGGGGGTTGACCCCACTGAGACGGCTCGTCCGCTTCGTCATACTGCTGCTTGAGAAGATCCAGCGCGCTGCTTGGATCTCCTGCACCGGGTCGCATCCCACCCATGCCTGGCCGACCACCCTCATCCATCTTCATGCGTTTAGCACCAGGGGGATCCATCCCCCCTCCATCCCCATACCAGTGAGGCTCAGCCTTGACATTTCCCGCTCCCCCCAGGCCACGCAGAGGACCACTTTGCTGACCAAACGGTGACCCCACCTGAGACTGATCACGACCTGGAGGTCTTGAGCCAAAGCCAGAGTGCTGCTGGAAACAGATCCAAGCACTAGTAAATTTCTACGCAATTCACACATTGGATCATTACTTACTGCTTTCAAACATGACAAAAACACAAGCTATACATTTCACTTCTAAAATAAATGTAAACGGTAAATTTAAGAAAAAGATCTTAACAACTATTGAAGTCTGATATATTGGCGACTTTATTATCTGCCTTCCTCAGAAACTACAGTGTCAGTGTACATAATCATATTTAAATATTCCTTTCCATACTTACATCTTGTTTCTGAAAGCGGCTGTCGTGACGGAAAACCTCTTCTCGAGGTGGTCTTTTCTCTTGGCCCTCTCTCACGTATCTGTAAACAAACCCAATATCATATCAATATGGCAGTCTTACAGATTTTATTTTGAAAAAATGCAGACAGTCTCAGATACAGATGTCAAGGCGAGCATGGAAGAGCATATAAACTGCAAATGTCTAGATAACCTGCAAACAAGCGCATTCACAGTCAAACCTAATGTGACCATGCTAGAGACTAAAATCAGGTCATCCTATACAGGATGATACACATAACACCAGTAACAGCAGTCCAGGAATCAGTATCCTGGATATTGGTGGAAGGATGTTGCCTTACTGTACTATGTTTTCCCATGTAACAAGCACAGAGTCTTATGTGCATCAAGAGGCACTTAACCTCTTTGAATCCTCTTATATATGTCATGTAGATGCACACGCCATAAACACACACAAAATGTCCAAGTTTCACAGCAATACTGCCTAACCACTGACTTACTGATCAACAAGGGTGATGACTTTGTCACGAGGCAGCTCTACAAAGTCGATGCGGTCAAACAAGTTCTCTCTCTCTTCAGGTATGGTGAAGTTGGCCTTCATCTCCAGGACAGCAGATTCTGGCACCATCTTCCCTGCAGCAGTACAGACATTATCATTTCACAAATGCATCATTTTCAAGTTCACTCCATCAGACAACAACTACAATTTCCCACGGAATGCAAAACAACTGTTAGTGCTAAGTGAGTACCATAGTGGCACTATACTAAAGTGTTGGGAAAAATGTTTGGGATAAAGAAACCTAAGCATGAGGACTACTGAATGGAAAAATCCACAGGCACCCGCAATGCCTTAGTTCTCAATATCCTTTTATTACAGACAGCATAAGCTGGGGCTTGTGAAAAAGACTGGTAAGCTGGTGTGTGCACCTGTACAACAAACCACCCTAAATTCACTGTGATCTGATGGACACAGCTTGCTTGGGAGCGGGACAGCTTCTGGGTCTATGCACAAGCAACACAACAATCAAGGAGAAAATGCACCCAGCATAGCATCCTCCACTGACTGGATAGTCTCTGATCACATCCTACCATCTTCCACAGTCCTCTTGTGGGATCGACGCTGCATCTCTATGTCCTCAGGCTGTACAACAGCAGCTACTTTGTAGAATCCATTGAAAAACTTCATCTTTCTACGACGAGCTGAGGCATACACGTTGGTCTGATCCAAAATGTAATTTCTCTTGCGCCTGCCGCCTGAAAGAAATAAAAAGAATACCGAGAACTGACAGAGGAAAGACAGACTGCCACTTACAGCACATTGCCTCACCCTAAACTACATATATCTCTGTCTCCAATAATGTAATTACATTAATTTCTCAACCACATTTCACACAGCAAAATCTTGAATTTGAAGGCCTGGTTGAAAACCAGGGAGCAAAAAAACAACAACAAACAAACAAATAAACAAAAAAAACAAAAAACAAATAATCAGTTTTGATGTCCCGCCCCCTTCACTAAACACCATGTGTGCCACTGGGGATGATAACAATGCTGTCTGAAACAGTATCTTGCATCAGAGGGCCTTGAAAAGCTGTAAAAGTAAATGCTTATAAAGGTGAATGTAAACCTTACCTGACACTTAAGTCACCATAACAGTTCATAAGCTCAAAGAATCATGACTCCAGTTTCATTTATCCAAGACTCACCAATCTGAAAGAGTTTGTTGAGGCATTTTGTTGCCTTGTCGATGAGCACCTCCCATCGTCCATGGTAGTTACGTTTGCGAGGCAGTCCCATCACACGCATCTTGTCAATGAGAGTGTCGGTACCGATAATATTGTAGCGTTTCTCTGGGTGTGATTTCTGCATGTTAATGCCCCATGTGGTCTTTCCGACTCCAGGCAAACCCACGATCATGATCATCTGCACATGAAAACACACACACACAAGCACAACATAAGTGCATGAACCCCACCAGAAGCCTTACACACAAAACTACCAGGCCAGTTTTCTGTCAGAACTGAACATTTGTCTATGTGTCTCCATCCACATGAAAGGTTCGATCAGCCTGAACTTGACTGAGAGAAAGCTGAAGAGGTTTTTCTTTGAAGGGGCTAATGCTATCATTTTTATGCTCAGAGATCATTGTGAGCTGTTTTCGCAGTATCTATCATCACATCACCTATACAACTACTAGACAGTGACAGCATCTGTAATGCTGGCACTGAGCCAACAGAAGCGTGCGCAATGACACGGCGACCAGACTAAGCACTCCTGTAAGTGTAACAACAGTCACAGAATTAGAATGTATGCGACCGCTCATGCAAAGTGTAAACAGCACTGTATGACATTAAGAACTGTACTAATCATCCAGACGGAGTATTTCAACTATTCAAGTGTACAGGCGCTCTAACAAGCGAAACTGTTCCATAACATAAGTTGGCTTAGCAAAGACGGAATCAGGCCGCTTACAAGATGGCACTAGCACTACACTATACGAACGTATTACCATGGGGACATATCCCTGCCAAAACTCGCAATAATCATCATATATAGCATCTTAAGATATTGACATTTTCATGGAATTTTTTTTGTGTAATTGCATTTTAAGATTAGCTCAAGTAAACATGACCTAGTATGGCAGGGACAGCAACAACATTTACTGCAGGCAATCAGCAGTGCTTCCTTACCTCGCAGTCACTTTTCCTCTCTGGTGCTCGCATGCCGCGTACACGGTCCAGAAGAGGCAGCTGGCCAATGTAGTTGAAGCCAGGTGGGGGTGGGAACCAGGGTTCCATCTGACCGAAGTTCACCTTCAATCTGCAACAATTTTTTTTTTCTTTTTTAAAGTTAAAACCCTGACTCTGATAATGGTTAGTATCAAAGAAGTATCACTGTCACCCCCCCCCCCCCCCCCCAGCATACCCAAAAGAAAAGTAAAAACTACCTTACTGAACTGAAAATACATGCGCGCACGCATCCACCACACTTCCCACCCAACCCCCACAGGGTACATTTCGAATGCATGCTCAGAAAGTAAGTTCACCAACCTGCAATTTTTGGACAGCACATGTGGGAAAAGTGCCATGTCTTTGCTGCCAACGGGGAAGCCATGCAGAGGAATGGCCTTACCCAACCAGATGCCGTTCTTGGTGAAGGAAATGGTGGCAGGACGCGAGTCAAGGTCAAGCATAGCTCCAATGACATCACCTGCTCCAAACCGCTGTCCATAGTCCGAGAAGCGACAGTTGGTAGAAAACTTGCCTGTGCCACCGTATCCAAATGACCAGGGTTCCTCTCCTGAACACAAAATTTGCAAAAGATAACATTCCTTCCAGAGAGCACTCCCTTCACAAAGCTCAAGATACAGCAGCTGAAGCCTATGGTACGCAGGTACTGAAAGTGTACGGCTGTGTCTTAACCATGGTCTTGCTGAGGGTTTTTTTTTTTTTTTTTTTTTGCTGCCCCAGCTCTTTGCCAGCTCCAGTGGTGTGCCTCCCAAGTAATGGGTAGAATTCACGGAGGGCTCGGACGCTGGGACAATTTTTATTATGCATGATGATGGCGATGAGGATGATGGTAAGATGATGCTATGAAGGTCCGTGTGGTTTGGGACTGCGGGACAGGGTCACATTCCACGCTTCCTGTCTTACATATATATCCCGGCATTAACCAGGCCCGGGAACTATGGCACCTGCGGAACCGGCCGTGTAATCATCCACATCACAAGACGTGTCATACCAAGGGAAGCACCCCCAAAGTCACACCCGTGAAGTGGGTGAAACTCAGCTGTGTGGCAACAGCCTCCCAAGTGGGTGCATAGCACACCCGCTCTGGGTAGGAGCCGACCTTGGTAGGAAAAATCCCGCTTGCCTCAGCTGGGACTCGAACCCAGGTCTCCCGGTCCATGATCAGAAGTGCTAACCACTACACCATGGGGGCCGGTTTATTTATTTTATGCTGAAAAAGCCTTAAAGGTAGTCCAGAATATTCCCTTCTCAGCACCACCAGGGTTAATGTTGGACCACATCTGAAGGTTAACACCATATTTCAAGGCTGTGAAAAGCTGTCATCCTGGGCATGTTCATCCCATGTTATCACTAATCTATGCAGACCTATGTGTGTATGAGTGTGAGCTGTTGGTGTTTAAAATTCTCTTCTGAGTTATGCTTACCTAACTGAAAAGAAGATGTATCGATGGACCATCCGACACGCACAACATGGGGGTCCATTTCCTGGTGATCCTCGCCGAAGTCTGCAGGCAGATGCTCCAGTATATGTACTTCGTAATACACCTTCCCCTTGCAGACACCATAGGTGGCACGTGATCCGGTCCATGTGAAACAAAATCCAGGTGGATCCAGCAAGACTGTTGCCCCATACCTGAAAGAACCAAACATGCAATTCTTAGAACCCTGTAAAAAGTTAAGACCATACAAGCAAATGGCTAACATCACCATCTGCAGTATGTTTTCATCAAAGTTTTTCCCACTTCTCCCTGCCATCTAACCCTCCCCACAAACACCTATACTGCAAGTGGGGACAGACATGGCGGCTTGAGGGTGTGGCATCCCAGCTCCTCGCTACCCACCACAACACTATGGTGGTATGCACACTCTGATCTGAGCTGTAATGAGAGTACAAGGAGTAACAGTTACCCATCAGGATCGATGACAAAGTTAAGGTCAGAGTTGAAATGGTCCAGAACACAGAGCGAGTCATCAATATTTGGTTCATCAACATCCTGCTCAGGGTTGTTGGACTGCCAGCGGTTGCCAAAGCGACCCCCTCCTGGTCCCCTGAGGTTGAAAAAAGAATCGAACATATAAGTTACAACATCACAGAAGAGAAACGCCTGTTTACACTTTTACTAAGTCTCTCAAGCATGAAAGCTGAAACAGTGTAAATTTCACTTTTGATCAAAGAATCATAAAAGCAGTGTATCAACACTGCAGATGGGATCTTAAGGAGTAAGGCCAATACCAGGGGATGAGGGAAGTATTGGAAGTGTGGGCTGTAGAGATTTCCCAGCTTTTATCACCCTTACATACCCTAGACCTGGTGCTTGTGTGCTGGTAGTAGTTTTCAGGTGTTTTCTGAACAGTCTGTGTTGTCTGCTTTGCATGTCGCTTGACAGAAAAGTAGAAAGCCGGGACCACAAACGTGCACTTCTGCATCCTGACACCTAAGTACAATGAACCCTGTAGAATAGCCTTACCCTTTCCCCATGTCTAGTGATCGTTTCCTCGAGTCTGGACCACCAGCAGGGTGTTGTGGCATGACCGTGGCCGTGCCAGTCGGGATAGACATGGTTGCCTGAGGGTGGGGCATCCCAACTCCTAGCGACCCCACCCCCTGGGCTACCTGGGCAGCTCGCACTGCTGATGCTAAGCCAGAGGAAGTCATCACACTGGACGTGACCACTGGAGCTCCGGCAACATGCGCTGCAGCAACCTGGGGGTGCAGCACCTGTCAAATTACAAAAGTCTTAGATTCACACTCACAGATTACTTTAATACTTGAATTTCCTTATGCTGATTTCTGATAATCATCCCATTTTCATCACACAAAAGCTTGTATTTAAGTTAGCTGGAGAGAAGCCGCAAGTCACTTTACTTCCAACAGTCGTCCCTACCCCCCCTCCCCCACCCTAAAAAGAAAAAGAAAAAAAAACCAGACAAAACAAAACTACTTTTCAGACACATACATGTACAATATGCATGACTTCAAAAGAAAACCCTGGGAAAGAGGGGGTGGGGAGAGGGCACGTCATGGCAAAACCTTTCAGTCATGGGCAGGAGCAGGTAAACATACTAAACATTATTAACTGACATCACTCTACCTGTGGCAGGGCAGAAAGACCTGGGCCAACAGCACCTGACATGGGGATTGCCGTAGGCATGGCAACCATGTAGGGCTGTGGTACCATCATTGGTACAAAGCCAGGATACTGATTCATGGCAGAGGTTGATTTCCTGTGATCCACTATGAACACATGACCTGCAATTATACAGCGAGGTCACACTCACAGGTCAGGAAAGGAATGCCATGCACTGAGGCAATACTTGCATAAACCTACTAATAAAGAAATAAATGTAGATAAGCAACTGTCCACTTCTGTTTCACAACACAGCAATATTAGCACTCACATCCATGTCAAGAAGTAAACTGGTGATTAGAAAAGCATTCACAAATGTAGAACTTACTAGAAGCTTGTAGAACTTACTAGAAGCATACATGTAGAATTTTAACTAAGGCTGCTTCAACTGAGTGCTTCTAGGCGAATACGTACCCCTTCTACCTGAGACCTCCCTCCCCAATTATAACTCAACACAACCCCCTCCACAGTCATGCATGTACATGTGCGCACTTATGCAGACGTGTACTACTGAAACTAAGATAAGGAGCAACACCCCCCCCCCCCCCAACCCAGCGAATACACACGCGGAGTTACAAACATTAACCTAATGTCATCTGACTTGTCGTCTATGCCCTCCTATTCCCCAAACGATTTCTTTATTCATGAATGCTCATAGTAAAAGGCTAACTGGAGATGGCTTCTGCACTGCAGAGCGAATCGATTCCGGACATAACCGGTATCTGGTGGTCACTGGCCACGATGGCGTGGAGCAAACGGCTGCTGGTCGCCTCGTAAAACTTGTCTCATACACATTATGAACGACTGTTTCAGCCGTTACCGCACAAGTGTCGTTCTTTTAGGGTGTCCTGTTATGTTAATGCATTTCATGCAACCGTACCTGAGACGTAAGACGTAGAAACACGGATGACTGTCTAGACAGCCTATTCTCTAAGTAAAATGGCTGTGTTTCGTGCTTCTTAGTTTTCACAAAGAGAAGAGCAGTTGGCAGGGGAAGATAATCTGAATTCCATTACGGGTTTTCGGTGGCCCGACGATATGTGTGTGTGTGTGTGTGTGTGTGTGTGTGTGTGTGTGTGTGTGTGTGTGTGTGTGTGTGTGTGTGTGTGCATCTCTCTCTCTCTCACACACACACACACACACACACACAAATTATGTGACACATCGGTCGTCTTGCATTACGGCCGGGTGTCAAAATCAGTTTTCCACTGTCCAAATGGGCATGGGTTTTGTTATTGTTGTTCGGGCCTGGTTCTGTTGATTTTGTTTTGTCAGTTTTGTTGTTGTCTTATTTTGTTGTTGTTGTTGTTTTTGTTTTGTTTTGTTTTTTTGGTTGTTGGTTGTTGTTTTTTTGTTTTGTTTTGTTTTGTTTGTTTGGGTTTTTTCCTCTTTTTTTTTGGGGGGGGGGGGAGGGGAAGGAGGATGTTGGTTGATATTTTTTCGTCTGTTTGAACACGTAGGATCTTATTTCTTATTACATAAAACATGACAGTGGCTCTCACAGAAGCATCTGGAAGCAATGGTACTACTGACAATGGAAGGCCGTAAAAAACAAAAAAATAAAATAAATTTTAAAAAGTGTCTATCTGGAGAGCGACTCCAATACCAACCCTGTACCCGGGTCCTCGCTTCTCTTGGCCTCTGCGATGATGCCCAGATCGGGCTAACCGAGACCGAGCCGAGCCAAGTGATACCTAAGAAGGAGAAAACAAAAATACTCGATGACAAGTGGACAGTTGCGAACAACTGACTTTGAGGTCCCAGTGTTATTTCACAGTGTGCACAGAAGGGGTGAAAACTGTCGCATTTTACCAGCACAGTACATTTTCAGCCTGTTTAGAGATTATTTCCTGCATGAGTTGTCCCTCGTGCATACACAGACCCGCAGGAAGCATGCATTTTTCGTTGGATCTTTGCAGTGTGCTTTGTCACGCGTGCTTGTTGTGACAAGGGAGACAACACATGCAGGCAGTACCCTCTAACCAGGCTGAAAATGTACTGTGAAATAACACTGGGACCTCAAAGTTGTTTCACAACTGTCCACTTTCCTTGTCACCGAGTATTTTTGTTTTTTCCTTCTTAGGTATCATTTGGCTCGGCTCGGTCTCGGTTACCCGATCTGGGCATCATCGCAGGGGCCAAGAGAAGCGAGGACCCGGGTACAGGGTTGCTCCAATATTGAAGAACATGACCTTGGTCACACACAAACTTAATATTCTCATAGATGCCGTCAAGGAGCGAACACATTCTCAACGAATACAAAACGCACAACAATATCTTACCATTACAAGACAAGAACGTCATAATATTGTGAACTTATTTATTGGGATTTGAAATATAATGAAAGATATGGTTTTTACTCCACAGACAAAGGGGACAAAACTGATGTGTAATCTGTACAGGCATCGAGCAAAACGCAAAACTGCATCGAGCAAAAATTCATTCACACACACACACACACACACACACACACACACACACACACACACACACACACACACACACACCGGCAGAAAGAGAGAGGCAGACAAACAGGGTGAGTGAGTGAGTTTTTGAGGCTTAGCGCCGCGCAAGCCACAGACAGACAGACAGAGACAGAGAGACAGAGATGGCACAGCTTCAATCATTTGTTTCTGGCTGCCTCGTCATTTGAGTAGAGTTTGTTAGTAAGTGAGGTGTAACTGTGAGTCACATGAAGTGTCCACATGAGCAGAGAATCCAAATCGAGCACAGGCCCGAATACAAATTCTGACCACGTAGGGTTTAGCCCCTAACGTTATGATCGAGATTCAGGTGTTCATCAGCCACCTGAACATTCTCGGCCTCCCCTGATCACAACAGCAGAAGAGTGGGCGGGTTAATGTGTTACTGAGCGTTATATAACGTCTTGTGGAAGACGAGGGCACCTGGAATAGAAGAGTGATTTTCGACAGTCGAAGTCTTAGTCAGGACCTTTGATCCAGTCTTCATTTCAGCGAGCTGACCCGAGATCTCTCTCACAGTCACCTAACAGCTGTGACAGCAAGTCTCACTGACACAAGCCAGACGAACGTCACGCCCTAGGGATGTGACTCTGAGCGTCACACAGCCGGCGGTCGTCAATCCTGAGCGTGTTCCACAGAGTGTACTTGTCCACGGCCGCCATCTTGTTCCCCACGAGGCGCGCGTCCAGCACGAACTCACACAGGTCCGCCTTGTGCTCTGCAAAGTACGTGAAGCCTTTAGTTGACATGCGCCGTACGCCAGCCACCACCGCCAGTACGCCAGTGACGTACGCATCTTCGATCGGGATCAGCGGCATCCGGTCTGAAGCCTCCACGATTTTCCTGGCAGCGTCAAGGGACAGGGCATAGGCTGTGCCTGACAGGTAGGGAGGGTAGTTCTCCAGCGGGTAGTCTGTGTTGCTCACCGCCCACCGGCCTTTCCGCACGACCCTGGAAGTAAAGTACACGTGACCGTACGCAGAGTTCGGCCGTCCGCGCTCCAACAGGAAGGTAGTGAGGAGCGGCAGGTTGACGAAAGTGTCGTCATCGGCTTTCAGCACATAGCCAGCCTGCGGACAGTGACGCACCGCCCAGCGCAACCCATGCAGCACCTTCAGCGTCAGGTTGACGTACGAGTCGATGAAATCACCCACCACGAGATCGTCAAACTTGCCGCTCTCTGCCTCCACCTGTCGCTTAGTTTCTTCGGATGGCGGTCTGCCCAGCAAGAACACAAGGCGTACTAACATGGGCACAGGCTTTCCCGGCCACCGACCGCCCCTCGCTATACTGCCGTACGTGTCTCTCACTGCTCGTCTCTCCTCCGTGTCGTTCTGGCGATATCCAGACAACACCAGTACAAGCAACATGGGCGGGTCTGTCATGTCTTTAGAGTGTGAAGAACAAGTTGCGTCTGGCTTCATGAGCAGGGCCGGAGTGGAAGAGCTGCCGACGGCCATGTGCATCTGTGGATGGAAATATGAGTCCTGAGCGAACTTGTCCAGCCCCGGCACAAAACTACACTTGAT
>JACVVK020000004.1:2742500-2895000 GCA_018292915.2 Batillaria attramentaria
CTTGACGTCGTCGTAACTCGCTCTGTAGAGCACGCTAAACAGTGTCCACTAAAAGCATGTTTGTTTGTTGTTGCTTTTCCCTTCATTATCGTGACGTTAACCCAGGAATGAGGCTACGGTTGAAGATAGAAATATCATTGGCACGGCTCAGGAGTTAATGTGATCCACGCTTTGTCAACATTTAATACGCCCGTTCTCCTAACAACAGCGGATAGTTATTAAGTTATTTAGGGAATTTTCGCCGCGCAAACAACAAGGACTATTTCGCGGCTATATAACAACAGCTGAATCGAATGACGCAAACTAAACAAATCAAGGAATCGAATTAATAATAATAATAATAAATGGTATTTCTAGGGCGCATTTCTTTAAATAAAAACTCAATGCGCCTATTACACAAACTAAACAATATTATTCAATCTGCAGTATCCAACAGTTTGTGCTCGCAACCAAACTGATTTGATTAAATTAAAGTTTTGCCTCAAATCAGATTGCTGAACTGTAGTGATTTCTCTCACATGGATTACTTGGTTTGTTGACAGCGAAGGGATTCGACTTCATGTTCGACGAAGCTAGCGGAATCGTGATGCTCGAGATGGACATGCTATACGACCTGAAGGAATATGAGATGATGGTGGCCCTGTAAGTAAGACCTTGGCCTCCAGTCGGGCGACCATGTTTGCAGCATGACATCACACAGATATTTTGAGTGTAGTCCCTCGAAAGAGACCAAGTCTTTCACGATCAGTTTGTTCAAGTTATTGGAGGAGGTTAAACATGTACACAGCTCATATATGGTTTCTCATATCTGTACTCATATCTGGTTTCAGTCGCTTTGGACACCGCTGTAGATGTATTCCATTTCAGTTTTTGACATTGTAGGTTTCTTCATTCTTTTAGATAGATTTTCATTTGTTGTCAGTTTCAGTTTTGGTGATGATGAGGAGGAGGAGGAGGAGGATGACAACTGATGACGATGACGATGACGAAACACGATTTATCAACGGTAGAAGTTTTGGCAGAAAGAGTTAGCCACTTTACAAAGTTGCCGTTGCTAAAGACAGAAAAATATGTAGTTAACTACCGACAAAGACTATCTACTAAAACTAGAAAACAACAACATCGACGACAACGGCAAAAAAATCATCAACTTAGATAAGAAAACAAAACAATAGAGAAAACCCATCTGAGGTAAAAGATGCCATCTAGTGAATAAAAAAAAAGAAATGAATGACGTTTGTTTCTGACGACGTATTTCTCTCGGCAGAAACGAGAGCACGATCGGGATGCCGGGGAAGAGACAGGCCATCAAGCAGGGAGCGGGAGGACAGCGCTGGACCAACCAAGCGGTTCCCTATGAAATCGACACCAACGTTTTCAGTAAGTCAGCATTCCCTGTGTCATCAAACATCGCTCATCCCTCTCAGACAAGCATGCCCAAACCTCCTATACAAACACAAGAGAAGTTTGACTATTATATGGACCTTTTCTGGCAGGTCCTAGTAAATCAGTGTTGAAACAGCTCCCCAAGCGGGAGGAATAGCCGAATCGTCGAGCGTTGGCCGGACTTTGAATGCTTGGGTCGTGAGTTCGAATCATGGGTGAAAGCCAGCAAATGTTTGTGCTCTTTCATCGTTGCCCCGTCTTTGTTATCATCCTTGTGTGGTGGAAAAGGACGTTAAATCCGTAGACATCCAATCAGTCAACCAGCCAACCAACCAACTAACCAACTCCAACCCTTCCTTTGTAGGCGCCAGGTGTTTGATTTTGTCCTTTCATCCCCCCCCCAACACACACACACACACACACACACACACACACACACACACACACACACACACACACACACACACACACACACACACACACACTTGATCTATCAGAAGCAACTGGACAAAAAATGTTCAGAACATAACCTACATTTGATCATGGCCTTTATCAGCGAATGATCGACGGACTCATTTGTTGTTATGTGAAAGTTCGTGTGAGCTTTTTTCTAAAATTTCCAAGTTTCTTTTTTCAACAGTAGATCGTTCAGGACTGTGTGTTTTCTTCCGCTGTTGTTGTTTGAGGTGGTGATGGTGGTGGTCGGGGTTTTTTCCCCCTTTGAAACGGAAATTCAGGCGCAGATCTGCTCGTCTGATTTGCAGAGGGTAAGGACAAGGAAGTTTTGGACAAGGCAATGGGTGACTGGATGAAATTTACGTGCATCAGATTTGTGCCAGCCACTTCTCGGGATGTGAACAAGATCAAATTCGTGAACGGAGACGGGTAGCTCTCTCTCTCTCTCTCTCTCTCTCTCTCTCTCTCTCTCTCTCACACACACACACACACACACACACACACACACACACACACACACACACACACACACACACACACACACACACACACACATATATATATATATATATAGGCTTAGACTTACATGTAATCGGCCGGAGACCCAGCAATGCTCACTCCGTCTGTATGTGTTTCATACGTTTCTGGGGACGGACTTGGGAATACTTTGTGATCTGGCGTACTTCTGATGAACCGAAATGAGAGAACCCTTCCCCCCAACAGCTAGACAAAACTGGCATTTCTCGAGACAGCCCCCCCCCCCCTCCTTCCCATGCCCCCCCCTCCCCCCACCTCTCCTCAAACTCACATTACTTTCACGATGAACAAACAAACAGAACACTGCACCTCTAGTCATCAGCAACTCGCCCACCTTCCGAAGTCAGTTTCAGCTTTCATAAACATTCATGCAGATGTTTTCACCTCAGCGTAAACATACATTAAATTAGTCTGAGTTCAGCGAGAGCAAATACAATAACTATATATAATCTGATACAATAATACATTATAACGTCTGCCTAAACATCGTCTTATCTCTGTCGAAACGGAATCTCTTTGCTTAGAATGCATTTCTGGTCAAAGAATAAACATTTCTCTGCCGAGCTTTGCGATCATTACTCAGTGCAGACTGGATTGGCCGTATCATGTGTTTTCCAGATGTGCGTCTTACGTGGGTATGCAGAACAACAAGAAGCAGGACGTTCTCTTGGCCAAGGGCTGCCGTTATGTGAGGACTCTCTCTCTCTCTAAAAGAAAGCATTTCTGATACATTGCTAATGTTTGTCCACAACTATGAAGCAAAGTACATGTCGAAACGCACTGAAAGCAGTTCACGAAGAACACATGCCGTAAAAGAAAGTATTTCTGATATACTGCTAGTATTTGTTCACAACTAAGAAGCAAAGTACATGTCGAAACGCACGGAAAGCAATTCACAAAGAACATATGCCGTAAAACAGTATCCCCCCTCCAACCCCTTCAGTTCACCAGCCCTTCTCAGTCCCCACCACCAACAAAAACCACCCACAAACTTCAGCTTCCAAAGATTCCTCTTGCAGTCTTTGAAACCAAAGTGAAGTATTTCCGTGTGGACAAATAATTGAACCGACTTGAACTGCATTTTGGAATAATTGAAATTAACTGAGTAGAAATGAACTAAATTTAACAAAATTCAATTGTGCTAGTCATTTTGCAGTCCACTGTGCAAGCTGGTCGTCACGTACAGTGTTTGGTGGTCTCCGTGTACAAGATCGCCAGATCTGATTATGATCTGATTGTGATGTTAACCTGACCACTCACTGGCTGTTCTGTGGGTGTAGAAAGGTACTGTGATTCACGAGTTGGGCCACGCCCTGGGACTGCACCACGAGCAGACGAGGCCGGACCGCGACCAGTTCGTCAAGATCCACACGGAGAACATCCCGGACCACCTTGAGTACAACTTCAAGAAATACTCCTGGAGCGTCATCCAAGATGTGGGCGTTCCTTACGACTACTCCAGCATCATGCATTACGGCTCCACGGTAAGTCTCCAAGGGATCCTTCAGGCCAGGGCATCGCTTTCGCCTCTATGATGATGATGATGATGATATACAAGACCAATAGGTTGGGCTGTTCCTATGAATGGCTCTCAGGTCGCAGTGTAAAAATGGAAGGTATCAATAACACCAGAAACAGTAGAAGAAATTACAGACCTTGATCTTTAATGGCCTGTGGCTTCGTACAAATGATACACACAAGTTTGAGCCGGTTTCTAAGGCCGATGCTGTTTTTCCGTCACTGCTTCTTTTCTCTCACACTGCCGGTCAATGATTGGTGCAGTACTTTGCCGAGGACAAGTCCAAGTACACGATCGAGACATTGGACGAAACGGCCCAGGACGTGATCGGCAACAGGAAGGGACTCAGCTTCCGCGATATCAAGACCGTTAACCTCATGTACAACTGTCGTCCAAGTGAGTCTCCGTTTCATCCGTCAAGTGCACGTCCTAAGTAGCACGTAAATCTGTTGGCAAAACGACGTTATGCACCTAGGCTTACTGCTTATTAGTCGTACAAGGTTTCAGCAGCTGAAGTCAGACGTATACTATACTCAGAGACGAAATATTCGCCACGTTTTTTTCATAAAAAGACTAGTGACCCTGTGCATAGGTCTTCGTTCACGTTTTGAGTGTTTCAGCTTGCAGGTGCACCCGCGTCATTTGACTGATATGCTTGTGGGATTTTATGTTGCCTCCAGCTTTGCAATTTCAGCTTGGAGTGTCATAGCGATCTAGCCATCCGATCAGTTTGCTGCAAAATTGAAAGTTGAAACGCGCGCAGGAAGACCATGCGAATGAAAACAAAAAAAACCCAACAAACAAACAATAAACAAAACCAAAACAAGAAAAAAACAAACAAACAAAAACCGACCAAACAACAACAACAAAAACAAGAACAGAAAAAAACGCCAATTAAGCCGGCAACCATCCAAACAACCAAAACTTAATAAATTGATAGTGTACCACTGGCGTGTGCAGGCAGTTGCCGGCTGCGTGACTCGGACTGTGTTGGGGAGGGGTTTGTCAGCAAGGACTGCACGTGCTGGTGTCCGTCTAACGCCGGAGCGGACCAAGATCCCTACGTCATCTGTGACTCCAGCTCGGGCGGCAGCTCCCATCATGGCGGCTCCTCCGGCGGCGGCAACAATGGCGGCAACATGGCGGGCGGAGGTGGAGGCGGTGGCGGTGGTGGGAAAGGTCAGTGACAAAGGCTGAACATGTATTCAGACAGTGCCACTTTAGCTCATGATGAGATGGCGTTTGCTTTGTGCGTACACCTCCCGTCGCAGTTTCCTTTTTCTTTTTTTTTTACTGACTGGCGTTTGTAATGTTACTGTTACTGTTAGCGCTGTTTATGTAGCTGTTGTTGCTGCTGCCGTCGTCATCGCCGTGGTTTATTCTTGTTGCTATCGTCGTCGTTGTTATCGTCGCCCGTACATTGAGGGACTTTTTCCAGGTCCACGAGATATGTCGTGGTCAAGTTCTAATACGTGTATGTCATTCCAATTTCAAAGTTTACCAGCGTCAAATGGACTAGACATACGAATTAGCAACCTGTGACAGTGTGTCCGTGTTTATTTCAGCGTGCGTGGACTTGAACCACAAGTGTCCACAGTGGGCTACCCGTGGCGAGTGCTACAAGAGTGCTTTCGTCAAAACTCTCTGTGAAAAGTCCTGCCGAGCTTGTGGAGGGGGTGAGCTGTCATGTGCTTTCCAATCTCCGATTTGCCCACTAGCTTGTAGCTACATTCCCCGGTTGTTTGTTGGGGCGTTTGGTCCTCTTCCACCAAGTAAGGGTGACATCAAAGGCGAGGCAACCAGCTTTTTGTCGTTCAGGAGTCGAACTCACGACCGAAACACTGCAAGTGCAGAGCACTATTTTGTTTTAACTACATGTACTTTATTGTCCCTTTCAGGAAATTCGGGCTACTTCCCCCACGGGAAGTGCGTCGCCTGGGTGCAACGCCACCCAACGTGCCTATCCTATTTTTGAATATTGCTGGGGGAGGAAAGCCGGATAACCCGGAGAGAAACCCCCGAGGAGCAGCCCGGTAGCCAGGAAAACCGGTATCGCATAATACAAACGCGACCTGGGCTCGAACCCACGCTTCGCCGTAACAGTGGTGACGGCCATTCAGTAGCGCTATCTATTAGACCACCGCTCACCCTAATATTATCAGCTAAGCTGTCCCTGTGTCCCCTCCACCTAACAGCACTCTTATACATCTGGATCTGCGGGTCGGATAAAACCTTGTGTCCTCCAGTTGTGGGTTTAGTTTTCAATTCTGCCCCTCTCTACAGCTGTTCGGTTTAAAGGTGAACGTGTGTGCGTGCGTGCGTGCGTGCGTGCGTGCGTGCGTGCGTGCGTGTGCGTGCGTGCGTGCGTGCGTGCGTGCGTGTGTGTGTGTGTGTGTGTGTGTGTGTGTGTGTGTGTGTGTGTGTGTTGGCTGTTTAAAACTGCTGCGTCTTGTTTGGCTACAGGTTCACAAACCAATACGCCACGGTGTACGGATCTACACCAGCACTGCAACTACTGGGCGCGAGTTGGTCACTGCGTGGACAGTTACAGATCCTTCATGGCCGACACCTGCAAACAGTCCTGCGGACTCTGCGCCAACGACTTCTGCAAGTCTTTTCTATACTTATTTATTTATTTTGGTCTGTGGTCGAAACTTCAAATTTGGTCACGACGTAAAATACCAGACCCCCAAATTTATCAATAATCATAATTATGCAGATTATGAGAATTTTCCGCCATTTGTTTCAAGTTTCTTGAGTATGGGAACTTTTATAAACTGATATCCAAAACAACACAAAAACACAATAACAACAGCCAAAACCCCCAGACGGTCATATGTACATTTGATCCGTGTTTCCAGAAATGTACTCTCCGGCGAGTATGTAATTCGGGTCAGGGGAATGTTTTTCAACTCTGTTGGTTTTGTTGTTACTGCGCGCGTCCCATGTGATGTCACGAGTTTGTACGGTTGCAGACGATGGTTCCCACTCGGACTCCTATCCATCAGGAGGAGGCTACTACCCGCAAGGGGGAGCAAATTACCCGCAAGGGGGAGCAAATTACCCGCAAGGGGGAGGAAACTACCCACAAGGCGGCGGGGGTGGTTGTATGGACAGAGACACCCAGAACTGTCGGATCTGGGCGTCACAGGGTTACTGCAACAACCAGAACAACATCAACTACATGGCCGCCATGTGTGCCAGGTCCTGTAATCGCTGCAACGACTGTGAGTAGCTCGGTCAAAATTAGTGAAAACAGAATTTTGAATCTGAATTTATCATTCCAATAATATGGTAGGTCGGCCAAAAATTGGCGTGTGTGTGTGTGTGTGTGTGTGTGTGTGTGTGTGTGTGTGTGTGTGTGTGTGAGTGTGTGTGTGTGTGTGTGTGTGTGTGTGTGTGTGTGTGTGTGTGTGTGTGTGTGTGTGTGTGAGAGTGTGTGTTGTAGTCCATGCTAGTATTGTTGCCTGCTGAACTCTACTACTGAAGGTGTTCTGAATGGCTCATCTGAAACAGTAATATCCTTTGCTTCTTCTTTTTCCTTTCTTGCGATGCGGACACCAGACAACTCGGGATACAACAACTACTACTAGACGTCTCCACGCCCTGGTCAACCGGAACTGCCTTTATACACTTTTAATCATTTGTATTCTTCGTCACACTTTGTTTCACACGCGTCTGTGTAGCTTCCTCTTTCATGCAGTTTTGTTTACATCTATTAAACACATACACTGACATAATAATTTCCACCTGCCACTTACTTCACAGGCACATCTTCCTTCCAGTATGTAACGCACGTTGGGCGCGTGTTTTGTGCATAACTCACCTAAAACCGTTACCTAGGTCTTTAAATAAAGTACGTGACTCAGTGTCACGTCTTTCTAAAATTCTTATTTGCGCACTGTCAGATTCTTTCCTTCCTTTCAAACGTATTCACTCAATGACACACTGTCCTAAAATTGATAAAACTGGAAATGTGCACACCATTCACCATACAGAATCTGCCCTCACGTCCACAAACAGACCGTGTGCGTCGTAAAGACGGGCTTTGCAGTGTAGGGAGAACTTTCAGGCACTTTTTGGACACTTCTGGAGTCACATATAATACAATTCAATTCAGGCAGGTTAGGGAATAAGAGGACCGGTAATATTAAAATGAATTACATGTACCTTTGTTTTTCCTTGATTTTTTGTTAGTGTTGTTTAAAGTGCATTTGATGCCAGTTTATGGGTTTTGGTGAAAAGAGGAAATGTTTGATGTGTTGATAAATGGCAGGCGTTATTGGTGGCCTATCTTCAAGCATATCCTTGGGCATGTGCGGGGCTTGAATAACAGTGCACAGTTATGAGCTATTTCACTGCTTGGGGTCAGTTGGCACGAACGCCGCATCAGTAGATTATAATCACTCTTTCGAGGCTTCATGTTTGATATGCTGCTTGTCGACATGTCTTGCTTCTGGAAATCATTGTCTGTTTTGATTGGGAAAGTTGTTTTGGCGTATTATGTGACCTTGAATTCCTCCCCAACCCAACCTTCCCTGACTGATTTCAGCATATGATACAATTTCCCACTGCAGGAAAAGGGAAGAACGGGATATTTGTCACTGAACAGGATATACCCCGTTCTTCCTTTTTCCGTCCTTCCGTGGCCAATTGTTTTATCAGACAGAGAGAGAGAAAGAGAGATATAGACATAAGTGTAGGATGTATAAGACCTACAACATACAGTCATGGTAATCGGATAGTTCAGATCATTGACTCCCGAGCAAAAACACTGAGAACTGAAATGTCTCACTGTTACTGTGATTCAAACTCACATCCGTAGACGGTGATTAGAAACGGACGTGGTTATAGCAGATGTGTGTATCAGTCCGGAAGTGGTTATACTGTAAACGGTTTACGAATGTATTTACGGAAACTGACCTGGTTGGCGTCTTTACGCTACACCCACATCATCTCACAAAGAATTAACTTTCTCTACGTTTACCCTTGCCAATATTTTTTCGTAAGTCAGTATATTGGATTTGTACAGTGACTTCGTCTTTGGTTAAAACAGTAGTAGATTGATCTGGAACTTTCGCTCCATGTACCTCATCTTCAGGCGCACGTTTCCCTGCTACTTCAGTTGCCCGGTCCATGCGTGACTGAGCTCGCAAGAAATGTATCATACTTGATGGTCTGGTCATTCCTGTGGTTTCTGTCAGTTCGAGTTTGATTTCAACAAGTGCGTTATTAAAATAGCTCCATCCACGAAAATGTAAAGCGCAAACAGCGTGTGTGTGTGTGTGTGTGTGTGTGTGTGTGTGTGTGTGTGTGTGTGTGTGTGTTTGTGTGTGTGTGTGTGTGTGTGATAGAGAGAGAGGAGGAGTTGGAGGACGGGATGCATGTCCTGGTTTCTGCAAATACTGCTTTGCAATCTACAAAACAAAACAAAACAACAGCTAAAATCAAACAAACAAATACAAATACAAAGGACGAAATACGAAACCGGAAATGAAAAGGCAGACAGCAGTGGAAATTGGAATTTTTTTTATTATATGTGGTAAATGATACAGAAGACAATGTGTACCTATGTTTTGAGGAGGGAAAGTATATCAAAAAGTGACGACAACTAAACAATCTTTCGTGCATAGCTGTTTGTGACAACAAAAACCTAAATAAGCATAAGGGAAACCAAATGATTAAAATGATAAATGGTCACATCAACGAAGCGATGTAAAAGCAAAAGGAAATACTATACTTTCTTGCAACGGGCGCACATAGCCCGTGAATTTCAGTCAGGTGAGACTGGCACGCTATCTGGACCCTTGAAGAGTTAAACGAGTCAGCAGTGACACCATTCTCGACCAGTCCTCTCGTGCAGTCCTTATGAAAGTATTTCATGAAAGCTGACACCGTCACAACTGTCGGATTTTCTCCGAGTCTTACAGCACCCCCTGACCCCATTGTCAAAATCAAGTTGTTCAAGTTGGCTGAACGTAGAAAACTCTTCAAAACTCGTCAGTGAAACCGGATTCCGGTTTGCCTCCTGGTAAAATCACGTGATCTGAATGGATACCCCAGAAGTGATCCCAAATGCCCCAAGAATGAGTGAAAGTTAAAATTTAAGTGTCCTGCGGCAGATATGGTCCATGTTCATCAGTGTACGTTGGACATCGGTCATAGACTAATTCATTTTTGAAATGTCCGAGTACTTTGTTACTAAGGGTGACACATGTCCTATCATTTCTGCACCACTGTGGACAACATTCAGTACAAACGTCCTTCAGTACTTACAAGTTACGGTCAGCCAGGACATTTGTCCTATTATCATTTCACGGATATGAAACCGTGTATGGACAGCTGTAATTACTCGTACGGCCTCTTCTCCACACACTCCGGAACTCCTCTCTTCCTTTCACGATGGCTATGTCGGTGACGCAGAGTGTGACGGCGAAACTGTGACGTGTTCCCGCCTCCCCTCACATTCGTCTGCTGCCTGGAACCGCTGATGTACGCATGTGACCCGTTATACCTGTTGCGTGGCCCCGAGCAGCACGATTTGCAGGACTTGCGGCAGTGGCGTTGCATGTAGTCCGCGGTGTTGCGACATTCGCCTCTCAGCGCCCACATCTCACAGTCCTCGTGCTCGTCACGACACTTCCGCTCACACGGGGGAGGCACGGTCGGGGGAGACGAGGTGGTGGTCCTTGTCGCTGTAACATGGAAGAAAATGTGACTGGTCAGCCATAATGAGTCAGATGCTCAATGAGGAATGCCCAAAGATGATTCTTTAAGAGTTGTAAATTATAGTGTTCGATTTATTTGAAATTTGTCAACAACTTTCCCTGGAGAGTATAGAAGTCTGACGTAAAGTTCGCCGCTGCTGTATCGGGATAGTCCTTCTAAATTATTACCTCAACTGCATCTGAGATTTGTAAATTATAGTGTTCGATTTCTTTATTAATGATTTGATTCTAAAATTTGTCGAAAACTTTACCTGAAGTTCGCCGCTGCTGTATCATGGGGGGAAAAAACTGCCGACGGCACCTTACCTATTTGATTTCAGTGTTGCAAACTTTAACAGCTTCAGTTTTGTTGTCTGTCTGGATTAAACCATGGTGTCTGGACGTTGTCTGGCTATCAGTGATTAGCAAAGGCCGTAATGAATGTGCACATGCATCAGGGTTCACAAGCTGGCATGCAAGTATTACCCTCTTGTCTGCAGAGGCTTTCGACAACATATAATTCCTTTGCTCTTTTATTTTTCCCGACCCAACGCACCGAAAATCAAAATCTGAGGGAAAAGAAGGCGTCCTGGGGGCTCTTTTGAAAGTGGTGAAGAATACTGCTCTTCCAAGAATTTCGCAACAGACTTCGATGCATGACGATTACAAGCGATGAAGGACAATTTACAAGAAATCAATCACTATCCCCCACGACTGCTCATCTTTTCCCTTTCCGCATCAAACGTATCCATTTACACCAAAAATGTAAATGTGGGTTTATTCTCGTTTAAGTCATACATTGTACCAGTTTCGCTTCCTCAGAACTCAAGCACTTCCTCCACTTTCCAAAATGACAGGGAGCGATGTAAAAAAACAAAACAAAACAAAACTCGTCAAACCTACACAGTATCAGTTCCCGACATGAATTGGGGAGCTGGGGTGGCCGAATGGTAGAGCGTTGGACTTCTGATGCTCGGGTCGTGAGTTCGTATCCCGCCTGGGGCCAAATATTTGTGCTGGCTTTTTCAGCGTTGCCCCGTCTTTGATATCGCCCGTATGTGGTGGAAAAGGACGTTTAAACCCCAAATACTCAACCCTACCCTCCCGACATGAATATCACTAATGTTGATGGTCTCTACGCAACATTTAATGCTTGTTTAGTTCACATTCCCTGAATTATGGCGATTTTAGCTTCCACATGACTAATCCTAGCCCCGTCTATGGGTTTCTGGAGCCGCACATGTCGCACGTGCGGGCACAGCGCAGTTTCATGCGGACCGCGCTCTTTTGACACTCTCCCTCGTCCTTCCACACTCGGCACGCATCGGTCGGCTCCGTGTCCTGGCAGGAGCGTGATCCAGTCTCTCCGGAGTCTGTGCCCGATCCACCGGAGTCTGTGCCCGATCCACCGGAGTCTGTGCCCGATCCACCGGAGTCTGACCCTACTTCTGGATCCAGGATCATGCCACTGGGATAACCGTCTGGATACAAAACACGGCATGCAGTCCACTTACAGACGAGTGTTAGTTGTCACACGTACGTTACATGACATGCACATTCGTCACACGACATCTACTGACCTACGCTACGTGACATGGAATCTGCATACGTTACGGGACACAGACATGCGTACGACGATTACATAGAGTTTTCGGTAATAACCGAGATGTCAGTAAAGTTAGTTTAGCATGAGGTCAGTACGGCTACAGTTAAGCCAGTCATGAAACTGAGAACTAGCATTTTGGCAAACATACTAGATACATATAACAGAAGCAAATATCGAAAGAAATACAAGTTAGTTAGTTAGTTAGTTAGTTAGTTAGTTAGTTAGTTAGTTAGTTAGTTAGTTAGTTAGTTAGTTAGTTAGTTAGTTAGTTAGTTTAACGCCGCGCAACGAAAGAAATGCAAACAACACTGAATACGAACATCACTTACTACAGCAGCATCTATCTATCACTACAGTGGCGTCAACACAAGCCATGCAACTTGGGTTAGACACTTGCTTGCTGAGGAAAGACGCGTGCTTACTTACTTAAGCCGGTTACTGATCATCTCACAAAGGCCCTTGCCATTCAAAGTAAGGAGAACAGTATGATGCTGTATGATTACACTAGAGTAGTTTCGTATCATCCAAAAGGACAACGTACAGTTTTGGCAGAATCCACAGGTCTCCCTACAGTTGAGCGTCATGAAGGAGCTGTAGTCGTTGGACACGTGACAGAAGCCCCGGTTTCTCCAGTACACACACGTCATCTTCTGGTACTTGTCCTCGCATCGTGGTTCCACTTAAAAAAAACACACACACACACACACACACACACACACACACACACACACACACACACACACACACACACACACACACACACACACACAGAGGACACAACTTTTGTCAGAATACAGTAAAGCACCTACTCTAAGAAAACGAAGGACAAGGCAAAAAGGTCAGATTTTCGATGGAAGCGACTGTGGCAGTGCGTCTAAAATCCACGTTCATAATCCAAGATTACAGAAGAAGATTGTTTCTGATGTGTGTCTGTGTGAGGTGGGGGTGGGGGTGGGGTTGGGGGGCGGGGGAAGGGGGAGGGGCAATCGACGCCGTCTGAACAGACGCTGCCCGGGAGTGACCAAAAGCGTGACTGGCTGTCAGAAGGTTCAACACCATGAACTTACCAGTTCCGCACAGTCCACAGGACAGCCTGCAGTACTCGTGCATATAGAAGGAATTCTTGCTGCACTCGCCCCACGACTGCCACCTGGCACAGTTTGGGTGCCGGTCTTGGCACCCTGTATGGTAAGTAGCATCACAGTTACGTGTATGTCCCTAATTCATGTGACGATATTCAAGGTGACGAACTTAATTACACCTCAAGCATTGTACCGCTGGTATTTAAACTAAACAACCAGAATACCTGGAAGAAACAGTACAGTTGGGCAATTACTGCGCGACAGTGGATAATGTACGCAACACATTTCGTAACACGCACGAGTATCCGACGTTTCTGACTCTTTTTCGGTCTGGCCCTGTATGCGAAAATCAGGCAAGATGAACGGTTCATTGACGGCACTTATTGCAGCAAACATGATTCTAATCGAAGTGCAACACTCCCGCTAAGCCAAATTTCAATCCAGGCAGATATAAATTAATTATGATTTTTTTTTTACCGATTGAAGCCACTGGTGCACAACCCCAAACGTACTTGGTGGGAATTGAGTAAACGATACGAGTAGTATCATATTGTGTTCGTCAGGAGGCGGGTGTCCTCTCAGCCTTTCAAGAAACGACCGTACTTTGTCCGTACTTCGCATTTCGTACTCGATTTTCTTAACTGACCTCGCTCATCAGCATTCCGAAACAGAGAAAACTGATTCAATATTAATCAAAATAAATCCAATAAATAATAATGAGTCAAAATGAACTCGACGCATGAGAGGTGAATGATATTCGATGATATTAGAGACAAGGGTTGATATTCAGGGCTCACCGCCTCCCATGTTTCCTCCGTTCATGCCACCACCATTCATACCGCCGTCCCAGTTGCCGCCGCCGCCATTCCAGTAGCCACCGCCAGGGCTGCCCCCAGGATGGCAGACGACATACGGGTTATCGCCGTACGGTTTGCTGGACGGGCACCAACACTCACAGTTCTTGCTGACAAATCCCTCTCCCGGGCAGTCGGCGTCATACAAGGGGCAGTTGGCTGCGGGGAAAAAAATCTTCCTGTGTTTTAAACTCACTGCGTGGTTATTATGATGCTAAAGTGCATTTGACAGGGGATTTGGTCTAGTGGATAAGGCATCCGACTTCGGATCCTGAGCTGCCTGGTTCGAGTCCCCGGTGGGCAGGAATATGGTTGGATTTTTTCATACCATATCGAGTCAAATCCATGTGCAGACGCGAAAAACTGATCTGTGCTCTTTTAGTAGTCTTGTACCATGTGGGGACATCAGATCGGACTAGTCTAGACTACGGCTCTGATCTAGCGCTCTAACATGGTCTTGTACCTGGGTTGTGTTTCTCGTCCTTGGTTTCGCTTCCGCAGGCAAGGTCATAGACCTTTAAACGGGCTATTTCCAAGCTAGTTTATATTTTGGAACAGTTTCGCTCGTGAGTGCGCGTGCAAACTGGAAACACTATACCATTAGCAGAGCTCTTAGTGCGATACAATGTTGACTATACGTTGCGCGAGCGGTCGAATATTCAGATTCTACGACTGTTGATGCAACATCATTTCGGTTGGCTCAGTGCCAACATTTGAGATGGTGTCACTGTGCAGGTGTCTAATTGGTGTGATGAAAACAGCTCAGAACGATCTGTGAGCATAAAAATCATAAAGATTTCGTCTTTTAAAACACACGCGCGCCGCCCGTGCGGATCTACAGGCTTTTGTGCGGTCCTTCAAAAATGCGGCGCCAAAATTGTGGAACTCTCTCCCTGAGACAGTGAAGGAGGCAGTCAGCATTACCGCATTCCGGAAGCGCCTGAAGACTTATCTCTTCAGTGCCGCGCGCCAGTAATCATCTGCAGTTTGTTTTTTTATTTTTTTATTTTTACTATCTTTCCTTTCAAAACCTCTCCCTAAGCGCCGTGAGCACTCAGTTAGGGTGGAGCCGTGCGCTATATATCAAGTCTCCATCATCATCATCATCATCACATAGCAATACGCCAAAGGTTACAACCGTATTAGAAACTAATAGTGTCATCCTTGCTAGCACGTGACACACGAAAGGCCCTCACCTGGTCTACAGTCATACAGTAGGTTGACTGACTTGATGTCGCGGAAGCTGAGTCCGTCCCTGTTGCCGATGAGATCCTGGTAGAATGGGTTAAGTGTCTCTATCGTGTGGCGCCCGTTGGACGAGAATGACTGTAGACAGATGACACATCAAACATCAGAAGCTGCAATGAGCTTAGTGTTATTCGTGAACCAAGCCAAAGATATATCTGTTTGACATCATTCACCTTCAGCTGGAGCGAGGGGTTAGGCTGAATAATGCTAACACGTACTGGAAATACTGGTCACTGATTCCCGTAGAAAATCAGTGACTCAGACTCCGAGTAGCACCAAAGAGGACGCGTGCTAGACGTGACTAGAACGGTTCATTATTACCGTCTTCTTCTTCTTTCCTTGACACTTCCTTCTCCCTTCCCACACCCAATTCCCATCCCAAGACCACCACCACCACCACCATCCCCCCCACCCCCCGGCACCATCTCTCTTCATCCTCAACGCTGTCATCACTGACTGCTAATGACTGCTAATCGATGATCTGACCTTACTGCCGTAATGCATGATGCTGAGGTAGTCGTACGAGACGCCAAGGTCCGCAATGACGGCCCAGTTGTATTTCTTGAAGTTGAACTCGAGGTGGTCCGGGATGTTCTCCGTGTGGATCCTGACGTACTGGTCGCGGTCCGGCCTCGTCTGCTCGTGATGGAACCCCAGCACGTGACCTAACTCGTGGATCACCACGCCTTTCTGGACAAGTGGAACGAGACAGCCCCTTGCTGAGTCATCGCGGACACAACTTATACTGCAAGCCGCTAGGATGGGCCTGCTTGTGTGGCTTGCCCATCACAGTCAAAGGAATCAATGAAATGTGCAAACTCCTAAACATCCTTCAGCCAAGTGAACAACAACAACAACAACAAACCCGAAGAAAGAACAGGAACGGAGAAGTCTGTACAGATCGAGACAGGCGGACAACACGAAAACACACACACACACACCACAAAACAACAGCTGGGGAAAAAGCCGCTGGTTTCCAATTTGACAGAACTTCCACAACCATGACCGATGCATGAGCTATTCTTTACCCCTTTCTACACTAACGCTGCTATCAGACATATATGTCTGGCACCAGCTGCCTGGATCGGGTGGTGACACTGCACCATGTGGGCCAAAATAATGATTATATATTTAGGCGAAGTGTTGCTTAGATGTTGTGCTTTACTTTGACCTCACCTTCAGCGGGCTGCCAAAGAAACCCGATAGCAAACATAATGGAAAGGGAGGTAAAATATAGACAAACTGTTACGACATACCCGTGGCTCGGGTAGAATGAGTTAAACAAATCAGTAAGAGGAAGAACAACAACAAGAAAATGGATAAGAAGAAGAAAAGAAAAGACAATGCCGACATATCGACCAGAACCACAGGTAATCTGTTTATCTTAGATTGTTCCCAAGTTTTTGGTCTCCTGTTGTTCATCATGCACATGATCACACGAACAGAAAAAGAAGAAAACCGACAGGTAAGCTGGTATTTCCCAATCAGTGCGTCTAACAGCATTTGCTATTTATTTTATATCAGCCGTATGGTGAGGCTGAAGATCAGGCCCAAATATACCATGACGCCAGCTTGAATTTCCAGACAGACAACCCAGGTCACAACAGGCGCTAACGTAAATCAATCTGTACTTCTCCTTACCACTCTACAGCCGTTGGCCAGCGTGACTTTCTGAGTTTTTCCCACCATTCCAACGTTGGATGAGCACCTAAAACAGACGGGGGGGGGGGGGGGGGGTATTTATTCGCCGCCTGAAACTGCACAAGACTACCGTGATACTACATGGATATCTTCGGGGCAAAACATTGGAACATGCAGCTTATTTTTTTATAAGTGCGCGCGCGCGCGCGCGCGCGTGTGTGTGTGTGTGTGTGTGTGTGTGTGTGTGTGTGTGTGTGTGTGTGTGTGTGCGTGTGCGTGTGTGTGTGTGTGTGTGTGTGTGTGTGTGTGTGTGTGTTACGCTGAATAAAGTTTTAATGATCATGATCACCTGTCAACGGGATAATCGCCAGTTACAATCAGTTCCCACCAACCCCTTTGCTTCCCTTCCCTCAGATCACCCCTTCACCCAGACGAGTATACGACCTACCCATCTCCATCGACAAAGCGTATCTTGTTCCTGATGAAAGGCTGAGCAGGTACAAACTGGACGCAAGTGTAGTGCATCCAGTCATCCATGGCGTCATACAGGGTCTGCTCGTGACGTCGATCTGTTTCATCATGAAAATAACACACGTCATCAAGAACAGTCTATCAACTTTACAGTATCCAATACAAAGAGCGCAAGTCTCTAACTTGGACATAATAACAAACAACAATAACCACAACAACAGTAAAAACAACAACTATCCAGCTCTTTATATCGTTAACTTAAAAACTTATCTTGTGCAACAGATTGAAGAGGTGGACAGACCTTCTCATCTGACTTCAGCACCCCAGAATACAACGAATTCTTAGAGCGACGCAAATGTAACAAAAATGATGCTATCGCCAGTCGGTTGTGCAGTGAAAGTGAGACGCCAGACATCAGTGGCGAAAAGCGCATGTTCTGTAGTAAAGGAGTAAATTACTTCGGAAGTCGTAACTGTCGATCTCGTAAGGTATGACACCACCTGGCCACCGATTGCCTCCCGCCCCCGGTCGTATGGCCTGTCGCTTGTAAGGCCTGTTGTAACTCTCGTTTCTGCAACATATTCAATAAATTAAATCTCCATATGCACTTAACCCCCCCCCCCCCGTCCCCCCCCCAAAAAAAAACAACAACAACAACAAAACAATAAAATCCCCATAAAACAAAAAAGCAACCAAGAAACAAACAAAACACAAACAACAACAACAACTTGAAGCACTAACAATGACTACCGTAAAAACGTTCTCCATTCTACGGCTGTGTCAGAGTTATCACGAACGTGTTCTTCTTGTTATTTGTCGAACACTTATCCCAGATACTTGGTATTAGTGTCAAAGTCGGGAGATTACAGTTAAATGTTTGATTTTCAAGCTAGAACTAGAAAGTCATCGACTTTTCCAGTGACAGTCTCGTTAAGGAAACTGGTCTGACCCTAACACGACGAGTCATTACAACGGCAGAATGCCACGTGCCAGACAACGTAATTCAGGTAGCCGCTTACAATCCAGACTGCGACATGCGTCACGTGACCACTACTTACAGACCAATGAGCTTGTTCCAATCCTGAATGGAGAAGATCATGTCCATGTCGACACGCACCATGTTGCTGGCTTCGTCATACATGAACCCGTAACCGCTGGCTGCAATGTCGATTCAGATTCTTACCACGGCGTTTCTCGACACCAGCACAGTTATTATTGCAAGAGCGCGACAACAACAACAACAACAACACTGACGGGCCTGATATTTAAAATGCATTTTATTGTCGCCGTATCACTATTTCAGTCTCCTCTACGATTAAGTATTTCACATATGATATATACCTGGTAAATACCATTTACATCTAGTTTGTGACAATAGTTTGTGTTATTTACGAGGCATTTGACCCAGTAGTCTTTAAACTGCACCAGTCCAGAGACTCTGCATTCTTCACTGAATGGCCTGGCACTATCGGCAGCATGTGGCCATGACCTGCAAGCACTATCTTCAAAATGTCAGTGTCATGGTGGTCAGTGACTGATAGGTCACTATGCGCCATGCTGTCTTACGATTTCCGTCACGCAGGGACTTCACAGTTATAGCAACAGGCGCTGTCACTGCCCCGTAAGTGTGACACACGGCAACAGGTGCTTGGAACAAATTAAATTCTGATGCCAGTAAATGTCAGAGCTTGCTGAAATCTCCTCACAAAGGGCAGCTGGCATTGCTGGTGACAGCTAGATTACACCAGCGAGGTCTGGTAACTGAATGCCGAATAAGCTTACTGCGTCATTTTTAGGCGGGAGACTTCAAGGTGTATTGCAAACTAGCTGCAATGCAAGAAACCACCTAGCTCAGACGACCTTTTCACACATTCACCTGACCTTGGACCGGATCGCCAGGGCTAGAAACCATCGAGCAGGCTACACACACCATCACGCAAATGAAACATGGCATTTCATAATTTTTCATCAAAAGTCAAGTTGGACACGCTCCGATAATGTAAAATTTGCAAGTACTTCTAACATATCACGAAAAGAAAGCTTATCAAGTGCCTAGAATGAGGGGTGGTATAATCGGTAGCGTCGGCATCGGACTTAACCGCTGCACTACTGAACGGCCGTCACCGTTGTCAGTCACGGCGAAGCGTGGGTTGGAGCCCAGGGCAAGCATGCGTCACACCATGTTAGAACATCAGATCGGAGTAGTCTGGCTCTAGGCTACGGCTCTGCCGATCTAGCGTTCTAACATGGTGTCATACCGGTTCTTCATGGCTACCGGGCTGCTGATCGGGGTTTTCTCTCCTGGTTATCTGCTTGTTCTGCCCCCCCTCCCCCCCCCCCAAAAAAAAGGATCGCTACATTGGGTGGCGCTACAACGCGGCGACGCGCTTCCCCCGGGGAAAGCAGCCCGAACTTCACGAAAGAAACAATGAAGTAGTAAAAAAAGAGAAAAAAACATTCTGCTGTTCGAATTCAGTCGACGAAATACTTACAGCACAGCGCAGAACACGACATCAATGTCAAAAGTCAGAAACACTGATTGAAGTAATTTGCGCGTGACTGAGTTTTCTCTTCCTGGATACATCTGAATTGAAGGTGTGTAGTCCAGTAAGAAGAAAGCAGCTCCTTTTCTGTGACCAAAGTTTATGTTTAGAAGGAAAGCAACGGAATAACTGTTGTGGCGTGCAATTGTTTGACGAAATGACGGAGTGATACTTACGTGACTTCATGGATCTGGCAATGATCTCGTCTATACTTCCACAGCATGGCTGCACGCTGGCCAACCAAAAGAACAGCTGCAACAATGCAACATTAGCATTTGGTATCTTGTTCCTATAGTTGTTAGCTAGCAAAGTTGTGAGTGTGCATGTGGATATGTGTGAGAGCATGAATACTGATATGTGAGAGAGAGAGAGAGAGAGAGAGAGAGAGAGAGAGAGAGAGAGAGTGTGTGTGTGTGTGTGTGTGTGTGTGTGTTCTAATAGTTTGTATGTATGTACACCATATGTTCGTGTATTGCAATAGTTTGTATGTACATATATGCCCTATGTTGTGTATCGTATGTATTGTCAGTATGCCTAACTGTCTATGCAAGGGTGGGTGGGTGGGTGTTTGGGAGTTTAACGTCCTTTTCCACCACATAAGGGTGATATCAAAGACGGGGCAACGAGAAAAAAGGCCAGCACAAATATTTGGCCCCAGCCGGCGGGATTCGAACTCACGACCCGAGCATTGGGAGTCCAACGCTCTACCATTCGGCCACCCCGGCTCCCCCTGTTTATGCAAAATGACAAAGAGAGTAATAAATAAAAGAGAAAAAAAATACACAAAAACTTGATTTTGAGTGTTCGCGGATGAAAGCCAAGGTATCGGTTAGACCTTTTGCAGATCAGGAGAGATCTGATAGTGAGGTAGTACTTAGAAGTATTGATATTCAATCCAGAGCTGGACGCCCATGACTCGAACGTGCGAACCGACCGGACGTAATACAAGCGTGTAATAATTAATCCCAGCGATTGGTTCATGTGTTGCGATGCTCGGTAATAATTTGTTAGATGTAAGCTGCAAGACAAACAAAAACGTATGTATGAGGAATTCACATTTAGGCACTACTTTGAGTCAGACATTTGCTAGAAGAAGTGGGAAAAAATTTAGCTCGTGTGATGGCCAACTTCTGACATCTACAGCGGGTCTTTATGGGACGGACACCAATATGACATCGTTGCATATTTAGACCAGGTTTTCCCAAGGTGCCCGGTGCTGTGAAGTGCATTTACATCTGGGCTGTGAAATATTGGTGAAATATTCAAGGTGCAGTCGGCACGTCTTCCAGACCCCCACTCCTCTGTTCCATTTTTTCACACTCCTGCCACGCGCAGAGCTAGTTTTTTCCAAAGATAATCGTTTTCCCCGTTTTACTCCTTCATCAGTATAGGTCGCTGCGATAATTTCGACTAATTTTCTCTCTCGTGGAAAAACAGCGGAAAATCATTTGTACGTATCATCTATTCCAGAAACAATGTGATCCTTTCCTTTCGCCAAGTTACGTGTAGTACGAAACAATTGAACCTTATAAAGTAGAACATGAGTATGTAACATGCTGAGCGAACACACCACTAAAATACACAGAACAGTTCCCTGTTACTATTATGTATTTTGTTCGGCCATGAACTGACGATTTCATGAACACATTTTTTTTCCAGACAGCAACCCCCCCCCTCCCCCCCCCCCCTCCCCCCCCCCTTCCCCCCCCCCAGGCAGCAAACCTTTTCAGCCGTTTAAAATTGTTCTCATTGTAACGCTAGCGGGCGCACCATTTTCTCCACTCCTGCATGATACCGCTTGCCGTTTTACCGCCAGGGAATCAGTGATCAATCACATCAGCGCTGCACCCAAACGCCAAACGCACCCGTAGCGTGAGTTAACATTGAGATTCGAGAAGAATTCATATTCCGGAAGGGCGCGACCATTCAGTCTGTCTGCACGTGCATCAGTTTGGAGCAAAAAGTTTGTGCTGGCTTTTATTCCCTCCTTGGCCCGTGTCTGATATCGGCGCAGATGAGGTGGCCAGAAGCGCATTAAACCCGAAACCAACCAACCAATCCAGTCAACCAACCAACGCCACTATTGGTCACAAACGACGCTGTTTCGCAGCGCGGGAGTGCCGCGACAACAGTGTTTGCAGACGAAGAATAGCACGGCAATATCAGTTCTATTTCACGTCGTAAACCTTTGTCCTGCTTCTTCTAATTCAGTTCTTCAGAACTCAGCCCGAAATAATCCAAATCAGTCTAACTTGCGCATCAGAGAGCCGCACGTGATTTTTCGCCGGGCTGAGTCTGAACTGATATTCGGATGCTCGCCCTGCAGAGACTGAATTTTTGCCTGTGCCGTTCGGGGGAGAAAAAATCACTCACACACTGGCAGGCCCAGGAAACAGAATGAGGTCGTCAGGTTTCCTCTGGTATCACGTGCCTGTCTGAATTAAGATGTCTGGTCGACAGGTGCAAGGTCAGGGACATCTTCTGTTGAGTAACTTCCTCACTCACACTTTGCGTAACTAAAACTCTTTGCGTAACTCCCCCCCCCCCTCCACCAGTGTCCCCTTTTTAACCAAACTGTGCATGAGAACTTACGTAATGCCGCCTCTTTGTGTTAAAGTAAACAGGATTTGAGGCTTACTTCCATCCGCGAAATACTAGATTTACGCTGAAACATTGACATTCTTCCATGTTATCTTTCTTTTGCTGTTTAGAAAAAAAAACAAAAAACAAACAACAACAACAACAACACAAAATTACTCCGGTAAAATACTTGTATTGGCTACCAAGCTCACAGTTCGACATGATCGTTCGCTGTTAATGAGTGAATGCCAGACTACTAATTGCAGTTTAGAATCAGTTGAAACTTGAAATAGCTTGAATCACACGGAAATTCGAAGTATTTTTAGAAAACAAGTTGCACGCTATACTAGAATGATACACTATAGTACCTCGACCTGCAACGGCGTAGTTGTCAAATAGTGGTCTTGAACAGGTTTTACGGACTTGTTTTACCCTTCCCCGCATTACCATCCAGTTGATACTACACTGACACAGATACCCCACAGGTATTACTCAAAACCAAAGCGAACAGTTTTCACTGATCTGCAAAAGAGTGGTTTCAAAACTTCTTACCGTCAGGGTGATGCAAGCCTGAAGCCAGTGCAGAGGAGCCATTTTTTGTTCGTCTAATTTTTTTTCAACTTTAAAAAAAAATCTGACGAAACATCTGGAGCTTCCTAGCCGCCCTGAATGGCACTGAGATGCCTCAGTTGGGGAGTGCGTGCAGTCTGCTACTCCACTCTTTCTCGAGCGCTTTGGCAGTGCACGGCAACAGATTGGGGTTTGAAGTTTGGCAGGTATTGACTTAGCCAGCGCGTCATCAGCTGGCGCCGGTGATCAGCGTCTACAAAACTGAGCTGATGTATGCACGTGTGTGCCCCCCCCCCCCCCCCGGCCTCTCCCCCCCCCCCCCCATACACATACACCGACGCGCACACACACACACACACACGGCACACACACACACACGGCAAACACACACACACACACACACACACACACACACACACACACACACACACACACAGCACGCACACACACACACACACACACACACACACACACACACACACACACACACACACACACACACACACATCCTTCCCGTATGAAAACATACCTTCTCTCAAGTAGCTTCAGCAATGGAACCATTGAGAAAGACGACATGAATGGGAACAACATGTCTGCCGGCGTGAGAGAGAGAGAGAGAGGGTTAAAGACTGAACTCAGGGTGTTCTACTTCGAGTCTAGCCGGAAATGCCGTGCCCGTCAGCTCTTTAAACCTGTTTAATGCGGGACGGACGGAGAACGTTTATTTATCATCAGCACTGATTCTTTGTTCGCGGGATGTGCTGAAATCAAAACCGACGGAAGGCTGCCTGCTTGCTGAAAAAGTCAAGAAATGCGTATGTGAACATGATCAGCAAAAGCAGAAAACACGTACATAAGACAAGAGACAAGAGACACACACTCTTAATTTTTGTCGCATTACTTTCCCATTTAAAAGCTTGATTTACGGCATTTGGGTCAGATTCAGGTTATCTTGATTTCCAATGTAGCTAAATGTATTTGGATATATTATGTATATACATGTATTAGGCATCTGACTACTTCTGCCGAATCTTACAGTTCAGTGTTGTGTGCCTTGCAACAACAGTTATTTAAAAGTGCTAAGCTTTTTTTTTTCCTTCTTTTTTTCAAGTGCTTGTGTTACATGTTATAGTCTGTTTCCAAATTAGATGTGTCTTGCTTGAACTTTTTTTTAAACTCAAGCTAACGTCACGTTCACATCAGTATTCTGTTCTGGAGAGTGACAATTGCAAACTGATCGACATCTCGTCATCACCAATGGTTATGCACGTGTTTGTAATCTCCGCCCTAAGGGAAACGACCACCCAAGTGTAGATGGCGCCGCACTACGGTTGTTCCATTCACGACTGAATCCCTTCACAGTCCTTCTTTTAGCGTTCACTGGCATCCATGACACTTCGTGGCGCATTGGGGCTAGCAAGGCTGTTAAAAAGAGGGTGGGTGGGTGGGTGTTTGGGAGTTTAACGTCCTTTTCCACCACATACGGGTGATACCAAAGACGGGGCAACGATGAAAGAGCCAGCACAATATTTGGCCCCAGCCGGGGTTCGAACTCACGACCCGAGCATTGGAAGTCCAACGCTCTACCATTCGGCCATCCCGGCTCCCCTGTAAAGAAGAGCATGAAGATGACAAAGGTAGAGAAGATAAACAATCAACACATACAAAAGGTTAAACTGAGTTCAAGAGAACAATTGTGTTTGACTTAGTTATCACCGGCGGAAGAACAAGATGAGCCTTCAGCCAGTTCAGAGTCCTTGCGGAACGACAACTAGTCACGTGATGCAAGTTACGAATTCCATATGCCTCGGGTACGTATACGTATACCGTGTTTGCCAAAACGATACGACATAGACCCTTTCAACTTGAGCTTTAACGAGATGAGTACGGAGCTGAATATTGATAATCAACCGAACTGCCTGTGGTTTCAGGGTGTGTTTTGGCAGTATGGCGTCGACCAGACAGGCCTGTCTGACGCTGATCAGTCTCGGGCAGTAGGCAACGTGGAGTGTCAGTGCGGCCTAACATGAAAAACGCGATTACGATGCGATAGCTTTCTGTGCAATAACTAACGCATTCCATCATAAAACTGCACTGATCAGGCATCTGATATCTACTGATATTACGTTGGTATTCAGCGGCTTCTTGGAGTGAGTAAGTGCACGAACGTAAGCAGGGGTCTTACTGTGCACCGAGTGACCATGACAACAGGCTTTTATGTTCTGTGTTGCTTATTTCTCGTTTTGGTTGTTCTTTGCTGTTTGGGTTGTTATTTTGTCTGTCCGTCCGTTTGTTTGCTTGCTTGCTTGCACTCGTTTGTTGTTTTGCCCGGGAGAGGTCACCGGCAACTGCCTACACGTGACGTCAGTCTAAACCTACCTGCAACCCGAGAAACGCTAACCAGTGTACCACTTCGTACGTAGGTATATCATATGGCTATAAAACTAACATTCCGTATCTCCGCTTGATTTAGTGTTCGAGTCTGACATATCTCAAATGAACAGTGACATCCAAACGCGTGAGCCATCACTAGTATCGGGCAGGTATCTCGCTAGGTGTCAACGCTGTGTGTAATAATAGTCGCTACGTACTGTTGCCACATTGCTTACGAGGACTTGAGGTTTGTGGCGGTCCTGTCAGAGACTGTGGTTTTTACTGTATCGATATCCGGGCCTTGAAACTGTACCTGTACACTCTCGGCGCGGCTGTGCTGCTGTAGTACACAGGCAATTGTCAATTCGTATTCAATAGTAAAGTTACTTTCCTGGTGTGTCTCATAGCCGCCCAGTAATCTCCTTTTTCCGTTTCATACGTCTTTTTTAAAATTATTATTATTGAATACTGATTGACGAGAGCTTGTGGCGTACAGTTCATGGTTTTGTTTGTTTGCTGCTGCTGTGTGTGTGTGAGTGTGTGTGTGTGTGTGTGTGGGGGGGGGGGGAATGGGGTGCTTACTGTTTCCTTTTTCTGAAGAGCAGATTCGCACTTAGTCCTTAGTTTGTACGCATGGGGCCTAACCTGCAGCCAGTGGTTGCATTCAAATGCCTGTTTCAGTTTGGACCCCAGGTTTAGAATGATCTTGCTGTTGACTTGTATCAAGACGCAAAATAAACAAGAAGCCCATAAAAAGAACAAAGACAATCGTATGACGGGGTACCGCTTTATTGCGTTTATTAGAAAAGCTAATGGTACACTGACCATGAACAATAAATCTCTGTGCAATAATTAGTAGTATGGCATCCAATCATTAACAGCGAGCGATCATGTCAACACAAATAACAAACAATAATTCACTCGGACTCAATTAAAAAAAGAAACCAACAACAACAACAAAAAACACCCTCGGATTCAATGCTCCACTTTCACACCACTCATTAATTTCAGCACCCGTCAGTTTGTACTGACGTGCGACTAAGCGATAAATTTCACGTCTTAAAAATATGTACAGTTCAAGTTATATCATAGCCTCCACGCGACAGTCCGTGAGCCCTAAACTGCCAAGACCTCATAACAAAAGATCACAATGCCCTATTGACAGAGCTGCCCCCTCTTGTTACTGAGTTGTCTCGTTGAATTTAAGCTTTTGGCACGTCATATTAAAGCGTTGCTTTTGTTTTAACCTTTCCATATCTTGATCATTTGGCTGTACTGTTTGGTGGCTTTTAAAGCAGTCGGAAACAAAATCAAAACCGGGTTCCAAAAGACAGTTCAAAAGAAACAAATGTATGGTTATTCCACCTACAAATTTCTGTGTATCCCATTTGCATTTCTCGTTAAGACCTGGAGACAACGGTTCCTCCACGAAGTTGATAGCTGACCAAATTCATGAAACAATAGACACTGCAAAAATATGTAACACAAACAAAACACACACACACACACAT
Source organism: Batillaria attramentaria (assembly GCA_018292915.2). Classification (NCBI taxonomy): domain Eukaryota; kingdom Metazoa; phylum Mollusca; class Gastropoda; family Batillariidae; genus Batillaria; species Batillaria attramentaria. The sequence continues at coordinate 2,769,585 of JACVVK020000004.1, forward strand.
ACACAGGCAAACCGGCGCAACACAGAACTCTATAATTCTTTGGAGTATTTAGTATATACTTATATGTGTGAGTTTAAAATTATTTGAGTAATGTACGTCCTGTTAGTAGGAGACTTCCACTGTTACTGCGCATCATCCTTACTCCTTTGGAATATCTATATGTATACATAACCCTTCACCTAAATGATCGGTTCATTAATTTAATCACATAAAAAGTGATACAGCACAGCGTATAGCATCAACTGAATTCATATATATATTTCATTCATATACCCTGAAACACCGCCGCCAAGCACACGCGGGTACATATACCGTAATAGGTGTAACTTTCTATAAAGCACCAAAAAAAAAAAAAACCCGAAAAAAAAAATACGTGAACAAAACTCAAGTATCAATATCATTCCAACGAATGTAGAAAATGAGCTTTACAGCTATGGTAAAGATGAGCATTGGAATGTAGATGAACGTATTTTGCCCCTTTTCCCATGTAACCACTTAGTGCTAGTCTCATTCTCGTAATACTGACTCAACTAAGTTTTTCTTTTCTTTTCTTTCTATTCCATTTAAATTAAAAGATAAATAGTTTCACTGCACTGTGCAGTACTTCTGTTCATTAAAAATCAGTATGTTTCATAATAAAGTAATATATTTTTATGTTTATAATTGGGGTCGAGTTTTCTTCTGATGTACATTGAAAACACCTTCAATATTTCTCAGATGTGAATTTCTTTCAAGAAGCAAATATGCGTTTGAACAAATGTATCCAGATGTAACAGAATAATCATGACAACTATGACCGGAATGTTTGTGCCCAATGGTCCAAATTATGGTGCGATTAACAGTAACACCATGAATCCGGTTTGCGTCCCTAGCCGGCTTTTACATCAATGAAAAGCTGTCATGTCCGTAATGATCAGAATGCATCAGTAATTCAAAATAGTAAAAATGAATTGTACTACTCCTTCGCACAACTGGTCATATATTTACGTTCGTTTAAAAGAACTAAAGAAGGAAACAGAAATTTTACATTTTGTTGTTGTTGATACACAAATGCTCGAATCGTACCATGAACAGCAGTATTTGACCAGAAAGCACTAGAAATAACAAAAACCTATCAAGGTATATTTTCAACGAGGAATTGCAGCAAAAACTTCGGAATGGCTGGATCCCTTTTGTGGGCCAAACATAAATACAAATGACACTGGCAATCGCATCAAATAGCAGTTCGTGGTTTTGTTTTATTGTTGATTTTGGTGTGCTTTCCCCCCCCCCCCCCCCCCCTTTGTTAGCTTATAGTCTAAATGACCTAAACTTTGGTGGTTGTCGAGCAAAAACATGAGACACATTACACACAAAACAAGAAGAATATAAATTTATATATATACAGAATGAAAGTAATAAAGTAAGGGCGGTGGGGATTAAATTCACGAAGTGTTTTGCCATTCGTAAGTTACAGTGGCTCAGATGCTCAACTAAGTCGGTACCATATTCGAATTCTTAGATCAGAGCAGTAGTCTACGGGTCGGTAATCAAACACACTCAGTTCGTTTGTTCACCGAGTCATTCCACAGACTACAACAGTGCGATGAACAAATTCTTTTGTGGTTTCTTTTTCTTCAACAAAAAATGGCACGTAGGCATCCGAGTTATCTTCCAATACTGAACATTTAGGTTGAAGGATGGTTGGTTGTTGTATGGGTTTATATCTCCTGTCTTACAACAAAACGACAATATTAAGGGTGCGATTGGAAGGTTATGGAGGGGTAGGCAGAAGGACTGGGGGAATACCAAACACGGACAATTTGTTCCAACATATTAAAGCATCAATCAATCAATAACTACCGAAAAGTCGCAATCTGTACAGAGTGCGTACCCCTCTGCCTCAAGGTCGCTCTTTCGTCATTCTGCAAACTGGTCCAGTATCTTGCTCCAGTCATCTCTTGCTGCTGCTATCTTCATTGCCACTACAGCTTTGAGACTAAACTGGTGATGCTGCTGCTGACGACAATAGTCTCTCTTGACACGCTTAACAACTTCATGCACGTACCACGGGAAGTGAAAAAGGGGGGTTGCGGGGGGGGGGGGGGGGGGGTGAGGCTTAACGCCGCGCAAGCCACAAAGACTAATTCGCGGCTAGGTGTGTCTGTATTACGTGAAAAAAAAAAAATGTAACGTTGGGCAAAAGGGGGGGGGGGGGGGGGGGGAGAAAAAGAGAAGAATGTGACTGGTATATTACCGCACTTGCGCTTCAAACCCAAACAAACATAGCCGCTGATGGAAACGAAAGGTGGCTGATAACTGTTTGCGAAAACGGAAAATAAAACATTCTCAAAGAAACAGGTTGGGTTTGTGTTTCTGTCTGCATTCTCAAGTTCTCATAAAATAGAAAAGAAAATACTGCGCAGACTCTAAGAATGTTTATACCTCCTTGCAGAGTCACAGTTCCACAGGACAGCCGAAAATGGAAGACACCACGACAAAGCGAAGTAGGTGCACCAAAAAAAAAAAAAAAGGCAGCGCATATTATCCGGTGACCATGGTACAAAAAGCAGTTAGACGTAGCACCAGTCTTCCATAGACAGGGAGACTACCACTGACACACATATTCCCTGACTATGAAACTGTAACAACCTCAACAACTGACAGTGTTCAAGTTCATCACACAGCACGTTCACTCTGTTCTTCCAGTCACAATGCTGAAGGCCGGGCCTATGCCAAAACCAGAATAACCGTGTATAAAATCAACATTTGCATCCCGAGCTTTCTTCTTGCCGTCCGGACAGCCGCACCCCACCTTGACCTGGCGGTGCCCCCTCTTCCGCCCGCCGTATCAACTTGTGTGCTGCAAAAGGAAAACGCCCCACAGTTCTGATCAATGAAAAATTCTTTATACACCCTTGCGCCGAGTTCTCAACCTGGCGCTATAGCCGAATAAAACAAAGACTTAAACAGATAGTCCCTGTCCCTTCCAATCTTTGTGGGCATTTACTTATCGGTTTACGTGAAACAAACTGCCCAGCACTTGCGATACGACATGGCCGAACTGTATACTCCTTGCTGAACTTAAACCAGCTGTTTTAACTGAACTCACTTCGGGTCTTTTCTTCTATCAGCTTCTGTGATGCCTGATCAACAGATAACATGAACTGTATGTCCTCTTTTACCTATCTTCATGAAGACCTCATTAACAGCCATCCCAGTCTTGGCAGAAACTTCGGCAAAGATCAACCCGTTCTCCTCGGCAAACGCATGTGCATCCTGTCGGAATGGGAAAAACGGCATTACCAGCTGTTTTCATGCACATATGCACCTCAGGACACAAGGTGCAATAAGTATGATACTCACATCTGTATAAATATTTCTTCCACAGTGACGACGAATAATACAGGACGGACCCCCCCCCCCCCCCCCCCCCCCAAAAAAAAAAAAATAAATAAATAAATAAATAAAAATAAAAAAATAAAATAAATAAATAAATAAATAAATAAAAAATCAATCAATCAATCAAAATAATACTAACAATAGAATAAAATCCCTTCTTTCTAATTTTATCACCGTACGATGACAATAAACCCACTAGACAGAGGGAGAGAGACAGACAGATAGACAGAGACACAGACAGACAGACAGAGACAGAGACCGATGGACAGAGGTCTGAAGAACCCAATGCTTACATCTACAACGACGGCGCGGTGTTCACTGGCCAGGTCCGCCTTGTTGCCGGCCAGAACGATCAGCACAGAGCTGGATGTCTGCTGGCGGAGTTCCCGGACCCACGCCAAGGCTCGATTGAACGTGTTCTGCAGCAGCACAAAACAGCCAGTACGTGACAGCATCAGTCAGGATCTGGCGCTTTTTCGCCACCCACCGATCCTTTCAAGCACTAAGCACGGTAAATACGACGTACAAGTCTATGCCCCTTAATGCGTTTGCCGATGACTTGAGCGCACAAAGATCGCTGGCAATGCTGGATCGAACAGTTACCTGCCATTATTATCCATGGCGGCCTTTTTTTCCCTTTGATCGCTCCTGTGAAATAAGTGTCCGTATTGTACTAGCACTTGTAGGCTATGTGACGCAGAGCACGACATCACATGACAACCAGGCACGGTTCCCTGCCAGAAGGTTTTTTCTTTACAGATAAAAAGAGCAGACATACAACCTTTCTGACACAAAACCGTCGATGAACAAGTATTATTACTCTTGGTGCGCTCCCTGTGCCGGTCAACACGATCAATGTCGAAACATTTATACTCGGTATATCGGCGTTTCCAAGTTTATGAGCTCGTTGTTCAAATATAAAATGACAGAGGCATGTACCTTACAAAAATATTAGAATAAACACTAACGAAGCTTCATATGCCGCAGGAAGATGCTGCAAGACTCGCGCTAGATCCGTCATGCTCGAAGAACGTCAGTAAACAGAGCTGTGCAAATATTTATGGGTTTCGCATTCACTACGCAAATCGTAAGTTAGATTTTCTTCTGTCGAAGTTTAGAACTGGTATTTTTGTTTGGGTTTGAGTTTACGAGTGAACTGGCATTGTCTAACTAGCATAAAAAGGCGCACTTTACTCTATCAGCCGTGTCTTGATCTCCCCACGTACAAGCCCGCCGTGCGTTTGCAGTGTGCAACTTTCGTATTTCCGCTTCTAGTAGGAAAAACGTTCACAATACACTTGAACTGGGCACACAAAACAAAAAACACACACAAAAAACCCCAGTCAATGAGAAAGCAATTACACAACGCTGTTGTTCACCGACTCGTATTTTGATCCAAGGCGCAATCAACCCCTCGCTAAAGTTCAGGGTTGATTTGCATCTTGGAACAAACTATGAGCCGGCAATCAACAGCTTGATGGCTTATTATATAACTCCCAACTGTCCACACACGAATCACACCCTGAATCAAAATCGTCACAAGACAGCACTAGACAGCACTATTATGCAACCTCGAGGCTAGCAGTCCGCCCGAGAGACAGCGTAACATGCCGTCATGTTGCATCACACTCCGGTGAGCGGTTAACGCTAGCCAAGACAGCTCAGCGATTTCGCACCCTCTTGTGAATACCGCGGTCACTCGTAGTTGGGGTATTGGCCACGTAATAGGTAACGGCACACTCTGCCGGTTACAACTTGCCCCAAGCACTTCCCACTGGCGTGAGGGCGGTAGGCAACAAGAGACAAGTCCCGTTACAACGAGTATGTGTCGTACTCACAGCCGTATGAGCCATACACAAGACTGCCCTGAGCAGGCAAAGGGATTATGAGAGATTATGCAATCTACTGCGGGCTGTGCCTCGTCGGGGGAGGGAAATGGGCCTCCCCGAGAGTGTCCACGCCTTGCGTAATGGTGCTGTGGAGTGCTGTCTAGTGGTCCCGTGAGTTTTGGTAAGTCTTGTCATATAGTGTGGGCGGGGGTGGGGGGTGGGGGTAGGGCTGTGGACAGGTAGGAGATCCAACACTGATCTAATACTTACGGAATTGTTAATGTCATAGACAACGATGGCGGCGGCGGCTCCCCGATAGTACATGGGTGCCAAACTGTGGTAGCGCTCCTGCCCCGCCGTGTCCCAGATGTCGAACTTGATGGTGTTATGGCCCACGTTGATCGTCTGCGTCAGGAACGCAGCTGGCAAACAACAGAGTGTTCACTCACCAGTACATTCCATGCGTTATCATTTCACTAGTTATTCAGCTATGCATATAGTTAGGTATTCCTTTTTCTTTTTGATGAGGATTTGCTGTCGTTCACCAACAGCCGGCGAGCAACCTGCAGCGCAAAACTAGCAGGCAATGCTTGTAGTACATCTGTCACTAAAAGCTGCGACTCCAAGGTTCGGCTAATATAACTGCTCCCCTTCCCCGTGACTGATCTGCCCACGAGGATCCATATATACCGGCGAAGTCAAACACCAGTTTAACCCAATGACGCCTCCTCCACCGTAAGTATCTTGCCCTCACTAAGATCAATCCGTCTGTTTCCACAAGACATACGTACCTGTCTCATCTTCTACAAAACCTTCAGGGAGTTGGGGGGGGGGGGGGGCGCAGCCTGAAAGGGTTATTACTTGAATGCCCAAACTTTGCCCTAAAACCCTTTGCTCTAGAACCAATAGAGCGCGTTGCATCTCCAACGTCTAAGTACCACCTGTATAATCCGACCGTGTTGGCACTCACCTCCGATAGTGGCCTCGTGGTGCTCATGGAACTCCCCGCGGACGAAGCGCAGTGCCAGTGATGACTTGCCCACGCCCTGGTCCCCAAGCAGCACCAACTTCACCTGCCGCGTCCTCCCTGCTTTGCCGCCTCCCCCGCCCCCGGCTCCCCCCTCACCGCTCGCCGCACTGGGTCCCCCACGACCCGTGCCCGTCCGCTCGCTCATATCTCGGGAACTCGGTCTGAAATGAGCACATCAAAGTATATATAATGTCAGCCGAAACGCACTGTGTATGCGTGCAGATATCGAGAGGGCGTCGTCTGATATTCAACAAAAATGAGGGTAATTTGACATGTTCAAGTCACTATTCGTGTGCTTGGCACCTAAGTGTGAGATTGGGGATGGGGCGCAATATAAAAGGCTGCTGCGGTCTTGTCCTAAATGGTATCCATCATACCGCCATTACACCCATTACACTAAAAAATAAAAAATAAAAAAACTGTGAAAACTGCGAAAACTCCAAAGCAACCTCGATACTGAAATAAAATCATATTACCGTGCGTTATTATGCCGAGAGAATAATAAGCACTGGGCCGACGGTCAGTGCAGTCAGTGAGATTCTCACTGAGAATAAATACATGTATACATATCATATGTACAAGGTAGAGCACCGGAGTGACACCCATCTCTGTTTATAGCATCGACCACCTTATGTCACCTGTTCAAGTTATTCCACGCTGGACTGACCCGGCTACTATTTTTAGCCTTTTGCATCACCGTCATAAATCACTTCCCAGTGGGCCTGCTTCTTTTCGGCGTCAGTGCCCACCCGCAAAACACGATTTACCACTTGATCAAAGCGAAAAGCTGGCGGAAAAACAAGACAATTAAGAAACTCCGGGTTTTGGTCGAAGCTTCAAGTGCAAACAAAAACTGCCCCAATTTTTCTTTTTAACATCCTGCTGCTGAATGGCGATGAAAAAAAAAAAACACCCAAAAAACCCCAACTTACCAACATACTCAATGAACTATTACGGGACTGTGCAATTCAGTGATAACCTCAGAAGATTTGTAAGTTTATCTGCGCTATGAATCGGACGTCGACACTGATCAAGCTTTTACAGTCCGTCACCATAGTGTGCATGGGCGCGACCGCAAACGGACACTGCTGCTTGCGTGAAATCAGTCCTTGCACGTGAGAATGTTTACCGGCGACAGCCGGTACTTGAACCCACTGATTTGCACTGAGAATCAGTCATGCAGATAATGGATGCCCTTCGCTGGGCTGCGCGCGCGCGCGCGTGTGTGTGTGAGAGAGAGAGAGAGAGAGAGAGAGAGAGAAGTTGGGGGGGGGGGGGGGGGGGCAGGAGATCCATGTCTGCACAGTCGTCACTCTCTTATCAGTAGATGTTCTCTCCTGAACTAGAAAGCTAGTATGGTAACTCAAGACCCGGAACTGCTCGCGTCTGTGATCTATACTGATCAAGCACCTGTACTCATACACATATGAACTGCGGTGTACCGTGCAAATTCGTCCCAACCAAGGACAGTATATCCACTATAGTACTGTCCTTGGCCCAGCAGAAATGGCAGCTGACTCACTCAGCCTTACGGCAAAGAGGATGACGCACTGGCGAACGCAAATGATTGTTTTTCATCAAACAAAGGCACGGTACAAAGACAATGACTTCTACGCACATCATTTCACATTCAGCAGCTGTCACCTGTGAGCAGAAAATGTCTTTCCAGCTATCAGCGCAGGCCGCCTCAATTATCTCAGTACATCTGTCAGTTTTTCTTTATATGTGTTAATCCTGCTGCCCCAAAGTATAAAACAGTACCTTGCGTTCTCATTACAATAAAGTCTGAACACTTCCTCCTAGAATGTCCCATGTATACAGATGCTCGAAACGCAACAATCGACAACCTTGCCTGTCAGTATAAACATATAGATCTACTTCTCCACGGCAACACAGACTTTCCATTGTCAGTTAACGTACATATTTTTCACACAGTTCTAGAGTTTATTACAATTTCGGCACGTTTTTCTTAGCCACATAAATAAATATACTAGTACGTACTATCATCGACTGTAGCAGCTGACCGCCGTTGATAGGAAAATGCTCATTGACAAACTGAGACCTCTCTCTCTCTCCCTCTCTCTCACACAATTCGTATACCGCCATTGCATATGTTGCTTAAATTGAATTTTTATTGAGCATGTCATAAGCATGTCTTGTTTATGCTCAAACTGTGTTTCTGTAATTTCATCAGTGCAACAAAATAAATCAGTTTAAACCAATAAAGTCTGATCCTATTTTCCAAACCTGTATCAAGAATTTCAGTGGTTTTCTTTTTAAGAAATGAAAGGTGTAAGACTGATACGCACTTAAGGGGTTTATTTTTGTTCTGAACCATGAATGTAACCAGTGCATAAATTATATTCATAACAAACTCAAGAAAGATTTGCTTATAAAATAAGTCCTGATAATTATGAGCTATCTGAACAGTCCTGGTGACTATCCAGGTACATCCCCCCCCCCCCCACCAAACAGATATAAATTAACAAAGACAGTAATGTGAACAGAAGAACAAGTGTGTGTGTGAGGCGGGGGGGTGGGGTGGGGGGGGGTCTAAAGACGAAACCACATATATCTATACTAATCTAAGAGAGGAATAAACATGTATGAACAAACATGGCAGACTCCTGCAGCTGGGTTCCTCCAAAACAAAGAAATTTCCAGACAAACCAGGAATGAACCTCTAATTATTGCCCGCTCCCACTGTGCCTTTTTTTCCTTCAAATGCAAACAAAGCGAAAGAAACAGCTCAAGTTTTGTGATTTGTATTCAGGCTATTTGAGAGAGAGAGAGAGAGAGTGTGTGTGTGTACTGGTGGTGGTGGTGGTGAGGGCACATGGGGGGGGGGGGGGGGTGCCAAAAAACAAACGGACGAATCAGCAAACAAACTGCATCTTACACAACAGAAAATGTTGCCAATTTTCAACCAAACTGAGACTGAGGGAGGGAGGGGTGAGACCAGACCAGGTCTCCAAGTGACATGTATTAGTTTAGAGAACTATCAGTTTCTTCTTGTAACGCATGAAGCGCCCTCGTTGTTATTACTAAAATTTACCCAGACTGGCTTTGTTCAAGTTTCTTACTGCACCTGACCAAAGAATTTCTCCTCATTACAATCAGTGAATCACTGAAGTGTTTGTTGACCTGACTTGAGCTGCTTCAGTGTGTTTGTGGGAAGCGACTCAGACAGACTGAAAGAGCGTTTGAAAGATTAGTGTTCCATATATATATATATATATATATATATATATATATATATATATATATATATATAACACTTGTGAAACGACCCAATGCAGCAAGCTGATGCTAGATGCTGGCAGCCATGATGGGCATTCCTCAACACAGCAACACGGCAATGACACACTTTAGGCGGCCTATGTGTTACAGTCTGCAAAGTTCCTCCCAACAAATCTAGTGCGTAAACCCGTCTTCGTTTCTCATACAAACACATGCAACACAAGTTTACCAAGAAAAAGTGGCATTCAACACTTACGTTTGTCAATGCATGCCGTGTGTTGAGGCGAAGTTTCCGTCAACTCGCTGTGACAGTTGACACGATCAAAGCAGAGCACGCCCCCTTCACTGGTGCTTGACGCGTACGTTTCTGCCGTCTGCTCCCAAGTCGAATACCCTCAATTTTCTTACTCTCAGACGACCATGGAAACACCACAAAAACACACCTCCAGAGACTGGCAAACGACGAAGAAAGTACCCTCCCTAAATTTCTTGTGTCTTGACACAGTTGTCTTTGACCCTTGACCTTACATTGTGCATTTGTTGCGCCACCTAGCGCCTTGTCGTCTGCTAGCATGTGAACGCCTTCGTTTCCTCATGTTCAAACCACGATTTCTTTACGACTGCCGGCATCTTTCTTTTGAGGTTTTGAATTGAATTCTTTTTAAAGCTTGGGTGAAAAAAAGCAGTATATTCAAGTCATGAAAATCTCCGCCGCAGTCCCAGCCCCGGCTGATACATGTACATGTATTTCGACCTCCACCTTGGACTACGACAGGTCACCTCTCTCCTTTGTTACTCATCATTCGAATTTCTGTCAGCAGCCTAAGTAAGCTAAATTACACACAGTCACTGCATTTGGGAAATGTGCGTCTCCAGCTCTGCTTCAACATTATGGTTTGTGTCCAAGTGTGTGTATGTGACTGAGAGAGAGAGAGAGAGAGAGTTTGAAAACGTGCTGTTTATTTTGGTCCATTGATGTGTATGCTGTTCTTGAAACTTTATATAAATCTACATGACAACTTTCTGTTTATGACTATAAACAAAGATGGCTGTATCTATCATCTTTGGACCTATGTTCTTTGCTACAAATCATCCACTCACTGAAGAAAATCCTTAAGTGCAGGGTGTCATAGCCGAGATTGACCCTACAAGTATAGGACATAAGTATGTCCGCCATTGTAAGAAAGTAATTGACATTTTGAAAATGAATCGGTCGATGACCTACGTCCAACACGGGTATGAGACCCTGCAAGTGCAAAGGAACAGAAAAAAAGTCACTCTGTGTAATGAACGATTTAATGTACATCCAACTTAACATGTGTTTACACAGCCATGACACATTTTGCGTGCCACAAAGTACAGTCATGTGATAATTCTTCGAGTTCTTGTCTGTAAGTTAGACACACAGCTTTAAATTAAGGTGTCAAAATGAACTACAGTATTTGGATATCCCTGACTTAATGTGCTGTTTCGTCTACATCATAGCATAATTTTTTCTTTTGACAAAATATGATGGCATACTATGGCAAACAGCAATACCATACAATCTTGACCTTGACTATAAGTACGTAACCTGCACTGCATCACACCCAGCTGTGTTGTCAAGTGTAACTGAAATCTCAGGTGGATGCTAACTAGCAGTGAAAAGGTTCATTTTCAGAAATGCAGAAGACTTGCTCACATGCAACCATCCTCACTGATCCATTCAACTCAACCATGCACGCGAGTACACCCAGCAACACTTGCACAATGCAATCTGAAATCTACAAAGCCCCACTGAAATAAAGCTAGCCCTTTTGTACAGCCACAGGAATTTGAAACAGCATAAAAATGTCCTTAAAATATTAAAACTGCCCCCCCCCCCCCCCCCCAAACGGTGTAGTCATAAAAGGTCAACTCATCACCCACATCCCCAAGTCAAATGATGCCCCTCTAACAACACATAGACTATACATGTACCTTTCTCACACCAAACAGCTGAGAATGTTGGTCTATTTCCACTTAACTGAAACCATTTCAGTACTTGAAAGGTGGACAAAGTTTGCAGTTCAAGCAAAGCCTTTATCAAATGTATGCATTGATTAAAAAAAAGAAACTTATAAAGCCAAATTTTCAAAAGTAGTTTTCTTTCAGGGGTGCACCCAAAGCAGCTGGTCACAAAAATCACAAATAAAGACACTGATTATGGTGATGTACACTTCTTTTTCTCCAGTTGTATTTTCAGTAAACAGAACAGAGAAAAAGTACAGAAACAAAGGGGAATACATCTCAACACACACAACTTTAGGATGGACAAATTTAATGCCACCTCGCCAGCAGCGTGCATCTTTTCATACAACCAACTCATCCTTATGGTATAAAACGATGCTGAACAAGTTTCATGGAGGCATATGTACAATACATGAGCATAGAATCTTTCACTTCACTACCATATCACAACAGTCTCATAGACAACATAGGTACACCAGTGCATGGATCAGTGAGCTATATAAAGATGATATATCTGCCAGGGAGTACCTAGCAAACAGCTGGCCACTTAATCGTCAGGCCAGAAACAAACATACAGAATGGACTGCAAAGTTAGCAGATGCGCATTCAAATGCAACCACATGCTGAATTGTTCTGTTACTATGTCTACTGTATGAACACCTCTGAAAACGTTAGTCAAAGAAAAAAGTTTGAAATACCTGCTGTTGTAATCCAGGTCAAGTGAAAAGCAATAAACGACAAAACTCAGACCTGGCCAAGTGTTTATCAAGAGAAGAGGAAAATGTGTGTGAAGCAGAGTAAAGAAACTGGGAGAAAGGACATTTCTAGGTTCTTAAAATGACATTATTATGAGCATTGAAGTGCCAGCACACTGCAATGTGCCAAAGGCCAGGAAATTCAGCTGATATCAAGCTACATAAATAACCTGTGAAACTTTTTTTATTAAAAAAAAAATAAATAAAAAGAGGGACAAAATTACGACTCCCTTTCACTGCCCCTTCCTAAGACTTCACCACAATCACATACAAACATGAATGGATTAATCATCGAATGCCTCAGGATAGGACTTGACAGACAGGTACATATATAACAACACTAAACCCTCCCATGACACCTGCCACAACAAGCATGCACACACTCAGCCCCACCAAACAGTGCCTATGACATTAATAATTTAAAAAAAATGAAAGACCGAATTTTGTTTCAAAAGTAGGGCATTCTATTTCTAAGAATAACCAAGACATTGTAGAAAAATGTACATGTTGAACAAAACAAGAAGGTACTTCTGCATTAGCTATCTGTGCAAAACTAATTTTACTACATACAGAGCTTCACGAGAGGTAAGATGATTACACGAACACTATTTTAAAGAGGAATTCTGTGAAAAGCAATGCATTTGTCAAATTGACCTACCTACGCAACAGACCAAAATGGGTTCACACAGATACTAAATCTGTCTACCGGTTCCAAGATCTTTGCCAAGCACTCAACACGTACACTTTGTTCACTGATAGCACAGCTGTTTGGGTTTTATTTACCTAGTAACAAATCCCCCCTCAAAGACAACGTCTCCTGGACTCGTCAGCATGATGGTGATAAATACTAAGAGTTTGAGAGAGACTGAAAGAAAGAAAACCAAAGAGAGACTGAAAGAAAGACAGAGAGAGAGAGATTGAGTGAGAATGAGAGAGACTGATCATGATGTATCTGACATTTGCTCTGTAACATGAAGAATGAACCAGTGCAGCATAACCCTGGCACTGTGCTGCACACTGCTGGTTCACAGCTGACCAGTCTCTGGATCAAACAGTGATCCTGTCTGCACAATGCGTTTCAAGGGGATGCCAAGGGAGGCGGTGCTGAGGCCAAACACAAGTGGACGTGGCACAAAGTTAGGCTACTTGCAGCATCCACCTTCCGACTGCTGGTTCTGTTCATTGTTGAGTCGCAGGCCTGGTGGTCTTTGTTGTCCTGACTGGCCACCCTCATTCTTCGGCAGCTTCTTTGCTGCAACACAAATATCAAGGTCCATGTTACTGTAGAATCAATTTCTTATGCAAAACTGATCTTACCATGGAGCAAACATCAGCCACCAAATTTTCACAAGCCTCTGTCAGGAAAAAACAACAAAAAACCCATGTATTCTTAATCTCATTGTTGACCCTTTACAGATCTATGGATGCCTAATCTGCACACAGTGGCACCAACCGCTTGCAAAAACACAGTCAAGCGCCATTCACTCAAACATTACACCCTGACAGCCACAGAACCTACACTTCTCAGCACTCTCATATATCTAAGCATGCAACTTTACTATTGTACTAAGGTGCCACTGTGAACAGTATACACCAGATGATCAGCTGCAGTTCCATGCTTATCTGGTATCTCACATCAAGGTCAACTGTGGTACAGGTGTAGTTAACTTGGTAATGATCAAAAGTAAACCAAAAGCAATCACATTACAGCAATTAAAAGGTTATACTTATACTTACAGACATGGTAAAGATGTATATATGGTTACACTCACCTATGGCCAGGAAAATATCATTTACATTCATAGCTGTCTTTGCTGATGTTTCCATGAAAAGCAAGCTGTTCTCCTCAGCGTATGCTTGTGCCTCCTGAAAGATTGATGGTTTTTTTTGTGTGACAGTGGTAAACACACACACACATACAAAACGGTCAGGCTGAAAAATGACTTTACCCAAATAACTGATCAATTAATTTGAGAAAGAGGCAGCCTATCAGAGGTCAGAGAGAGAGAGAGGAAAAAAGTGTGTGGTGTTGAGATAAACTAAAAATATTCTGTGCACGATAAAAAAAAAGTGTACAAAACTTCTTCCAGTAATTAGCTGCCAGAGCACTGATCACTTTTTGTGAAACATCTGTGCATACAAGTGCCTGCTCAGTATTTCGGAGTGTTGAAGATTTAAGTTTGGATGGTCAGTAACACACACACAGACTCTGACTTTATGTCACATACAATGATACATGTACCCAAAAGACACTCATAATAATGAGTCATAATCTGGTGCATTCTGGAATTAAATTTTTAGGGATTGCATGGGATACAAGAAATGAAAACAATCTGTTTAATAATAATAATAATAAATGATATTTCTAGGGCGCATTTCTTTAAATAAAACTCAATGCGCCTATCACTCACTCACACTCACGCACATCATACAAGTACATTTACAACCCAAAAAGTGTATGAAACAGTTTTTCAACATAGCAGCACAGATAAATTTTGGTGAAATATCGGTGCATGGGCCTGCTATCGACATGGAATTTTCAGAGTCAAGGTGCTGAAGATTTCAGCCTGGACAGCCACATGCTGACACACACAGAGACTGTCCATGACTTTGGACTTCACATTTTGTGATTTAATTTTCATCATACTTATTTTAAGGCATAAAATGGTGGTCAGAAACATGAACCTGTCAGAGCAAAGGCACCTGGAGTAATAAATGCCACCAAAAACTAATATTGCCGCCTAGAGGTAATGGTGAACCAAAAGTTAAACCAGCACTAGTACAGTAGTAGCAGACGGTTCTACTTCTGGTGTTGAGGAAATACAGTGTGGCCACATGCAGCGTATCGCAGCGGAAGTGTAGGTAACTCTGCTGCATGGGCTCTTCTTCTACCAGGTCATCCTACTAGCAGGGCCTAACACTGGAAAAAGTGACTTCGGCTTACTAGGCTGGGGTCCAGGGGCAGCCTAGGTCCCTGGTGGGGTGCAGGGGCGAAGCCTCCCAGCCGCTGACGAATTTCATGATTTGGGGGAAGTTTTTGAGGCCTCTTCTGACAGTTGGTATCATGACAAACAACTTTATTCTGTCAACTAATAACTTGTACTGTGGCCATTTATGGGGAAAAAGAACAGTTGATGAAAAATTTGAAAATCATGAAAAAAAAAAAAACTTTTCTCAGTCACCATTAAATATTTAACAAACTGAGAAAACATTTTACTGCTTATCTTTACATAGTTTTAATGAAACTTTGTGATGAATTGTCAAAAGATTCCATGTATACATCATTACATGTGTGTATTTTCCAGTTCAATGTATGGATACTGATTGCTAAATGTAGCTCGAGCAAACTGCTCATTGTTTTCATCACGCACTGCAGGCAAAAGAAAAGACTGTTTCACTATCAGCCATGCTGCTCCATTACCAGACATGAAATCATACTTTGACTTACTTTTTCATTTTGAAAAAGGAAAAAAAATCCATTCTGGACTACACTATTTTGGATTGGGTGGCCGCTTATTATTTGAAAAGAACAGTGAAGTTGGGATTGTCTTGCCCTAGGTTTGGGTACAGGAGTAGGAGCGGTTGTCATAGACTCTATCTGTTGCTAGCCTGTATACAATGTCTTTCCAGCGCATATGTGGCAGTAGGCCTTGCCGTGATGGCAGTTAGTTTCCGAAACTGCCGCTTACTGTACCGGCCCATGAACTCCTCCTCCCCTGGCTTGTTCACAATAACGAAATCCCAGTCTGCCCACTCCCAGGAATAGCACGAACTTTTACCACAGAATGGTTGGCCATGATCAACGATGTCAGTTCCATGGGTCATTTTCAACATTCGTGGTTTTCCGCTTTAGTTTGCAGACCCTATGGCTAACAGAAATGGCGCAATCCTTGCCTAAAGCTAACCCGCATAGCTGTTTGAGAGAGTACCAGGGTCCATACAGGTTCACAGTCTCAAAAATTCATGACTTTTCCATGACTTTTCAAGGCCAACTCTCCTGTTTTCCAGACACTTTCCTCGCCCTCTTTCACACTGACACGCACGAGGGTAGAAATTCTGAGCTTATCCAAGTTATCGCAGTCAGCAAGACCAATGTTCAGAGTTAGTCATTAGCCTCATGGGAAGGCAGTTTGTTGGCATTTTTGGTGGTCTGTCCAGAGAGTAATCAACAAGCTGACCGTTTAGTGTTGGCCGGCTCAAAATGGCTTCCATAAAATTCCAAAATTCCATGACTTTCCATGACTCTTGAGATAATTTCATGACTTTCCAGGCCTGGAAAAGCTATTTCCAAATTCCATGACTTTTCCAGGATTCCATGACCTGTATGGACCCTGGAGTACAGAATGCCGAGCGATCAAACCATTGCTGATTCAGCGTACGCCTCGTCGCGATCGGCGTACTGGTGGAACCCGGGTTGGCATAAATACGCCGAACGGCGTATAATGTTAGGCCCTGTACTAGCCATGCAATCGGCTGGGTGTTTCACCCATGATTGTTTTTTCAATTTCCCGCTCGACAGATTGGCAAAGAAAAACCGTAGAGATCCGCGAAAAAGAGGAACAATTCTGACCTTTGCCCATGAATGGGCATGACTTGACTGGTCTATGGACACAAACTAACAAATCTGTCTAGTATTGGTACTAGTATCACCTAATCTTCAACAAGAGAACAACAAAAAAACAAGGAGTTAATACTTGGTCAGTTGGACACAGTGTAGACACCCCACAGCCCCAAGAAGAAAAAAAAATCATGTTTTTCCCCCACATGCATCCCCCAACAAAACAAATGAATTAACAAAAATAGCTATTCATCCTGCATACCTCATACTCAACCATCCGTTTATTGGACAGATCTGCCTTATTGCCAGCCAGGGCTATCACAATGTTGGGGCTGGCTTGTCTCTGCAGTTCCTTCACCCACGTCTTGGCACGACCAAATGTGTCCTGCAAACCAGTGTAAACCAAACGGCTGAACTAGATGCACGCTTGAGGTGATGCCTATCAATGTATGGGTCTAGGAAACAGGCAGCTGAGTAACAGTACTTACATTTACCCAGGAAAAAATGACATGTCCAAAGTCAAACATAATAAAATAGAAGAATTTACACCACTAAAAAAACATGTATTGTCAAATCACCAAAAAGGAAAATACTTGTACACACCAGGATCATAGCAAAGTAACTAACATAGCCACCAAGGTAAACAGCAATAACAAAAACACTGTGGCAAATTAAATAAAGACTTTTGTGGCATACAGTTTCTGCCTGTTCAGGTATCACCAGCTACAACTGAAGTACTGTATGTGCAGAGTATGGACCTGCTTCATTTCAACCTTGAACCGACAAAGGGAGACAACCGACTCCAAGTGACATACCAACTGAATCGTACCTGGTTTGTGATGTCGTATACGACAATTGCTGCTTGGGCACCCCTGTAGTACATGGGCGCTAAGCTGTGGTACCTCTCTTGACCAGCTGTATCCCAAATTTCAAATTTCACTGTTGTGTCATCCAGACATACTGTCTGTGTCAGGAAAGCAGCTGAAAATATAATGTGCTCAAATGAAGAATGAGTTTCAAATGTACTTGGCAAATCAATTCAGTGCTTAACTCTCTGTATTATAGTATACATCCATGATGCAACAGAACAGAGATAATTCTTATTAATCGTAGCCCCTTGAGTGAAGCCACCAATGTCTACAGTTCAAGCAGAATATCAATACACCAAATATTCCTCTGCATTACAGTTCATACTTCAATAATTGTTAACGCGGACCCCATCCATTTTGACTTACAACCCTCTTACAGTTTTACTAGATCTCAAAGACACTGGCAAAACTAAAATCCTAAAAATGTGCAACATGCACATCGTACGCTATAACTTTCCACAACCATGTACCATTCACACTTGTCAATCATAAAATATTTTAGACTTGTCCTACTTGAAAAACACTGCCAGATTCCCCATTCACTTTTGTCATCATTTATACTAATTACATGTATAGTAATTACAGCTGCAGTAACCATTCATGTAGGTACAGCAATGATGCCTCACCGCCAATTGTGCTTTCCTGGTATTCATGAAACTGTCCCTTGACAAAGCGCAACACCAAACTGGATTTCCCAACAGCTGACTCTCCAAGCAGAACCAATTTGAACTGACATATCTTGCCCTGAGTGGCCCCATTGGGCCGTTGTGCGCCTCCCCGGCCTGCCATGATCTAAACCTGGCCAGATAGTGTGTTTTTACAAGTCCCAACAGTTCCTCTGCTTGCTGCGCCCTGCAAGAACATACAAAGAAAATGTTTGCTGAATCAATCAACACTTTTTATATACTGCCAGACTAAATCATGTTCGCCAACACATTATACTTATTGACACGCACAAGGATATGATCACTTTAAGTCTGAGAAATTTGGTGTGTACTAGTACTATTACTACTACTATAGTACTACCAGTACTGGTGTCATCAGTCAATGGACAAAGATGAACAGGAACCCTAACAATGTCGCAGACAAATTAACCAAATAAATGTTTTTAATTTCATTGCTACAGTTCTCATGAGTCTACCACGTCACAGGCTGATGAACCACGCCATCATTTAAGTTACCCTGTATGAGAAACAAGATTAGATTAATGTGGCCAACAAAGAATGTAATTTTGCAAACTACTTTCCAGCATCAGGCATCAACTTTTTTTTCTTTCTTCTTTTTTAATAATGGACCTCTGTACATTGCTAATACTAACTAATACTGATCAGAACCTACCAAGGGCTTAAACATGCTTGTCACTGCTCACTACATCACGATTATCTGTCAATGTAAGTTTATGGCTACCATGCGAGTGTGCCCTTCAACTTTCAACATGTATACATACTAGTTACATATATGTACTGAACATGATACTATTTTCTATTAATGGCTTACTTGAAACAAACCACTGAGACTGTCTTACTATCAGCTGAGACAGATTTTGCCTCTTATGACTTTTAACATGACTAGTTGCGCAAAATGGTGTATGCTGACCCTTCAAGAGTGTACCCTTCAATTTGCAATGTGAATGGTTACCGGGTATGATAGTTTTCTTTTCATGGCTTATTTGACACATGGAGTGTCTAACTAGTATTAGTTGAGACTGAGTTTCATCTTGGGACATTTAACACAAACTGAAGTAAACTGTTGAGCAAATAGATGCATGCTGACCCTGAGACTGAGGCATGTCATTCACTATGATACAAGTTTATTAGCGATACTGATTTCTTCTAACTCTCACCATTTGCACTACTACCATTTTACAGAACTGTCTTCCCTCTTGTGATGTCGGTCAAGTTTAATCCAGTCCTGTCTAGTGTTTGTAGGAATGATGACAACAGCATTATTATGTAGGATCTCCTTTCAGTGAGTGTGTGACTATATGAAACTTTTAAGGTGATGAAAGCCACTGACACAGTTTCTTGACCAACACGAAAACAAACTTACTCAAACAGTAATGAGGATAAACGCTTTGGATGTTGGCCAGACCTGAATTCGAAGTTCGTTAATTCACACAATGAATGACACATTCACACCGATTCAGCTTTCTAGGACTGGGGTGAGTCAGTGTCACGCGGCGCACAACGGGTTTACGACAAAAGAATGCAGTAGGAATGCTTTGAATACAGGCAGACACAAAACGTCAGTACCCCTGATCATTTTCTATTTAACAGCCATATAAGAAAAACACGTTTTGCTGAGAAAAGTCCGGTCTATGCAGATGTAAACAAGGAAGAATGGCCCAGACTGGCAGCCATTTTGTCCAGCCACAACATGAAAACACATTATTCTGGGTATCTACTGATCAAAAGGTGCAAAAGAGGATACTGTTTGACTCACCCAAGAATCTGCTATAGTCTACTCTATAAGTAGACTTAATTCTGAAACGCTTGAGGCAGTAGTGGCGAAAAAATAGCAAATTATTACGTAGAACCACCCTCTGAAGATGGGACTAATGTTATGCACATGAGGATGTTCCTGCGCACAGGAAATAGTGCGCGGTGGTAACATAAATTTGTTACTATCTGAGGGTATTTATCCCACTGCTTTCAACTGTTTGCACGTAATTTGGAAATTTTCCCTTTTATTTGCGAAGAACATGCAAACTTTTCCTCAGGTCATATTATTCAATGTTAGCGCAATAATCCGTGAGAGCGAAGATGCATGATCACCCTTTTCATGACGTCACCTATCATTTTCTTGACTCTGATGGGATGATGCCCCCAGAAAATATTTGTTACGCCCCACTGTTACGATTGACATATTATCTTTATTTCTTGGGCTGTGGGCAGTCTTTCAACATGTGACGAACTGAGGCATTTTTTAACGGATACTTTTTTTCACGTACAATGCTTCAGCTGTGCGCTGAGGGGGTGTGCGGCAAAGCTTTGCACGACGCAGTCCATGCAAACAGTGCGGTTTATTTTCTCCCATGACATAGTAATATAACTTGTAAAGAATTCACCGTGAAAGAGCTATTCAAAAAAAAAAAAATGCAAAAACAACACACATGGTAAGCTGGTTATCTGGCCTTTTTTTTACCAGAATGACTCCCGCATTCTTATTTAGTTTGATTCCTGATTTTGGCTTATCCTTGTTCAGGATAGGAAGGTAGAATCGCGGTTGTCTCCCTGGTTGCTAGGATCAACAGCTATGGGCGAACTTTGAGAAGGCAAGACAGCTGTCCCGTTTCGTTTTCTTTGGACAGTAATCGTAGCATTTGTCTTGTGTACGGTGCCGAAATCACAAAAGATGTCTGCTCAAACAGTACGACTGCCGCAGGTTCAGGCACATAGCATTTATGAAGGCAAATTCAGGGACAGGGCTCCTTCCGTCAAGGCGGTAAGTGCTTGCATGCTCTCTCTCTCTCTCTCTCTCCCTCCCTCCCTCTCTCTCTCTCTCTCTTCACAGACGCAGTTCGAAGAGAGAGTATATATATATACATTGTGCATCCACACCATCTTTGGACTCTTCTCCCCATTGTACTGTGTAGGTACATGTAGCTATTTTAGTTCGGCAGTGCAAGCGTGGAAACATCAGTTGAAGGAATCCGGATACACCGTGTGCAATATGGATTGTTAAAAAGCAGTTGCCTACCTTATTTTGCTGCTTGCCTATGCAGCTTGTTAAGATAATGAAGTTCCATTGCACCCTGTGTAAAATTGTGTAAACAATCTTCCCTGTCAGGTGTAGGCACATGACACCTGGGCAAGAAACAAAATGAAAGGAGACATCTTTTGCACAATTCCTGGACTTTGAAATTTGTCCATAAGTGGCAGTGACGTGAGTTATTTGTTACAGGAAAATCAGTGTATGGCATGGCCATACCGCAAAAATGCTTATCAAGAATGGTGATAAAGCTGGCTCCCAGTCTCAAGACAGACCTGAACCAATACAACCCCTGCCCCCCCCCCCCCCCCCCTGAAGACCCTAACCCCCCCCCCCCCCCAAAAAAAAAAAAAAAAAAAACCAAAAAACACAACCCCCCCCCCCCAAAAAAAAAAAAAAAAAAAAAAAAAACCCAACGACAACAACAACAAAAACCAACAAAAAACAAAACAAAAACAAAAAAAAAGCCTGTTGAGTTATACTGTTTCATCTCACTTCCATTTCAGGCTGGAAAACTGACAGCATCTGGGGACACAGCAGAAATTTGCCTGAAACCCCGAAATGAGAGGGTAAGTTAGGCTTACTTTTGTTTGCAGTAATACCTCCAGATGATAATGAAAATGGTGATGATGGAATATACGAAATGACCTATTTCACCAGTACTGCACATTAACATACACACAAACCAGCTGCAAATATACATAAGACCTGATTACATATATCATTGGGGAAGTGTGATTCTTCCCATTTGAAGTGTACATTTTATGATCCACATATGTATACATGTACATGTATAGTTTTTCTGCCTATTAGGCTAGCAAGTTTTCGTCAAGCATCATGAATACTTAGTGACATGTATAAATATTGTAACTGGTCACATTTGGTGTGTTCTTGAACAGCCTGACAGCCCAGATATCATCAAAAGATTCCGTGGAACATTTAGACCTGATGCTGGAAAGAAGCGAGTTTTTTACGGCAGGGCCAATGATCCTCACCTTCAATGGGCAGAGGATATGCGACATGGAGTCAACACACACCCGTCCTTCACAGCTGGGGAGCTGGCGAACCCTCGTCCCAAGACACTCTTCACGCAGAGGAAGATTGACAAGAAAGAGGCTCTTTACGCCTCACATGTGCGAGCTCCTCTTGGTTCCTGTCATGATCAGACAGATGGACTACCAAAAGGCCTGAACCCTGTCAAGTTTACCTTTGGCATGCCCACTGTACTTGGTGAGTGTACTTGTAGATTTGATCCAGGTAGGGTCATGATGTCTTGGGACCAAGACATTTATCACTCTAGTAGCACAATTCCCTCAGTAAACCACAACAATAAGGCATACTTTCAGTTTCAACTTTCATGCTCATACAGTAAGGAAAATAATACAATGGAAGTGCTGCTTTGAAGAAAATGTTATACACTTGTGCAACACATTAAGTAATTTCATATGTATATATACATACACAGACACACTGAAACTAGTGAAAGATGTTGCAGACATGTGCATAACATTCTTTGGCTCTCACTGGTCTCAGAAGCTGCTAGTGTTGTTTATCCTGTAATTGGTTGTACTGTACAATGGCAAGTCAGTTTTACTAGAACTGTTTCATAATGCACCTCACTGATGCAAAATGAAGGAGTAAATCTGACTGCTCAGATTTTATCACTCTTCTGCAGTTCTGAGCATTTTTCTAGTTTTGGGGTCAAGTGTCCACAATGGTTGTTTGTACAGCATGTCAACTGTGCAGTAACAGCTAGCTTCTGCAGGGCACTGGATATCCCACTTGTGTTGTCTGTAAAATGGATACAGAAGACACCTCTGTGTGTTTGTGTTTCAGATGCTGGAGCCGGTGGACTTATCAACCCCAACAAGAATTATGCTCAAGTAGAAGAAGAGTCAGCAGCTGGCCATGATATGTATGTGTTTACCCACAAGGACTTTTATGTCAGTGAGCGTAAAAACCGCTCCTACACACAGCCGGAGTTTGACCTAAACAGCAGATTTGGCAAGCCCTCACCGCATGACAACTGTGGAAAACGGACAAAGAAGTCAATGAAGTGGGTCTATGACACAGAGAAGGAGAAAGCAGAAAAGATCATCTCTAAGCGTTTAGATGATTGGCGTGAACGGAATCAGCCACAGCTTGGCAAGGTTCATGACCCGTAAGTTCTTGTGAGAGTGTGTGTGTGTGTGTGTGTATGTGTGTGTGTGTGTGTGTGTGTGTGTGTGTGTGTGTGTGTGTGTGTGTGTGTGTGTGTGTGTGTGTGTGAAAGCAGTTTGTGACTTTTGATGAACAGTTTCATGTAACGTGGATGCAAAACTGTAGTGTTGCTAGCATTTGCACGAATTATATCGGTGCCAGTGATGTGTTTTTGAAAACTGTATCACTTTTTTAATGAGCATCTTATTCTACTGTTATCTACATGTACAACAGATAGGCCCCAAATAGGGCTTGTATAATTAATTCCCTTTTACCAAGTTAAATTTGTGGATGTTTTCCTTGAAGTTTCAGGAGCAAAACTTTTGTTCTTGAGTGTGTTTTTGTTTATGTTTATTGCTTGACATTTCTGTTCTGAAACAGAATCGAGGAGACAATGAAAGTTGGCCCAGACCACACATTTGGCATTCTGTTCAAACCTGATGTGTATGGTGTTGGTGACTTGGTCCACAACCGTGTGCCGCGCGATTATTTGCGGGGACGTGACCAGCAGCGCGGCCTGGTGGCAGCCATGAGGCAGCATCTAAAGAAGATGAACTATCACAACTTCCCTGATCTTGTGCGAGCATTCCAGTTTTATGATAGGGTCAGTTCCTTTATTGTATTCATCGTGTCATTTCTCAGGAGAGCTTTACTGATGAGAAAGTGTGACACACTTTAACAGTATACCCATAACATAAAATGTAGCAATGTACATATTGCAAGTGTTCAGTACCAGATTTCACTTTTATTTGCTGATGGACTTATGAAGTTTGTATGTATATATATATATATGCACACCTGTAACCACTTTGCTTTATTCCACTGTTGGTCAGTAGGATGTTAGAGAGAACACAATTATTACACACGCAGTTGTTTATGGACAAGATATGTCTTGCAGGAAGGCAAGGGCAAGATTGACATCGAAGACCTGCGGGAAGCTTGTCGAAAGTTTGACCTGCCTGTTGATGTATGGCTGCTGGAGCAGGTGTTTGACTACTGTGACGTGGACCGTGATGGCCAGATCAACTACCTCGAATTTGCCAACTTCCTCAACTGGAAAGAGAAACTGCCATCTGGCTTTGCAGATGTACCAAGTATGTTATCGTCTTCATTTAGTTGTCACATGTCACAGATTTCATGTCTTAAAGTTACAAGACAAGATTTACTGGCAGCTATAAACAAGCAGCAGACATATATCCAACTTCAATTTTGTTACAGGAAAATCCTGAATAAGCATTTAGGAAAAATCAGTGTCTCATGCTTTGGAACACTTTGCTAAAGTCAAATGCACTTGCTACTGCGCCACTGCTTATTTCAAGATTAACTTCCAAATAAATAAAAGTTCCTGAGTCATCCTTCAGGCATGTTTTATGGACAGAAATGACTGCTTTTACAGTAAAGCCACCACGACTTGAGGCAACAGGCGAGAAGTCTGACCTTGTCAAGGAGGGTGACCTGCAGCCTCGTTCCGCTCAGACTGGAGAGAGCACACCACGTCGTCTACAGAAACAGGTTGATCGTGCCATTGGTGAACACTGCACCAGTGCCAGTATGATCAATGCTGTTGTGGGCCCCGGAGGTTTTGATACTAGAAGTGAGTCTCAACATTACTGGTATATGTACATGAACCGCCAACCCTCCAGAAAGAAAAGGGGAAGGGAGGTGGTCCTACTGATCATCAGCATTCTGATTTAAACTGTAATGTTATACATGTATATGCAAAACCAACATGACATACGGCATATGTTGCTTCAGTGTACAGTATTTCAATATTTAATGTATGTAAGCGCTCCAACTGCAGACTTTTTACAAAATTTCTACTTTAAAGACTCCATGTCACTGTTTATGTTTCGTTTACATTTGCATAGGCTACCGCACATATGGAATACCTACAATTAGAGCCGACATTGCTGCACCTCGTATCCGACGTGTGTGTGACCGCACCAACTATGGGGATGAGTCAAATGCCTATGGCTTGACGAACCCATCCATTTACAGTCAGCGTGGGGTGTATGAGAAGGACTTGCTCATGTCTCGCACACTGCAGGAGGTACAAATACAGTACACATGTGTATGAATATGTATGTGTATGCATCTGTGTTATCCTTCTTTCCTTATGACTGGTCCTAACAGTGACTGTTCAGTGTACTGTTTCTTGTATTGAAATGTGTAATGTTAATTTCTTTCTAGTAACTGTTAAAATATGTTCCCCACATGTCTCTTTACTCATACCACCTGCTCCTTTAAATATCTGTACAGAAAATTTGCAATGAAAAGGTTTCAGCCACTTTTTAGAAATGCATTCAACACTTCAGTGGTTTCTATGTGGAAATATTTTATGCACATAAATTCTGATCATCCGTCCAATGGTGTCCACCATCACAAGTTGTATGCACTTTCCATCTTGTACAGCAGTTTTGTCTTTGCACAGATTAAGGAGATTTTCTCCAACACTGGTGTGCTGATGACTGGAGAGACTCTGGAGAAACTGTACCAGCAGGTCGCGTCAGAACATCCCAAAGGTCACGTGAGCGTGGAGTCTTTCCGCAACATCTTGGATGAACTTGTTGCTGCGCAGGTCAAGACTGGAGAACACCCTCTGGCCGTGTGATCAGTTATGGGCACAGAAGTTTTCAAGATCCAAATAGAAAGAGTTGTTGCTATTGGTGTTTCTTTTAAAAGATACAACAACAAAAAATGTACAGTAGGTTTACTGTGACTTGGTAACCTTAATTCCACTATGAAAAAAATAAGAAGTGATAATAATAAGAAGTTGATTTCAATCTTCGTATGTTTTGTTCTTGTGCTGGCGAGTGCAAAGAAGTGCACTGAGAAAAGAATTAAAAAAGATCAGGCATGGTTTACTTCGAATGGTAAAGCAGGTTCAGCTCATTTATCTTAGCCAAGTGCATTGCTGTGATAATCAAGGCTCCATTTTGAAACTGGTTGGTACATGTAATCCATGTTCTGCTGGCCTGTATGGGCCTGAGACTTTTTCCAGGAGCTCAGTCTTGGACAGGAGTTTGTTATCAGCCACATAACCCCATTTCCCCTCTCCCCCCACCTCAGCCCCAAGCCACAGCATTGGAAACATCGTGATACTCTTGGACATTTTATAAACACTTTCACAACCATTTAGTCAGGCCCTGGCAGCAACGTACTGTTCAGATCATGTGGTTGAGACAGGATCCCAACCTAAGCCTAAGGGCTTTTTATGTTTTTACTCCTTGATTCTGAACAAGAGTGATCATGTGGAGCTGTAGGATTTATGAAAAGGGTTTGTCAGAAGTGGTGATGGCCTGAAGTACTCAGTAGTGCAAATTTGGTGGTGAAATTGTTAATTGATACGAATGAACACTTCTACCAAAGATGATTAGCAGATGTCCAGTGGTTGTTCATGCATTGGCATATAGCAACAGTATTCTAACTGTAGCAGTGTTTGTGTCATCTGGTGTCTTTATGGAGGGATTTTACAAGACAGCATTTGCCTAAATTTGTCCTATAACTGTCAGCATTACATTTGCCAATTTTTTAAACTTGTTTATTTTAATACTTTTTTTTTTTTTTTTGGTCCATCGAAGAACTTTACAAGACAATTTTATACTGTATGTGATACGTCTGTTCCTCCATAAGCATTAATTGAACGTTTGCAGAATATGTACTGTGAATGGGTGATTTGTACCATAAAATGGCCTGTAATGGACATAATGCATTTTGTGTTGTTCAAAAATTAATGTTTTGATTTGTGCATGCTTGGTACCTGATGACAATATCATAAGTACTGCACCTGCAATAAATGAGTTTGGTTTTGGACTGCACTGAGCCCATACTGGGCTATCCAAACAGCATTAAGAATGGTCATTTAATGACATGATTTTCTTGCTTGATATGTTGGATATCACCTCACCATCAGCATTACATGTGTTTTTGATGTCTGTATATATCTTGGTTTTTATGGATTTTTGTCCCATTTCACAATGTACGTACAACTTTCTCCTGTTCCAGTTTTTCAGCATGGGATAAAACTACCGGTAAAGCATTCTCCTACCTGTTCAGCATTATATCTTGTACGCTTATGAAGTCTGTGAAGTCTGCATGGAGCTCTTACGTATATGTTAGCAAACATGCATGAACGTACAACCAAAAACATTGTGAATAAAATTTACTCATGTGATTGTTACAGCTCAAGTCTTCGATCTTTACTGGAATAAAAGCATTACGTTGTAAGCTGTCTTTTTACTCCTTGACTTCATGTGTCTAATAGCTGTTGTAGTATACACCTAATCAGTATAGCTCGGTTAAGCAACAGTGTGTCGTAAGTGATGCAGTTTTCAAAATACTTTGAGCTGTTTCATGCCCCAAACTCAGTCTGCATTCTGCAGATACCGGTAGTCTTCTCATATACTGATAGACTGTTGGAGGTTTTTGCGAGTTTGCTCGAGGGATGGTTGGATGCGAGTGGACGATTCCCGTGGCAAAGTCAGCCGTGTTTGCAAGCAACAGGAGAACTAAAACAGAGGCGGGGGGATACCCACACACTCACTGTTAATCAGCTCCAGCTGTGTCTCACAAGAAGCTGCAATGCTGAAAGCTTGAAACTTTTTTTTATCGGCAGACTTTTTCGTGAACAAACGTGAAAACACGGTGTGGTCATTTTTGACTATATCTGTTGAATTTTATTCAGCACTGCCAAAATTTATATATGTGTATAATTATATATATCACAGCAGATTAAGGAAAACTAGATTCACAGGTGATCAGGTTTATAGCATGGTTATTTCTTCCATTCTAACATCAATAAACAAGTACACATCCTGAAGCTCATATTATCTGTGCACGTGTTCTGCATGCATTCCAAACAGAGAAATGTTCACCCATGAAATGGCACGCAGACAAGTCAACAGTTTCTTTTCCTTAATGTAAGACATTTGTTAGTTAAATTAATGATGAATAAATGTACAAGTGCTGGATACTCAACATTGCCATTCACAGATGGAGAGAACAGGTTAGAAAAAGCACCCAGAAAACAGTTTTCAGTGATATTGTAAACTGTCAACAACAACAACAACAAAAAAATGTATAATGGCAAGTCTTATCACACAAAAACTGCAGCCAGGTTCAACTTTACACAGCACACAGATTTATGTTAACCTTTCCTTTCATTTGTTCATGGTAAGGGTATATATGTTGTATGAAAATAGATCAATATGTAGTTGCCATAACAGACAAATATGTAACTGTCAATTAACAACACACATGCGTGGATAAATATGATGGACTGACATGCAGAAATACCTACTGATTAACATTACTAATTACTGTGGTGTAATGGTCAACTCATAACAAATAACCCACCTGTTTCAGCTCTTGCAAGGTAGATTATCTTGTTTGTTTGCTCTGGAATTGATAAAGTGAGCTGCCAACCACACAGGCTTTATAGGGCTAAACTGTATAATCAGTCATTGACTGTTTGTTATAATACACAACACACAACCCTCCTGCTCCATAATTCAAATTTCATAACCCGTTTCAAATGCCACATCCTGGCAGAAGAGCGACCATGACAGTCACGTTGCTGCGAGAGCCAGCCAACAGAGCGGCCTGTACCAAACACTCAGCCATGTTCCGTGCTAATTCCCTACGCTGCTCCTCCACTGACCCGTGACCCTCCAACTGCAGACTGGTGTGCACAGGTAATGACACCATGTCAACATCACCTCGTTCGGTCAGCAACTGCTCCTCTGCGTCTCCCATGTGGCTCCCAGCCTCTGTCTTCAGGTCAGCAGCTATTGTTAGGATCCCTGTACCTTGGCTGCCCTCCACGCCTTTTTTCTCAGACAATTTTGTGTCTTCCATTCCTTTCTCTTTATTGAGTTTCTTACCATCTTCAGTGCCCTCCTTGCTGTCAGTGAAAATGGCATCTGTCACCCCTGTAATACCATCTGGGGTCTGTTTGCCGCTAAGGCCTTCACCTTGCTCCGTCTCGTCGGTGTTCTGGTTGATGAGATCCTGCAGGGAGCTGGAAACTTTGCTTGGAGGAGGTATCTGATTCTCTGGCAGCATCTGTAACATACGTCAAACCACTCTGCAACTGAAAGTTTCATGCAAGCATGTACTCAGCAGTTTGATTAAATTATTAGTCATCGGGCTTAGTACTTCAACAAGACAACAAACAATTTCAGGAAATCTGCACAGTGAATTCTTTTATTTAAAAAAAGGAACCTTTCTTTCCACAAGTGGAAGGTCTACATGAACACCCTCTCCCCCAAAAAAACAAACAAACAAACAAACAAAAAAACACAACAAACAGCAACAAAACCCCACAAAAACAAACAAATAAACAAAACAAAATAAACAAAAACAACAACAAACAAAAAAGCCCCAACCAACCAAAAAAAAAACAACACACACACACACTTGCACCATTCCACCATTGTCTACACACCCTCATAAGAAGATTGGCCACTTCCTGTTCAGAGAAAATCTCCCAAACGCCACTAGTTGCAAGGACGAGGAACTGGGCATACTGGTCAACCATCACGCTGGTTGTGTGCGGCTCTACCAGCACACATTTCTTCAGCATCAAGTCACCATGGTTACCAAGGCCACGGGTAGTCGCCAGCACCCCATTCACTCGGCAGTCCACTTCACTGCAGCTAACAGTGCCACCTTGAGGAGAGAGAATTAGGTAATTTTTGGGTGCATAAGCAGTAAGTGATACCCTAGACAAAAAAAACCCCAACAATTATCACATGTGATGATATTGTCATACGCATATGCATGATCTGGGCGGATGTTATCATGAAAAGAAAAACATCGGAAGGCACACAGAGGTGTGAGTGACATCAATCAGAAAAGGTACAGTAATCTTTTGGTAAGTACAGAAGCGGGCTGAAATAAATGGAATATAAAAAGCAGCATGGACACAATCTTACCAAGTCTCAACACCCTGTCTCGCTCTCGAAGGGTGCTTGGTGTGTGCTCTTTGGATAGCTTATAAGCCCTGTTTCCCCGCACCAGCAACGCTTGGGTGTTCCCTGGAGAGAAATAGACAGATGGCAAAACATCTGTTGAAGTGTAACTGATGTTTCACATATATTCACTCAAAGCCTAGCATATAATTATATTTTGTCACAGGCTTTCTCCGTCCCTTACCGATCAGTAATAATAATAATAATAATATGCCATACTTATATTCCCCAAATATGACTTGATGTGCATGCTCCTGCGTTCATACAATACAGATTACAACAAATATACACACAGCAGCTCAATCAAGGGGAAAAATATAGTAATGTCTGACCTAGTCAAAAGCTAGTTGGAACAGATGTTTTCAAGTCAGACTTTGAAACAATCAATGTCCGTCAAGTCTCTCAGACCAGCAGGGAGTGAGTTCCAGAGTAGTGGGGTGACAAAGCCAAACACGCGTTTGCCTCCTGCCAATAGCATCAATGTATTAAAAATGAGCAGTATTAGAGGGGTATCAAATTTCAGCAGGCATGAAAGTTGAAGCTCTTCTTGATTTGACCTATCAGCTATTCTTGACTCACCTGCATTAGCCAGATGAATGAACCCCAGGTCTTTGGGTGGCCCATGTTTGGACTGGTTATCAAGTGTGTGGTCATCTCCCTTCCCTGCCAATTCACTATCTCCCTTTCCGTCTAGCATGGCACCTTTTTCATCTCTCTTCTCGCTTGTGTTCTCAATCAACACTGATAAAGCTGAGCATCCGCTCCAGCGCACCTTTGACCACTCGTCCTTTCCATAGGACAGCAAGATGTCAAGCAGGTAAAAACTCTTGTCAAAAGCTTTGGCAATTTTATCTGCCAGAGGGTGTCGCTTTCTCTCTGTCCTGTATGTCGGTGGTCTGGATGTCTTAGGAGTGGAAGAGTTAGACGGCAATTCCTCTTTCAGTTTCTCATACTTTTCTTCACAGAGCTGGATAATACGCTGAGTCAGCTCATTGTCATCTGGCTGAATGGTGAGCGGTACATCACCAAACTGCTCAGTATCAGGCTTATTTGTGCTGTTAGTGGAAGAAGAGCATTTAGCAGACACATCAGCTGCTGCTCCATCCAGCTTCCCACCAGATCCAAACACAAAACTGTGATGAGAAATATCCGTCTCAACATTGTGAGTCTCTTTCTCAGTGCTCATCATGACCGAACTGTCAAACTTCACCATTTCATGCAGAAGCATCTTGTGGAGCAAACTGGCCGCAACTTCTGCTGAAAACCGACCGTGGTAACCATCAAACAATCCAAGGTAGCACTTGCTGGTATCCTCTCCAAAGCTGTCTTGATAGACCTTGGTGTCCTCCATTTCACTCTTCCATATTGAGTTTGGACTCTCACACATTCCCAGAGCATAGACACACTGCGGGCTACAGGAGAGAGCGGTGCCTCTACAACTTGTGTCCACTTTATCTTTCACTCTCCGACATATCTCAAATGTGTCCTCCAGGTCAGCTTTTAGAAGCTCATATGCATCGTTGACAATCTGCACTTGTTTTGCTTCTATAGGGTTTTCTTGTGTCGCCTCCTTTTTCATTCGGCGCAGGACAGCATTCCTCCGCTTCAGCAGCAGCTCAGAGTTTTCCGGAGTACTGTTGCCCTTGTAGTTGAGAGTAACAAGAGCATTGTGGTACGCTCGGTGGTGCTTCAACTGCCGAATGTCAATGTACACTCTGCACTGGTCACAAAACAATGTTATGTCTGGCTTGACGGTGTAGTCAGTTAGGAATGTTTCTGGTGTGTCTATAAGACAAAAGAAAACAACACATAAGGTATGTTTTAACTCAGTCCATGTAATGTTTTTAATCCATCAGTTAGTTAGGGTACTATAAAATGAACACCCACACTATTCTGAGGGCAAGCTTATAGTTTATGATTGAACGTTTAAACTTAAAACATGTACTGTTAAAAAATAAAAAAACCTATATAATGGATACAAGTATACAAGAAGGTGGTCTTGTTAGGATGAAAGCTATGGTAGTGTTTCAAAGTAAAGACAGATAGGCACATGTTCTGAAGAAAAATGGATCTCGCATTACAAGGGATACAACAATACAGCGGGCTCTTTGCTAGGCACACTGAAATCTTAGCCAGTACAACACATTGCAATTGGCCTTTAATACATATGGTACGTTCCCTGGAACAAACAAAACCCAAAACAAACCTGATCTATAGGGGTCCTGTGCCCTGAATATGTCAGTGGGAGGTTGTGGTTCTCCATCATCATACTCTTCCTCTACAACTGGCTGTTTCTCAAAGCTCCCTGCATCTGAAGCGTGACTACTATACTCCGATCGTCTGCTGAATGTGCTGTATTCTGAGTACCTCCGATTCATCTTGATGCTCTCTCGCTCTCGCTTTCTCCCTCCCTCTCTATATGATCCAGGCTCTGAAACAAATCAAGCGACAGAAAATGCTTGAAGGAAGAACCTTTACGCGTACATGTACTTCAAATCTGAACCTAGCAAAACATAGCTGTTCGTTGGACAGAACAAAATTGCACATAAACAGTTTTCGAATTACAGCCAAATTAGACAGCACATAGGTGTAGTTTTCGAACATATGATCGAACAATATTCTTTTTTCTCATCACTTCAATCAGTACCACCTTCAAACAATATCGTACGTGGTCAACAAACCATGTAACTTTATTGGGGAACTTCCTCTAAAGGCCAGTGTCATGCGGCATACACCTCATGATACAACCATGTGAAATTACCCGTTGTGTTAGACCAAGTTTACACCCAGAAACTGCATTGGAGGACTCGGGATGTTGTGTCTGAAGCTGTTCTACATCGTCTGCACCACCGTAGCTAGGCAAACATTGAACAGGAAGTGCTCGAGAATAAGTCAGAGTAACGTCCCTTGTCATAAACAAATGAGCGTGCAAACAGGGAGGGGTGGATACTGATAAAACGCAAGCTGTGTTACAAAGTTGGGTTCTGTTCTAATCTGCTGCTATCTGTCAGCTTGCATTGGCATTTTAACTCGTTGGCTTCAAACGCATGAGCCTGACAAATACCAAAAGAAATACAGACCTAAATACGTGCGATTATTGAGGGTCGTAGGACGCACGGGTGTGATGATGAGAAAGTAGGGCATCGAGGTGACAGCATTATACAACTCGTATCTGTTTCACCGACAGGCGATTACGCGTGCGTACAGCCTATCATATGCCTCTGTCAAGTTGTCAGGACGGAGACGACCAAGGTGATGTTTCAAAACAGAGTTTTTTAAAAGGAGAATTTCCACTTAACTAGCATTAAGCGTTGAGGGTGACGGAGGTGGCCAAGACCCATTCGTGTGACTGCATATTCGACGGAAGGTAAACACTGATACGGGAAATCCAGTCAGTATACAGCCTGTCCTATTCATTGCGTAGAGTTGCAGTGTTCAAATCAGGAATGACAAGCCTTGCTTTAAATTCATGTAAGCAGTTAAAATATAAATTTGCATCACTGACATAACATCAGGCAAGCAGCTTATTTTTTATTTTTTTAGGGGTCATAAAGTACATCCACATAGCAATCTTCACTGTTGTTCTGTTACTGTACTGCAATCCATAACCGGAACCTGAGTCAAGGTTTAAGCCGATTCCACTGTTCCAATGATATCTCAGTTAATCAGCCATCGTGGAAGCGAACTGTCACAGAATAAAATCAATTGCTACTATGACTTTCATCTCATGAGTTTTGTTATCCCTATGGACAGTGCTGCCATTTCTAGGTTGCCATGGGTGGATGAAAGGGTTTGCTGGAGATGATAACAAAAAAGCAGCAGAAATTGATCCTCATTTTTCCTGTGTGCCACCATCTCTCACACATCTAAGTTCTTATATATATGTATCTCCTCTTGGTCAGTCCTCATAGGTAGCTTCTTTTGGGTGTAGGGAAGAGCAAAGGTGGTGGGGGAGGGGTAGAAGAGAACTGCACATCACCTACAGTTCATCCAGTTAATCCGGTGGCAGCTGGAAAAAAAAGAAAGAAAAAAAAAACATACAACAACAACAACAGATTGCTAACCTCTGATTTTTCTGATTTCTGTTTAAAATAAGGTGGCCAGAACCATTCAGAGCTACAGATAGACTGCTGGTTTGCAGATGTGTCTATATTTCTAATGTGCTGCAGGCACAGGTTGTGTTATTAAAAGTGTGTTGTTCCCAGATAAATGTACATATAATACACTTGGAAAGAAAAGGTGCAACACGCCAATTCAAATGGCATTTTTTTTTTAAATGTATTTTTCTTTTGTTGTGATTTTTGTGTTACTCCTTTCTTACACTAGTTTATCTACACGTGGAAACAAATGTTCATTTCAATATACACTATGATGGCATTGTCAAATATCAGATCCAAAATGATAGTCTTTTGATGGTCTTTATGCAGAGGATGTTTTTCTTTGCAAAGTTTCAGTAAAAGTACATGTAATTCCAATTTCTGTAAACAGCTGATCAGAACTGCTGCTGAGGTGACTTCAGAAGACAGCAATGGCTGACACCGGTGAACGACAACCCCTCCTTTCGTCACACAAGTCTGATAACAGCTATGGGGGTCAGACGTCAGACCAGCATTCCAGGGACACTAGGAACCAGACGACTTATCTCGGGGGACCAGAACGCAGTAGTTATGAAGGAAGACTGAAGCGTTCTGCTAGTATGGAAAGTCAGCCGGTCACTTTGTCGTGGCAGAACATCAATGTCTTTGTCCGCGAAAAGAAGAAGAAAAAGACACTTGCTGTGAATGTGGAAGATGGTGCAGTTGGAGGCAGTACTGGCAACAAAGGCCGACAACAGATTATCAAAGATGGTGAGTTTTCTTCCTCCTTATCAGCTGGGTGATCAGCTTTATAAGTCTGTGTTTGTACATGTACAATCAGTTTATATTGACATATCTAGAAAAACGACA
The DNA here is from genome assembly GCA_018292915.2 of Batillaria attramentaria. Classification (NCBI taxonomy): domain Eukaryota; kingdom Metazoa; phylum Mollusca; class Gastropoda; family Batillariidae; genus Batillaria; species Batillaria attramentaria. The sequence goes on from JACVVK020000004.1 coordinate 2,805,063, forward strand.
CAATGCTATCCTGTGCTGAGAAATTTGCTTATTATTGTCTTGCCTTCAGGGAATGGGCATAACCTTAAAAGATTTGATTGGAAGCACATTTTAAACTCTGGGGGTCAAAAAGATAGATATATATCTTTCGAGTTTTGTCTAAAGTGTCCAGTGGTTGTTGACTTTTATGTGCAGTTAGTCAGTGACTACATTGTCCTTGTCAAATATGAAGCTAACTGTGGCTTGTAGAGTTCGGTAAGAAGGCACTCACTAAAATTTTACAGTCGATAAATAAAAGATACTGGAAAGTTTGAAAGGTCAGTGTGACCCAGAGCTCAAACAAGTCCGGTCATGGTTGACATGTATGTGCAGCAGCTGCTCACATTTTTGTGATCAAATTAGGACGTGCTTACCACTGCTGTGTATGCAGTTTTGAATACAATGTACTTTGCAAGCGCCTTCAGGTGCTTTCTACATAGTGAAACTATGGCAGTAGAAAGCTACACAAATGCAAAGACAGCAAAGAAACAGGCACATCAGGAAGTTGGTTGGGTGCGTGGTAGGTTGTTTTGGGGATCTGCCACTTTAAATATATATGTTTTTCAGTTTTGGAAGTGGAAAAGGACATTAAACCCCCAAACACCCATGCACCCACCCCACTCAGTTTTGGAAAATATTTCCTGCTGCTGTTGTGCAAATGAAACCTGTATATATATTAATGTCTTTGTTACTTTCTGTCTTCATGTTTGTGTTACCTGCCACTCCACTGTACAATGTGTCTCTAGTAAGTTCTTTCTCACAGTTTTCAAAAGCTTGTATTACATGACTGTTGTGATGGTAAGTGTTGAGAACAGGAGAAAAAGGACAAAACTTTTTATCATAATGACTAGAGTTACAAGTACGTAACCCATCTAATCTGTGTTAGGTCAGAATGTGTAACAGACATGCAAAAACTGTGCTGTCAGATCTGTGGAATGTATTTTGTCAGGTGTATATATTTGTCAGGTCAAAATGTGTCACACTAACACCCGGAGAAGGCACTCAAAAATGTCTCATACATTTAGAGAGAATCCATTTAAACTATTTGTATAGTGGACATTGTGCCACTGGTTGGGTGATTCATAGGCTTGCAGGTTGCTGGCTACTTCAGCAAACAAAATCTGTTGCGTTTTTTAAAGGGGCTAATGCTACTATTTTAATGCTCGCAGATCGTTGTGAGCTGTTTTCTTGGTATCTATTATCACACCACTTAGACACCTGGATAACTGAGCCAACAGAAGTGTAGTTGGTGACATTGGGACCACACTGAGCGTTCCAGTAGTGTAACATCTGTCGTAGAATTTGAATGTTTGAGCAAAGTGTAAACAACGTTGCATCGCATTAAGAGCTGTTCTAATCATCAAGATAGAGTGTTTCAATCATACAGGTGCACTTGTGAGCGAATCTGTTCCAAAACGTAAGTTAGCTCAGCAAAAAAGGAATTGGCTGTATGAAGTCCATGAGAATTTTATTGTATGAATAGTCTGTTGTCACTGCAAACCTCTGATGTCTTTCCTTCCTTCCCATTTATGGGTACTCAGGTGATCTCATGAATGAGTTGTGTATTGTGTCTCAAGAGATCACATTTGCTGGTCATATGGACATGGGTCATGTACTCATTGCAAGTCTTATTTTATAATTATGTTTATTATACTAGCTTTTTTTTTGGTTTTTTGCTTTTGTTCAACTATCTGTTCTTTTCATTTTCTTTTTTTTAAATTTCCACCAGTATCGGGTGTTGTCAAGTCGGGAACACTGGTCGCGATCCTTGGGGCAAGGTATACATTTTATCATTTGCTAAAGTACACCCGTACACACATATATATATAATGACTGGCTATCACTTGGCAGTTCATGGGTGCACTGCAGTTCCTGGCCCTGACATTCACTCAGACAAGTGATTTTAAGTTCAGATAAACTGCCCTAGTTTAGCAGGCGCATGAGCGACACACAGTGTTCTAATCTTAACCCAGTCAGTGTTATAAGCAAATAAACCTTATGCAAGGAGACAAGCATTCCCAATGGCCGACCTCTTCTGCTCACACACACACACACACACACACACACACACACATCCCTGAGCCAAGAATTCATTTGTCAGTCCTTACTGCTAACTTAAAAAAAAAAAACAACCCAAAACAATTAACACATACACACAGAATTCCGGGGGAACATGTTACAGTTTGTAGTAGCACCTGCTGTTTTGTAGAAAGCCAGTTTTTTCTTGCTGAAAGTGACTAATAAACTTGCACAAGCCAGCAGTTGGTAGAGGTCAGAGAACAGGAAAACAATCATTCATACAGGAGGGTTATTATGGGCTTCTATCAATTATCCAGTGAAAATGTTCAAAGCAAAAGAGTTCATACCTGTTAGGAGAAATGTACAGTAGCGTATGATCATGCTTGATCATCAGTTGTGCATTATGCTATTGTTCTTTATGTCAGTGGTGCAGGGAAATCCACGTTGATGAATGTACTGACAAACCGCAACCTGAAAGACTATGTCGTTGAGGGAGAGGTCAAGGTGAATGGCATAGCTGTTGGTGATGGCATTCGCAACATCTCTGCTTATGTGCAGCAAGATGACCTCTTTATTGGCACCCTTACAGTCAAAGAGACGCTGACATTCAGGGTGAGCAATGCATACACTCCTGGTTCTGACCTGTTACATTTGCTTGTTGTTTTACATGTACTTTTAATTTAACAGAGGGGGGTGGGCACCTTTGATTATTGTGTTCCACTTGTTCTTTTCTAGTTATTGCTAATTTGATAAAAAGCAGTGAAACTTGACTGTTGCCTGTCTCTACATTCCTCTGTCCATGATAAACTTGAACACTGGTATTTACTCAGATTGTATGCTGCCCAAGACAGTATGTATTTGGCAGATTTATTTCATTTATCTCTGTCTCTTTCTTGTTGCAGGCTCTGCTTAGAATGGACCGAAGTATTGACAAAAAGGCCAGACTAGAGAGAGTGGAGGAGGTGATTTTAGAGGTAAACAACATTTTGTCCATTTATTTTTCTGGCCTAAATTATTGATATCAGAAGGGATTGTGGCGACCAAGGCCAGAACAAACATACAAAGCAATTGTTTTATGAGCCTGAAGGGGCACCATATGTTCACTAGGGGCACCTTTTTCTTTGCTTTTTTCCGTTGCTGTTGTGCTCAGTTCCTACTGGAGGTAACTACCACTTCAGTCATTGGTTGTAGAGATCTTGCTTCGCTTAGAGTCTGAATCGCCTGGTTTACACCTTGGTGAGCATCAGTCATTTTAAGTGACTGCCTCTCTCTGTTTTTCAGTTAGGTCTCTCGAAGTGTGCAGACACACAAATTGGCAGCGCTGTGACCAAGAAGGGCATATCTGGAGGAGAGTCCAAAAGGTTATCTGTTGCTTGTGAGGTGCGTACTTGGCAAGCTGCATGTTCCATTTCCATTCAAAACTTCATTTTTTTTCTTTTTGAATTATGTTTTCCCTTGATCAGTTCTGACCTATCTCTCTTGAATTATGTCCATGTTGTGTAGATGCTGACCAATCCACCCCTGCTGTTCCTCGATGAACCAACATCCGGCTTGGACTCATTCATGGCACAGAACATTGTGCAGACTCTACAGACCATGGCTGAGAAAAAGCGTACAATTCTCTGCAACATCCATCAGCCATCTTCAGAAATTTTTGCCATGTTCAATGAGTAGGTGACTGTTTCTGTTTCTTTGAAAGATAAGATCTGGGCCAGGTGAGGCGGTGTGATGGGGATTTGAAGTGGTGAGAATTACTAGATGTGGTACCAGGAAAATGTGATCATACTGATGTAGCAGAAAGAGAAGAAGTGTTTCACTGAGGCAGGCGTCCTGCAGTGGTCAGTGGGTAGCAGGAAACACATTTTGATGAATTTCAGTGCTTCAGGGACTACCCGTAAGATTATTTTCAAGTGTAAAAATAGCTAGGTGTGATGTATATTGAACATACCTTTAGGCAAAGTTTTATAGTGGTGGTGCGCATGTGTGTGTGTGTGTGTGTGTGTGTGTGTGTGTGTGTGTGTGTGTGTGTGTTTCTTGTTTTTTTCTCACTAACATCCATGAATACTAAATGTATTAGTGTGGTTGAAATAAAGATTTCAGTGAAATGTATTGGTACATTTGTTTTTCTCCTAGAGTGCTGCTGTTGGCAGAAGGGCGAGTTGCTTTCATGGGGTCCAGTGCACAGGCCATGGAGTTTTTCCAAAGGTGAGTCATTAGCAACACAGGGCCATAACCAGAAGATGCACATTTTGCTTCTTCCAAAATACTGTATATGAATAATTTGCACCAAAGACTGTTAGAAAAAGAAAAAAAAAGAAGTTGTGGGCCTCTTTCAAGTTTTTGGTGCATGGTTGGTTGGTTGTTACTTTCTGTGGTGGAAGCTTCCAGTCTGAATACAGGTTTGACTGATTGCTCTTCATTAAACTCCTTCCTATTGTGTGTGTGTGAGGTTGAACTTCACATGTCCTACGAACTTCAACCCTGCGGACTTCTTCGTGCTGACACTGGCCATCAGGCCTGGCCAAGAGGAGGAGTGTAAAAAGAGGGTTCAGGTAAACCCCCACCAACCTCCCCCCTCTTAGTCTTACTGCCCACATTGGCTGTTGTGAGAAAATCCTTTGCTGAGAAAACACTTGCATTTTATATTTGATTGCAGGGCTCCCTAAACTGTGCGTCTGTGCGTAATTTACGCACTGAAGTAAAAATTTACGTCCTAAAAAATATTCGAGGGGGTACGTTGAAGCATTATGAACGCGATCTGTGCTTAGCTTGACGCACTACATCTGCACTACCGTGCGTACGCCTATAGGCTTGTTGTGATCGAGTGCGTGTTCTCCCTTGCCATGGCCGCGTTCAGTTCGGTTCTGTTTTTGGTTCTGTTTAACGCGCGCAGGCGTTAACTGTCTACTGCTGCAGATCGGCGGCTACTACAGCCACTCGTGCATAGTGAACGCGCCCCATCTTTTTCCGCTTCTGCGCTCGGAACTATGGACAAAAGATTTTAGAGTCAGTGCTCTTGTTACCGATCAGATTCGCTTTCTCTGTGACGAATCATGCCACCGAAAAAGTGAAAGTTCAAAAGACTATGAACTTTTTCGTCAGTGGAAAAGTTGTGGAGGGGCTCGAGCCCTCGCCCGGCAGCGGGTGCACTTCGGCGTCGCATAGCTACGATTCAGACGTCGCATCAGAGTCGGCACAGAGCAGCAAAAAGTCAGAGTTCCCAACTTTCAAAACTGAATTGTACCCACTTCATTTAATTATATGAAGTTGATGTGAAGTTGATAAACTTCAGTTCACACACACACACACACACACACACACACACACACACACACACACACACACACACACACACACCTGTTCAGCAGTATTTACTGAATTTATAATTCCATGCACTAAAAACTTGAGAAATGATTCTGACCCTTTAAAAATTGAAAGTGGAGGTACAAAGACCCCCTAAAATTTTGAACTGGGGGTCAGTGGACCCTTTAGGTCTGTAGCTTTTAGGGAGCCCTGGATTTTTATTTATTTTTATCTGTTATTGGTTTCCCTGTCATCCATGGAAGGGAGGGTGGGGGGGGGGGGTATATACCCCGTTCTTGGACATAATCATATCATACCTGGCAGCTGACTAGCTCTGTGTTGAATGCTCCAAAAGTGTTTGTGTTTGTCACCCTAAAACATTGATACCAAGTACCATGATGGCACTAAAAAAATATTTAAAAAAAAAGAAAAGAGAAATAGGTACATGTATGTAGTTGCTGTTATCATTATTAACAGTTTTCACCATTTATTGCTGTTTGGTGGCCCTGTTGACAATAACAATACAATGGTTTAGAGGCCTTCAACATTTTCATGAAGTTCACAGTGATTGTTTGCATAATATTGTGAACTTTGAATCCAGAATAACGTGTTCTTTGTTGAAGTGCAACTTGTCCAGACTAAAACTACCATAAGTAACCAGTTGAAGTGCAACTTGTACAGACCAAAACGATGGTGAGTAACATGCAGTTATGGTAAAAGTAAAAAAACTTTCATGATGTAGGTACAGCGCTTGTTGCAAAAAAATGTTGGCATTCTATCCTGCAGGCGGTGTGTGATGCGTTTGTGGACACTCAAGAAGCTCAGGATATCAAAGACTGCATCGAGGATCTCACCAACAGTGGGAAGCATGGTGAAACGGCTGTGGTGAGTCTATTTCATGGCAATCGATCATTTCTGCCTACTGTTACCCGGGTAGAATTAAGGAATTTGTTGCTGTCTGAAAGAATTATACTCAGACAGTTTGGGATGTTATATGGCTGTGGTAATTTACAAGTAATGTGTTTAGTATTTCTTTGGGGGAAATTTGGTTGGACTGGATTAATTGTGTACACGTCAGATATGTTTCCACAAAATGTCTTCTGTGTTTTACTACTGGGTTTTTTTTGGTGATCTTTGATGGAAATGAACATAGCTGTTATCCTGAAAGTGTTTTGGGTCACATTTTTCTCATTACCGGTACTTTTTTCAGATGGATGATGCTTTCAGTCATGAATCAAGGTAAAGTTTTTTTATAAACATGTCATCCAGGTTTCTTAATTTGTAGACCGTTAGCATATGTAGGAGTTCATGTATGTGCACATGCCTGTATGATAGAATGTATTGCTGTGTTAGAGGGAGAGATGGGTCAAAGGTATCTGCTGTGCTAGCCTGTCTGTGCTGTGCTGCAGTGATTTACTATCTACACTCTTATTAATCTGTGCTGTTTATACAGATGGTCACTGCGTTCTGCTTATGTCCCCATACACATTCTACACAAACAAATCCATCTGAGATTACAGATATGAGGCTAGTTGGTGCCGACAGTTTGCAAGCTTAGTGTGGCGCAGCTGGATATCCCTGATGCGCGATGTGGTCCTGTTTCGTGTCCGTGTTATGCAGACTCTGGTGAGTAGGTCTTTTCTTACTGTGCAAGAGTTACATACATGCAATCATATTGAAACATAATAAAAGATGCTGCAGTGTACTCTTGCGTCTTTGTTTGCATTTTCAAAGTGAAGATATGCTTTACACATACTGTGTTTGCTATACCTATCTAACCTCTAGTTTTCTGAAATATATACTGCTCATATGTTGATTGAATCCTGTGTTTTTATACAAGGGGAGGTTGAAAGTTACGTCAGGTACTTACATTGAAGACGATAATAATAATAAGTGCATTAACCTTCGGACGACGTCGTGGGTAAAAAGTTGCACACACATTGCTTTAGATAAACGTATCTTGGTCAATATTTATGTCACACCTTTGAAATTTCATGACTTTGTCAATAAATGGTTTGACTATGTTCATGCCAAAAATTGTGTTGTGTAACTTGTAATTAGCAGAGTAATTAAAGAATAAGTTGTGAACTGCCTATATAAAAACCATGGGTAATTTGTTTCCCACGATGTAGGACTAGGAATAAGTTGAAATTTACCTTTCTAAAAACCATGGGTAATTTGTTTCCCACGATGTAGGACTAGGAATAAGCTGCAATCTGCCTATATAAAAACCATTGGTAATTTGTTTCCCACGACATAGGACTAGGAATAAGTCGAAAATTACCTATTTAAAAACCATGGGTAAGTTGTTTCACATGATGTAGGACTAAGAAGTTTTTTTAACGACGTAGCCGGAAGGTTAATCTGCTAAAATCTACCTTTGGAATCCATTCTGTCAGCAACGTTCAGAGAACAGGCTGAGATTGTGGTAGGGTGTGATATGGTACAGTGTACATGTGAAGGACCAGTCACTGTGAGTTGCGGTTGCCAGGTGATCGCGCTGATCCTTGGTCTGATCTACCTGCGTTTGGACCTTGACCAAAAGGGCGTCATGAACATCAATGGAGCCATGTTCCTCATGATCACCAATGCCTCCTTCAGCAACATGTTTGCTGTTGTCAATGTAAGCATTTTTCTTTTCTTTTTTAAATTCAAATTATGTTTGGCTTTGGACTGCATGTAGAGTAAATATGGGTATAATTAATGGTCCACACAATAGTATTTTACTCCTGACTGGAGGTTTGGGTATTTATTAAAAAATCTTCAAAAGCAAGAAACTTTCAGCTCACAGTATGTTACAGAACCTCATGGTGATTTTACACTGAACCTTAAAGGGTAAGGCAAGTCAAGTGCAATGTTGGGTTTAAGTGGTAGATAGTGATGTCCTAGACGGCTGCAGCCCAAAGGATTTGAACATGAATACACCATTCAGCATTTATCACACCAAACGGCAGCCAAAATGCGATGCCATGGAGGCTGCCATGTTGATCCTAGCAGTGACGTCACTGCACCACTCAGCAGCAGACGACACTATGCTGGCACACTCTCTGTGCGTGAAGGTGTGCCTGCTACACGTTTTAGGCATGCTATTTCTGGCTCATATACACACTTTGCTTATTTCCTGAAAGCTAGAATGGATTTGGGGATAGTTCTTTATAATTTCGAGCCAGAATATTCTAAGGAAGAGCTCAGTAAGGGGTCAGGCAGAAAACAGTGGAGACTGTGACGATGGGGAAGAGCCGATTGATGCGTGTTTGACAAGAGAAGCAGTAACATCGTTCGCAAAAGCGCCAGTGAAACAATCCGGGGTAAAATGATCTCCACAAACGAGGTCAGTCTCGATTGTTCCAGGCGTATTCCTGCACTCGGCGGGGCAAGTGATCGTTCTTCAAGGTCTCCAACCATTTCACACATAACCTCCGTTTTTCCTTTGATTTGTTTAGATTCGGAAATTTATAAAAGCTTTTGTGGCTTCCATTTGTATTTTTACACATGCCCTGTTTGCTGAAACAACCAAACGCTTTGCACTGTGGCATCTCGAACACAAAATAAATACTCTGGAACAACCCGCTCAAAGCTACTGGCACTGCCGACAGTGGTGGGGGAGTGACGTCACCGTCAGCACCTTTCCCGTCTCATTCGCGAAAGAGTGCGGCAACATGGCGCAGCCCAGCAACTGAAAGCAGAGGGTGTTTTCGGCGCATTTTTGAGTAAATGGTACTTTGTTCACAAAATCTTTTGCTGTCTAACAGCTTAGGACCTCGATATCTGTCATTTAAACCCAATAGTGCTCTTGACTTGCCATACCCTTTAAATATTATATCAGTCATCTGGTATTCCTTTTCATTATTGTGTTGTGGAACAATCCACTTACACTCAGACTGTACTGTAAAAAAAAAAAAAAAAAACATTACCGTTAGCAGTGTGGATGGGTTTTGAGTAGTTTGAGCAGACGCTGATTTGACTAGTTCAGCAATGTCTAGCGCACCACACATCTTTTTCTCCAGTCCTTCCCAAATGAGCTGGGAATATTTCTGCGTGAGTACGGATCAGGACTGTACAGGACAGACGTCTACTACCTGGCCAAAAGTGTGGCTGAGGTGAGGAGAGTGTTTTTGTAGCCTGTATTTTACTTCTTTTGAATATGAACATGCACAGTAGAACTGCGGCTCAGAAACGTGGCGCATAGTTTTAGCTGCCACCATCTTTTCTGTTATACTGATTTCTGTTTGGTTGTCTTTTACTTGTATACAAATCAGCTCTGGGACATCTTCAGAAGGTTGGAAGCTATTGCTTCCAGTGGTGTCATCTGTTGGTAAATGGACACTTCTTGCCAGGGGAGTTTCAATCCCTCAGTGATTTCTCGTTGTGTGTGTTTCAGTTTCCAACATTCATCCTTCTACCTGTGGTGTTTGTGGCCGTTACCTACTGGATGATAGGTACTGTTATTTCTTCTTGACAAATATGCTGAAAATATCTGATTTTTTATTACATAAAAAAATAAAAGTATGAAGGGGCAAAAGGCAAGAGTGAGTGAGTGAGTGAGTGAGTGAGTGAGTGCCTGTCTTGGGGCATTACCTGATATTATAGGTCATATGTGCAGGGCTGCCAGTCTTCCTGCTGTGGCAGGATTTCCTGCTTTTTGAACCGGCTGTGAAGAGCTTTCCTGCTTTTTAAAGCGTTTTCCTGCTTTTCCGGCGAAAAAATCACGAGTCTGTGTCTACCGCTGGACCGTTGGCTGTGAAGAGCTTTCCTGCTTTTAACGCGTTTTCCTGCTTTTCCTGATTTTCTGGCGAAAATCGCGAGCCATCGGCTGTGAAGAGCTTTCCTGCTTTCTAAAGCATTTTCCTACTTTTTCAGCGAAAAAATCGCGAGTCTGTGTCTATCGCTGGTCCTTCCTTCCACTGGCTCCCTGGAGTCTGGCTTTCCTTCCATTCAGATTTTGAGGGTCAATTTTCAGGCTTTTTGTCTCTCAGAAAGTGGCAGCCCTGTATGTGTGGTAGGAAGATAGAGAAACATCTCATCAGGATTAGATTATGTTTGAGTATTTTTCAGTTGTAATGGTCAACATTGTGCTGTCCAGACTAACACTGATCGTGTTTCGACAGGCCTGCATGAAACATGGCAGTCGTACCTCATTGCAACAGGAATTGTAACCCTTGTAGCTCTTGTGGCTGTATCATTTGGTGAGTGGTTGATCTTAGCTTATTGTACCATCTTACAATCTTACGTTTTGCTAAGTAAGCTTAAAGAAATTTGCTTGTGCGCAGAATATGCTTTTCAGATGTAGGCATACGTTGACAAGGTCAGTGTATGAGATACAGAGTGCCCTTTGCTCAGAGTGTAAAAAGCAGAAGCAGTTGTATACATTCATGCTGATTACATATCACAGAAAAATCTTCATCAGAAAGGTATGTTTATATTTTCTCTCCCATTTTTGCATTATTGTGAAATTCAGGCCATCACCACTGTCAAAACTTTTCATTATTTCTCCTCTGTGAAACATGTTTATATATAATCACTGGGTTTCTTTTCTTGCTTTTCTTTCAGGTTATGTCATTTCCACAGTAGCAGGCAATGTGAGCATCGCGCTGGCTATTGGACCTCCCATCCTTATTCCGTTCATGATGTTTGGTGGATTCTTCCTGAATGACGAGTAGGCTTTGTTTTTACTGGCATACTTTTTCCAGAGTGATTCTTGTTTAGAATGATGCAGTAGTTGATTAGTGATCTTTAGAAGCTCCAGCAAAGTTGGTAAACTGTATCACTTTGATCTTTCCAGCTTTGTGACTAAAAATGCCACCATTTGGGGGTTGGGAGGGTGGGGATAGAAATCGGTAATATTGATCTGTCATTTCATTTGTACATGTACTACATTCCCAGCAAGACGCTAAAGGCTACACATGCTTTCTGTCCTGTTTACAGCTCTGTGCCTGTGTATTTCATCTGGCTGAAGTACCTGTCCTGGTTCAAGTTTGCCAATGAGCTCATGTCTGTCAACCAGTGGGAGGACATCACCAGTATACGTAAGCAGTTGTTGCTATGTCCATGCATGCACCTGCATTCTGTTTTTTTGTGATTTTTAATTCATAGAAATCTCTGATTTAATTGTAGTGTTTATTATGTATTATCTTGTGTGTATTGTTTATTTGATGTGTATCTTTGTCTTTGTTTGTTTGTCCACCACACCCAAATTTCCCTCTGGGATAATAAAGATGTATTGGTTGCTTACCATTCGCTTTGTAGCAATGTAAGATTGCAGAATTACCTTTGGGACTGAGCCGACAGTTAGGATTTTCTTTTTACTCAAGTAATACATGTGATTCAATTATCAGGACATTATAATACTGTAAGATAGAATAATGGCTGAGAGTGATGATGTTTTCTTTTGCCAGTGAGACTGTTGGTGTTACTGGTAAACTGTTTTAAGTAGTCAGTGTCTTATGAATTTGGGCACAATTAAAGATACACTGCACTACTTTTGAATCTGGATGGAAAGAAATTGTCAACAGTTATGATCATTAAACCCAACCTTAATTTGAACCCTTCATCTAAACTTTCATAGACTGTGGTCCTAACTCAAGACCACCTTTACTCCACAAAACCGGTACCCTACTTACACTGTGTTGAAAAAATATGATGGTGACCGTTTTCTTTGCAGCATGCGGTTTTAATGGCACCGCTCCGATGCCAGGCTCTACTCCTATGCCCCCTGCAGACAAATGTTTGTACCGGTCAGGTGAAGATGTCCTTCAGTACCTGAGCTTTTCTGCTGTAAGTTTATCATACTGAATACACTTCATACTGTTAGAATAGGTTGTACTAGATAGCTTATGGCTTATAGCTTCAGTGAAGGGTTTCTGCAGAGTTGTTAAATGAACCAAAATAGAAATGTTTACACAAACACGCGCAAACTTTTGCCACCAGCAAACCACATGTTCGCTGTACCTGTTTGCTGCTTTTGAACTGCTGTTGCCACTGCTGAGTGGCAAAAGCACACAGTAAGATCTCTTACAACTTCTCATTTCTTTATTTCTGTACATGTATTTCTAATGAATTGCATGTTGAAAAGAGCTACATTTGATTATTATTATTATTATTTTTATTTTTATTACAGGACAACAACTTGCTGAACATTGGTCTTCTGTGTGCCTTGTTTGTTGGATTCCGAATTATCTCCTTTCTGTTCCTCCTCATTCGCGCTCGGCGGTCCAAGACATAAGTCAGTCATTAGTACATTTGCACACAGTGCAGTCACATGTAGACAGTGGGTTGAATGGAGTCGAATATGTACAAGTGTGCCATGGACATTTCCACATTTCTTATGAGGTTTCTTGAGGTTTTGTCAATTAAACCATGTTCTTTTTCTTTTGATTTTACCCAAGAGACGTAATGATAAAAAAAAGCTTATTTATTCAAGTGCAGATGAAATTTTACATTCCACTTGAGTGTTGATGGGAAACACCAGTTTACTGTTGCAACAGATTTCATGAATTGATATAGTTTGCAATGAATATATAGCTTTGTTGTGTTTTGTTCTCTTTAATCACCAGTTGCTTTCCTTGTCTTAATTGGCCTTTTCTATGTCTTAATCTTTCTGATGTGTTTTTCCCCCTCCACCCTTCATCAATAAGCATCGTTCAATTTGATGCAAGCTTTACATTCACATGTACATGTGTACATGTGTATATGAGTATGATGCTCAAGAAGAACAAAAGTTCTTTAATTTTGTTTTTTATTGAAAAGGGTACAGCAGCTACGTACAATTCAGTGACCAAAAAAGTACACATAATCATATGTAATAGTTAAATTCACTGAACCTTCCTGCAGGTGATCTGAAGTTTTATTCTTTTATTTTGATGGTATGGTGAGCTTTAGAAGACATTTTTGCTGTGATAGTGATGTTGAAAGATTTATTCAACTGTGGATGCAAACATGACAAATGCTTCTTTTATGGTGCCAGATTTTCAGTTCTCGTTCTACTACAGGCTGTGTGATATTTTTTGTTTTCTTTGTCAGTTTTAACCACTTCTTTTTCAAAAGCTTTCTGTAATTAGTTTGAAAAATATATCTTGAGCTGGCCATATGGCATGTACCTCATTAAACGTGTTTCAAAAATAAGCAGTGTGCAGGGCCCGCATGTAAAACTCGAGATCAGGGATTTTAGCCCGGGGCTAAAGTCTAACCATTTCTCAACACCTGTCTGAGGCGCATCTTCAACATCCGATGGCCAGAGAAGATCCGGAACGAAGAGCTGTGGGAGCGAGCAGGGCAGGAACCAGCGGCCAAGCAGATCCTGCGGAGGAAGTGGGGCTGGATTGGACACACCCTCAGGAAGCCAGCATCCAGCACCACACGCCAAGCCCTGACATGGAACCCACAGGGGAAAAGGAAGAGAGGCCGGACTCGCAACAGCTGGAGGCGGGACACTGAGGCAGAGTTATATAAGCAGGGGACCAACTGGACTGGAGTGGCAAGAATAGCCCAGAACAGAGTGCGATGGTGAAGGGTTGTCGATGGCCTATGCTCCACGTGGAGCTAGGGGCCTAAGTAAGTAAAGTCTAACGTCAATCTAATTTAGTTGTAGGGTTAAATTTTCTCATTCATGAGTTGAGGTTAGCTCTATCTTCGAGCTAAAGTCGGGGGTCAAACTATTGGGCCATTTTTGGGCTGATAGGTCTGCAAACCCCAGGTTACTGAGAAGCAAAGATGGCTGCAATTGCACTGATTCGGTAGCAAAGGCAGTTATTACGCCCATACCGCATCTTCCGTGACTGTCAGAACCCATTTGACATGTCTGGTGACGATGAGTAAATATTCAAAAGTTTACTGGCAGGAGATTCTTCCGATCACTGACGTTATCAAAGATGACACTGAACGAAACATCCCAGGACACGCCAGCATTACGTCAATCAAATATGACCGGCAAAATGACACCATTCTTTCTTTGAAAAGAAAGCACATGGCAAGGAAGTTATCGAATGGAAATAAAATCCACGTCTCGAGCATGCGCATCAAAGGGATTTCCCCAACTTTAAAATAGATTGCCGGGTTAGCTAGTCCACGCTTTAACTTCGACTTCTGCATTGCGCTAAATCATTCCCGCTAGCCTCGGAGTAGCTAGTCTTGGTTAGGCCCTTAGCCGTGGGTTATGTTAACCTTGAGTTTTACATGCGGGCTCTGGCCATCTGTTAATGTACCTTCTTTAAACAGGGTTACAAAAAAATGTTTCTGTGTCAGCCATGTTACCTGGTTTGAATATGTGAAGCAGGTTTAATTAGATATATTTGCATTTGTTTCACCACAGTTATTGAAGATAAATTGTATGCTTGTTTTTTAGTTAACTCTTTGACTTATTAGTCAGATTCATGTGAGTGTAGCAGATAACTATATTTTCTGAGAATTATGAGACACAGTATGTTTTATAAAATATTGGTCGTTTATGACATACAGTATTTAGAAAAAGATGTGTGTGCGCGTGTGTGTGTGTTTTACCCTGAAAGTACTGTGTATGTATTTTAAGCTGGTAAACTTGCATCTGCCATACTGTGTTTACCGGAGTATGGAAATTGGCCAGTTATTGTGGGTGTACCAAACGATGGAGAAGAGAGATCAATGTCTTGAATTTGCATCGACATCAGTGAAACTTCACATGATTACACATGCAGATGCACATGTAATGAATCGGCAGGTTTTGTTTGGTCAGTCACCAAGTTTTCTCCTATAGGTTAAAGTGTGTTTTTATTATTCCATGTCTAGTGTAAAAATGTTTTCTGAAGAACAAGTGTACAGAATAAAGATTACAGAATCAAAGAGGACTGGTTAAAAGTTGTTTGAAGTTTCTTTGTTATTGATAAACTCTGTCTGCTGTGTCTCATGGTAAAAGTTCCATGACTTTTCCCTGTTTCAATTTTTTTAAAAATAGTTGAAGTGATGGAGAGTGTGGATCGGCCGACTTGCTTGAAGGACGTTTTCATGGTGCTTTTTTTTATTTTTATTATTTTTTTCTCTTTTTCACATTTTCAACATGTATGCATACATTGTATGGTTATACATGAGTCGTTGTACTCAAAATTATAACAGAATTTATATATAGATAATTACCATGTGGGTACACGAGAACTGTTCAGAGACATAAGCATGTATGCACGTACATACACATAGCACACACACACACACACACCACATGATACGTATACATTGTCCCTGTCGCTGGATCTTAGTTTGACATCACAGAAATATTACCGTATATATAAAAGAAAATCAACTTGTATAGCCTACTTGCTCGTACTGGCTGTTGTATGCTAAGACTAATCCTAGTGTTTCCAGCTTTTTTTTCAGTTGGCTGAACGTGTATTTACAAGTGCAGAATACGGAAGCCATGCAATAGTAAAGCTTGTTGCAGACCCCCTCGAATCTGCAGCCAGTTTCTCCATATTATATCTAAATTTCAGGACATGAATAAAGTTGTCTATAGAGGGTTGAATGTCTTGTAATTTACATTTATAGATAAAAAAAAAAAAAAACTTTGCAAACAGCAGAATGAAGTCTGTTACCTTATCAGTCTTTACAGCATCTGTCCATCCAAATAAAACAAGTTGTTCTGATAATGTGAGTCTGTCACAGTGAGTACAATGTAACTTCAACAAAGACAAAAGTTGCCCCCAGAAGGTCTGGACAACATCACACTGCCAGAGGAGATGAATAATGGTTTTATCTTCTTGATGACAGAAAGTACACAGGGGGGAGTCTACAATCTTACATTTGTGAAGAAAACGGCGGGTTGGAAGGAGTCTATGTAATAGTCTTGACTGGAACCATCTCAACTGCGTATCACTGGTAATGGAATAATTTTTAAGAAAAATACTACTCCATTTAAGTCCATCTTCATGGTGCTTTTCATTCACATCCATTTTGATGAGGAACCAATGGTGCATTCATGTAACACTGCATCCAAAAATCTTCAAGGGATAAATGGGATTAGTTTATAATCGTTCTCAGTTGAGTTCTCATGATGCAATTTTTTTCAGTCAAATCATGGCTGTCAAGCATATCATGCTATCACGCTATAATGGATTACCTGGACATTAGTGTCAAAGACAGAGAGACTTAAGCAGGATACACACATACATTTGCCACACAATAATCAGGCATTGAAAAAGTTTATGATTTTCTTACATATTAAACATCGCAACAGCACACATGGTATGCTTTGACTGCTAACAACTTGCACCAGACACCCTCTTCAGTCTTGCTTTTAGTCTGCTGACACAAAGTACTGGATGCAGATTTTTTGTCAGACAGCAGACTTGGCTGTCTATGCATGATGCTTTACACAGGAAAATGCTACTAGCAGAAACTGGGACAACATTACACCACTGATCGGTATGCCGGGGCTGAGTAAGCATGATGTAAACTTTCGCCGATCTCCTTTCATTCTTTACACCTGCCGGTAGTCCTGTGTACTAGTACTCACGGACCCAACTTGAATGTGGTGTACTCACTGTAACCTGTATTGTATTACAAATCAAAGAGAAAAAAGAAAAACTTGGTTGCCTATGCCTCCTGCAACACTTCCAGAGACATACTGGTGCAAGGCACACTGAGTGCTTCCAGCAGTCCGCTGGGGCGACATCGCACCATTGGTACGCTAAAGCTAAGTCCGACAGTAATGTAAAGACAACTGTGTAAACAACTGTGACCACATTCATCCAGCTGTCAGTTTTTGCCATCCCCATCGCCGATACAGGTAGGTGGAGGTGAAATGGAGCAAAGCCAGGTACCAACATGGTGAAGTTCGCTTAGCCGGTCAAGTTCTACAGTACGGCCGGTCTGGCCGCTGCGTCAGTTGCTCCATCATTTCGAGCATCTAACAGTCCGCAAAAGCCGGCAGATTTTCGTTTTCTTGAAAGACTTTTAGAAAGTCCTGCTGTCTTCGTGAAGTTATTTTCCCTTTGTTCCTGGCAGCAACAGTAAAGAGCTTTGTCAAACCTTGCCGCTGTAAAAGTTTCCGTCTGACGGAAGGGAAGTAATGCTTATTAACATAAGTAAATAAGGTCTCAAGAGTTGCCTCTGTACGCAAAAGGGAAATAAATCTTGAAGCCAGACTAAAATAAGTCATCCAGAGTTGTTCCCCTCCTTCCTTTTTTTTTTTTTTTCCTAATGCATACCCGAAAACTGCCGAAGATATTCCGGCACTACCAGAAAACGGACGGGAGAAGGGTCAAGTCAAGTCAAGTCAAAAATACTTTATTTATCCCCGTAGGGCAATTCATGCGGGCGAGCATAAGACACATAAAGAAGTTAAGATAAATAAATTCATATAATTGTACACTCTCTCTCTCTCTCTCTCTCTCTCTCCGGCTCTCTCTCTCTCTCACACACACACACACACACACACACACATATCCTGCACTTGGTGACTAACCGGAGAATTATAAGCATGAGGCAACTATAAAAAATAAAAAATAAATCACAGACAAGTACTGATCACAAGCATCACAGAAGCGGAAACAGCAGCCTATTAAAATACATCACAGTAATTATGGCACTCAGTGCTTCTCGATGAGAAGGGATATTGCAGTTGGGATAAAAGAGAACTTTCGACGGTTAGTTTTACAGAAGTGGGCTCTGAATCTTCGACCAGAAGGGGGCTCCGTTTTCCGCTTTGTCCCGGATTTGGGAGGGGGGGGGGGCACCACCAGTTCAGCTATCGCACACTTTCAGAGGCTTATGGTAACGGTTCAAACCTGTTACTACATGATAAACAGAACTGACTGATTAGTATGTAACGTTTTACATGCTCCTCGTGCTGTTAACCCCCCCCCCCCCCAATCGCTCGGCGGTTTCCGTCAAATATCGAGAAAACCCGAAGGGCTGATTATTTTCCGCAACTACCCGTTCATTCTCGGGAGTTTCCGTGTGCATAGAATTAACATAATTAATAGATGGGAAGGGAGGTAACTCTGGGCAACGTATTTTCACTCTCTGGGGCACAGAGTCTTTCAGTGGAAAGTACATTTTCACGCCCCGCCGAAAAGGGACTGCACTCTGGAGTCTAACGTATCACTCTCTGGGGCACAGAGTCTTTCAGTGGAAAGTACCTCTGTGCACAGTGGGGAAATGGCGCTCACTGCGCTACCGTGACGGGCCTAAATTGTCTCGGTGCTCTCAAACACAAGGTCGCGCGCTATGTCATCCTTGACCAGCTTTGAACCCAGAGGGATCCTCAATGGCGCAAGTGATGGCAGGCTGTCTTCAGAGTGAAAGTAGGCGTGTTTCTGAATCAGAGACATACATAACATGTCTCTGTCTGAATGGACAGATCTATTATTACATTCAGTCCTAGAGCACGGGTGTGTATGCTTTTGTAATCGTCTCTTATTCCACCACAAGGCAGGTACGTGATCGTCTGCACCGTGCAATAATACTTGCCTGTAGAGTGCAGCACCTTGGCCTGTCAGAGTGCAACCCCCTTGCCGTTTACTCACATCCTGTTGGATCAGTGTACCACGTAAACAGTGCCATCAAATCGCAACAATAATTGTCCGCTGGCAAAGATTTTGCCCAAACGAAAAGTGGTCGGATATTCAAGACTTCGTTTCAAATCGATTCATATGACACACAAGTCTTCGCTTTTCTAAAAAAATTTCGCCATTTTTTAAAATGGCGCTGGGTGTAAGCAGTCACATTTTCACGCCCCGCCGAAAAGGGACTGCACTCTGGAGTCTACTAACGTATTTTTGTTTGAATTTTAAGATTTATGTCCCTTTTACCTCTAGGAATAACTCTTGAGACCTTATTAACAAACGTTATAAGCATTACTTCCCTTCCGTCAGGAGGAAAACTTTTGCAGCGGGAAGGTTTGAAAAGGTCTCGTCTGTTGTTTGCAGAAACCAGGGCAGAAGGCGAGGGACGTACAAAAGGCTTTCAAGGAAACGAAAATCTGCTTTTACTGGCGGACTGGAGATCGAAATGCTGGTGCAGCACGGACCATAATGTCGACTGAAACCTCAACGTGGCATGCAGCTCTGGAAAACCAGTAGGTTCTGCTTTTCAAGCCTCCATTTCAGCCGGGCTCCATCTGTTCTAGGGAAGGCAGAAACCCTACTTACTTTGTAAAAGTGTGTCGTTAAATGAATCGGGTCACACTTGCTCACATAGTTTTCTCATTCATGGAGTTACTGTGTACCCCCCCCCCCCCCAAAAAAAAAGGAGAAATTATTTCTGTGCTTTGTTAGCGGTATGGCTGTGGCAAATACGTATATCTCAATCAAGAAGGGGTAGAAGTCATCATTTCGTTTCGGAGTGGGGCCACGGTGAGGGATACTCAACTGGTTTCGTACATGTAGGGAGGGACCAAACAAACTGATAACTCATATAGGCCTACCGTCTTCATTTGTCTTCAAGAGTCGTTTCCCTTGACAAGGAAAGCCTCCCCCCATGACATTTACATAAATACGCAACGGCGCGAAAGTTGGATGTTGGATCTTTTCACTGTTACGGTGACTATTGACACAGCTAATTAGAAAGGTAGTGTTTGCTGTTTCTGCTATTCCGCAAAAAGCACGACCGTTTCGCTCACTTCAGGTGTGTTTTTCTTAAACTTCAGAGCTGGAACGGTTCCAAGAGCGGGTCACAAGATATGTTCCAGTCACTGACTCCGTCACTGAGATGCACGGACACATACCGGCGGATTTCAGCGCCGCTGGACTGAAGAAACACTTGAAGATCTGTCGAAACTGACTCAGCAGACCCCCCCCCCCCACCTTCCCCCACGATGACTATAGACGACTGGAACGCAAACAAATTCTTGACCGGTTGAAATTGGTGCGTGACCCAACTCAATGGCGGAACCAGTGTTCAGAAACCGCTTCAGTTCCAGACCGAAATGAGTACGTCAGTATCAGTAGAACCTTTCTCGCGCTGACACGTTCGGCCACATCTATATTATCATGTCCAAACAGTCCAGTGTACACTGCTAACATTGCGTAAAATTGCTCCATAAAACGGTTTACACGAAACATTGTGCTTGGCCGGCGTGCCGGTTCAGCTTCAGGGAATGGTTACTGAGCGTACAATATGGTTTTGCCTGATACAGTGTTGGGGTCAATGTTTCCACCACTGAATTCAACTTCACTTTGCAACCTCAGTCATCATTTCCTCATGAGCTTATTGTGACCTTCCATTGTGTTGGAGTGATATGTCCCTTCAACACGTGGGCTTAGCTTCAAGCATTACTAGTATGTCACACAGTTTTCAGCAGGACACGCGGCCGTGGCTTCACCATGCCACTCCGTGTCAGCGGTGTGATGACTGAGTGAGAGCGCCCACGGCCATTTAATTCAGTGTGACTGAGCATGTAAAAACTCAGCAACACGACCGTGCAACACAGTTGGTATTGTGTGAGAGGCGACCGGCAACTAGAACACACTTCCTCAGTTGTGGCAGCATTGTCAGCGAAGAAGAGGGAAGAAAAAAAAGTATGTGTGCTCTTTCGTGCTAATAAGGACCATAATTATTTATGACGCCGGTTTCGTGAATTAATCACTGGCTCAGTTTATTAAATGGCTCAATGACTGAATGAATACTGAACTACTGCCCTTCCGGCGTCGGTACGACAATTACAAACCTCCTCAAGTATTCCTTGCGGCGGGTATGTTTTCAGAGTCGTTGTCATTGTCGCAAGTCTAAACTGAAATTTACAAACCGCAGATCATAAACGGCCTGTGTGTCAGTCTTGATACTCCATCAGTCACCGCGGTAAGAATCGACTGACTATTCACTGATTACTGTACTAATAGTAAGCAATGGATTCGGTATTCATACCCTCCGGTTTGTGTGTCCAGTCGTGTCAGAGTTTCTGTAATCTGTGGCCGTGCAGCTTAAGAAGCGAATACACTGATTGAAGAGATGCAAACTGTACTTTGACCGCCGGTTTAAAGTCACGTGACAAACCCATTCAGTTCCAGTTCAGTCAGTCACTGCCGTGTCCGGCCGTTTTGTCTGTGTCAGTTTGTCGGGATGCCGGCTTGCGTGTTAGTATAGTTACAGTGAATGTCTGTTGAAATTCAGGCCATTTTCTGTGGCAGTACCAGCTGACTTGAAGGACGACCTTTCCATGACTGACTGGATGTGACGTGTTTCAAGTTTTACCTGTGTGCCGTCCGCGGGCTACTGAGTGTCCATCTTTTAAGACTTCAGTGAACCGGCGGTGCGGCAGAGGCTGGCTGCGGACTCGAACTGATTCCGGCAGTGCTAAATCTTCTACGTATACGGTTACCCTAGACGCCTGTCACGTGACTCCGACTCCGTGTGTAACTGAGTACTGGGGGCTTGCTGACGGCTTAGTATACATTTTTTTCTTCATTTCTCTGCCCCCCCCCCCCCCATCCCCTCTCTCCGTCTCCGCTGTAGTCTCTCTCTCTGTATCGCTCCAACTGAAGTCTCTTTCTCTCCGACCCCGTCTCTGCTCAGTCTCTTCTCACCGACCGCCCCCCCCCCCCCCCCGACTCCCCCCTCCGGCCTTGCGCCCAACACCACTGAAGTTCTTAGTACGCTCCGACCACTGACCGTCATTAGGTAAGTGCAGTTTTAACCTCCGCATATTTGTATAGCACGAAATGTTTCCAAGGTGCAGCAGCCGTGTTTGTCGGCATAAAATCAATGACTGACGCTGATCGCCAGGTTTCATTCCAGCAGCAGTAACCATACTGAGCACACTGATTTACCGAGGACGTGTGCGCGACTCGGTGGCCGATTTCAGTGACAGTGTACGTTTCTAGTACTACTGAACTTGACTGAACTCACTCGAGACAGCTTCGCAGGAGCCGGAGAGCATCCCGGGCCATCTGCGGCAGCTCACAAATAGTACTGAGGAACGATGACCTTAGAGGTCATAATTGCATCATAGATTGCCGTTGTCAAGTTAAAGGCTTTCTTTTGATCTGAACTGGCCGCTGAGCCGCGGCTGCCGGCGTTATCCCGCAGCCACTTCAGTCACCGTAAACGACTTTGCCACTCCTACTGTCTGTATCACAGGTTCGCGGTTGGACGAAGATTAGGCAAACCCCGCCTCAGGTTATACCCCGGCCATGGAACAGAGCAGTAACGTCGACATCGGACTCCGCCCCTCGCACCCCGGGTCGACGCCGCCGCGGACTATCGGCAGCGCCGGGTGTGCACCGGGTGGCGGCTTATACACACGGAGCCGCTCACACGAGCGTTTGGCACTTTGCTCTGAGGAAAAACAGCCGCTCAGTCCCGAAGCCGGCTGCATTGAGCCCAGACCGTCCGACAGCATGGAAACGCACCAGCCCGTCACCCTAGCGTGGAGCAACATCGATGTTTTCGTCAGAGACAAAAAGAAAAAGAAGACGACTCCGGCCGAGGTTGACGTGGAGCTCGGTAAAGACGGCACGGTCAAGGCGTCAAGTGAGAAGTACGGCAGGAAGCAGATCATCAGCAATGGTGAGTGAGTCTGTCAGCCGCTTGACCCGTTATTGATCCGTAGTACTGGACGGGTGTGTGTCAGTGCTTTGACTGGCATGCAGGGTTTGTTGACCTACCTCTCTCTCTCTCTCTCTCAGGCTGCATCCGAGTCAGTTATTCGTCAGTGTGAGTTGTGTATCGATGTTTGGCGTTGCTTCTTCAGTTCAGCTCGCGCACCCGGCCAGCCGCCGGCCCTGACCGTCCGAAAGCCGGCCACGCCGTATTTTGACAAACTGAAACTATCAGTGGTCCTGAGTCGGATTGTGTACCCCGGCACAGCAGCATGGCCGGGTGGTTGCCTCGGTTTATCACTAAAACCGTGGACTCAGTGAAACAGTTTTACTCTCTCTCTCTCTCTCTCTCTCAAAACGTGCTTATGGAGTGCCGGCTTATACCTGCAGTTTCTTAGCACTGCATATGCCGCCTCAGTTACGGTCACTCCGGCAGTGACGGAAACTGAGTATAGGCGTTGTACGGTCGGGCTACTCCGGCAGTAAAAGTTCAGTGCCGGCGCCGCAGTACTGATGTGATTCAAGTTGCCAGTGGAAAGCAGTCGGCCGTTGACAGCCGCTTTCAGTTTGGTTTCAGTGACATGACATGATCATCAAGTTTTTGTTGTTGTTGTTTAACACGATCCTCCTGGCGAGGCTGTGCACTGAAACCTTTCCCGCCGGCACTCCGTCCACGCTGACTGATCAGATCTTCAGTATAGCCGTCGGATTCGGCAGGGGCCGGTAGCGGTGGGTGCCGGGTCCGATGGAGGTCCGGCGGCGGCGTCACTGACCGTTGAGACAACCGATAAATTTCTGTTTTCTCTTCAGTTTCCGTCCGCGCCCTGAGTGAGTGCACTTGCACTTCCTCATCGAGCACGTCAGTAACGTTCTACATAATGACCCAGCCGGTCGTCAGTGCGGCTCCAGCACGTTACACATGGCGACCCGGCCCGCCTGCGCTTTGTGCATGTTTGCCCTCAGTCAAGCCGCACGGTTTCGCATTATTTGTTGAGGTTCTCCGCCGATAAGCGCCGCGGGCCGCTTCGCCCTCAATGTTCCCAGTATTTGTTATCCGGCTGTGCAACACACACACACACACACACTGACCGTGGGGCCGTGACACACGCCGGCACAGGCGGGCTGCGTGCGCGTTGGCCGCTGTGACACACACATGATTTATCAGTCGCCTGTCGTCACAAGTTGCTATATAAATTTTGTCAGTAAGTCAGTCATCAATCTCAGCCGGTCGACCGGGTCGCACTTGGCGATCGTCGTCACAGTGCGACTCAGTGCGGAACCGGCTCATCATCACCGTTGCATAAACATGCGGGAAACGGCTCGTTCCGGCAGTTTAAAATCACTGGTGTGATTTACAACTTGGAGCCGCACTGCCTACCATGAGTGCCGGCACATCAGTCATGTAGTACTACTCGCGTGTCGGCTGGTTACCGCTGTCCGCAAATGAAAGACACTGGGTCAAAATCTGTAACGTTCGCGTCAGCCGTGCAGAGCGGCTGAACCTGAGTGACTTGAAAAGCCTGGAAACGGCGGGTCACTGGTGCGCAGCGTAATGTCAGTGTAAGCAGAACGGCGTGTAAAGATGTGTCACGGGCAGTGTGCCCATTTAATGATTCGGTGCTCCCTTTGCCGCGGGGGCCGGCCGGACCGGCAGCGGTTGAAATAAACGGCCATGATTGAAGTGCCGTCACGGTGACTGAATGAGCACTATACTGAATAAACTAAGTCACGCAGTATATCGCTGAGACACTTACATTAGTTACTGAACTTATACTGACTCATTTTGAACACTACCAGCGGTGGCCTTATTTATTTATTCCTTAAAGAACTGACTGACTCAAGACATGATATATGGGAAAAGTGAACAACACTGATTATAAGACGGACTGGTGACATAGTGACATAACAATTGTTCAGTATAGTGCGGTAGTCATAGTCAGTGTCTCTGCTGGTGATAACAAAAATTAAACGAACATGACCGAGTGAGCAGTTGGCACGGCGTTTTGTCAAAGTGGGACAAGGATCCCGGCTTAGATAGTCTTTTTATGGCGGTTTAATTTACTGGGGATGGATGCCGGGAAACTGACTAACAGGTCAGTATGCGTAACACTCGCTAATGCCAACTCGGTCACCGTGACGGTGAGACGGCTAATGCTACACTGAGTTACATAAAGGATGTGATGATCTTCCGGCGCCCATAACTGACTATCAAAATTCTGAGGCCGGTGTCCGCACGCGGGTTGCTGTGGCCGCTGCAAGCCGGCCGCACCCTTGAGGATTTTTACACGTCGTACGGCCGGGCTTGCGGCAGATTATAACGCGGAGTTATGCTACAGTCACATATACCACGGCCGCTGTACGATTGTTGAACCCTGCGGCGAGAGTGTAGTTTTTTGGGGTTTTTTTTTTACGACTGAAACGCCGTAGCCCGTAGACATGCCGTATCCAGCATCCAACGACCACAATACAGTCACCTCACAGTGTTCGTAGAGTGCTTGACTGAGCAAAATCTGCCTGCGCTGTTTGGGCCCAATTCGCACGCCATATTCAGGAGCATATTATATTCCCAGGAATCAAAATATTTCTCAGACTAGAGCACTGCCAAAAGATGGCGCTGATCCCTCCTGATCGCCTGACATGATAGACCTTTTCAACACTGATCTAAAGAGGGGTCCATATCCTTGTCCTTTTCCATTTTCTTGACCTTTCCCCTCAGTTTTCACTGTCAGTACCCGTAGGTGGCGTTTTTTTTGTTTGTTTTTTTATTAACAATGACGGTCACTCAGCTTCTCTTCTGCAAAACTCTAAAACTCTAGATTTTTTTTCTTCCAAAATTGTACACAGGCCCCAGCCAAAGACGGTCTTTGCCCCAGCTTTTATACTGGGTGCTCGGACCGGGTGCCGCAGCGTCTGACTGAAGCCTTGACTGGGAGAAACAAGGAAGCCGTGAGATTTTTTAAACAACTGAATCACTGATCGCACAGCATCCGTGCGCCTGCCTTCCGATAACCGTGCGGCATTATCATCGAGTCAAGGCTATGTGGCCGTCTCACTGCCGTCCGGCGCACGGATTATGCGCAGACAAGTTCAAGAATAACCACCGAACCCCCTACGATAATTTTGTGACCACGACTGAAGCGTCTGAAACAAATAAATCTTGCGGCGTCTCCAAACTGCACACCGCTGATGCCTCCGAGTCGCCGAAGGGTTCAACTGTGACTGACAATCGTACAGCGGCCTAATTGAAATTGAATCTGATGTGACTGTAGCATATATCCGCTGACTCAGCACTGAAGGCGTGGCCTAGTCAGGTCATGTTCAGCTTTTCTCCCCGAACCCCAGCTAGTGTACTAACTGCACATTTAGCACTGAGTCGTATGGTCTGGTATGTTTGTTATTTAACTTGTATATATCAACCACAACTGAGGGTGAGTGCAGTGGCCGCGCCGGCCGGACTCAGCCGGTGAGTACCGTCGTCAGCCGACTCAGTGACATGAGTCGACTTAAGTCAAGTTAGTCCGGCGCCGGCGACAAAATCAGTCACTGATCGAGTAGCAAGGACTGACACGGGTATTTGTTTACTACAGGAAAGCACACGGAATTTAATGCATTTTACTGACTGATTTGGCCTGCCGGGTCACAACTGACGCTGAACTGATGACTGAGAATTGAAAATCGTCAGTTTCCCGGCGCTTCACGGTTTGACTCAGTTAATATAAATTTATATTAACTCAGTAATGTACCGACAACTGACGGACTCAGCCTGCATCAAGTCAGTTTAGCCAGGTTGGTGTGTTGTATCCAAAGCATGTACAACAGGGTAAAAATGATCTGAACCATCGACTGACTGACACCGTTGAACCGTGACCGCCGTCACTGCCGGTCAGTCTATCTCTCGAGTCGATCATAGGTTATCAGTCCCGCAATGATCACGAACTGAATCACTAGTGTACGTAGAACTTGTCAATCGCGGATCGATTGACCAGAATGGAAACTGACTAGCTTAGCCACGTCCCGCTGCTCCACACACATAAGAATACCGATAAATGTAGTAGTCCTAAAAATTTGGTCTGTCGCCCTTCGCTCTAGTCAGCCCGGTGTAGCATCCGGTCCGGTCCCCCCTCTGAAGTAGTCCCCCGGGGGACCAATTCGTGGCAAAAACTGCTCTATAATGGTCCCCCCCTTAGACATCCAGCCTCGTTTTCGACTGGTCCCCCTGGGCGATTTTGGTCCCCCCTCGCATCCAAAATAGGCCCCCTCTCGAACTGGTCCCCCTCTTTTCTAACCAATGTAGAGCTATGTCAGTATTTATTTTTAACTTTATTGTTACAAAACTTTATTGTCCCCAAAAGCACAGGGCCATAGGAACATTTTTTTTCTTTTTTTTTCCGATTTATGTGCTTGTTGTTATTTTTGTGTGTGTGAGATATATTTGTTTGGTTGTGTTCTTGTTTCTTTCAGTTGTTTTTTTTGCATTGGTTCTTTTTTGCTGTCCACATTTCCTGTCATTTTTTTTAAACTGGAAATAGCATTTAGAGAATAACATCAAAGACCAAGTATCTAATATTTTCTATACAACGCCATAGAAAAAATATTTCTTCAAAATTAAGTAAGTGTCCATGACATGAAAACTAGTTGCCACCTTTGGCTTTCAGCGTACTTCAAGTAGACAGTCAAGACTGAGTACCAGTGTCTCAAATCATGACCCTTGAAACAACAAAAACAGCAGAAGACTAACAGTTCTCAGGCTGGTCTAAGGAGTGACACAAAAAACAGGAGCAAAGTGATGTCCAAGATTCATTATATAAATTACTCTGTCTGTTTTCAATGGGGCCGATTGCCAAACTGGCCCGTATTTCAGCCACCTAGGTTGTCGGCCTGGAGCCTCTCTTGTGAACACATACACGGGCGTGTCCAAGAGGGTGGCTGCAGCAAATATCTCAACCTCGGTGGCCCAAGTACGGAATGAATTGTCGTGTACTTATAATTATAGGCATGTTTGACACGAGTCACGTGACGTGTCAAGAAGCGTGGCGACCGTTTTCTCATCCCACAAAAAAAAAAAAAAAAAAGAGAAAACAAATCTAAACTTTTAAAAGTGATTTAACTTCGTAGATTTGCCGTTCTATGTAGCCTATACTTTTGTTTTTTAGTGGCGACCGTTTTCTCATCCCACAAAAAAAAAGAGAAAATAAAAAAACAAAAGTATAGGCTACATAGAACGGCAAATCTACGAAGTTAAATCACTTTTAAAAGTTTAGATTTGACACTGTAACCTTGACCCAGTTCAAGATCATCTTGAATAACATCTCTGTACAAAAATGAAAATAATTATACATATAACGAAAGAGGTGTGTGTGTGTGTGTGTGTGTGTGTGTGTGTGTGCGCGTGTGTGTTTGCGTGCGTGCGTGCGTGAGTGAGTGTGCACGCGTGCGTGAGTGCGTGCATAATGTGTGTGTGTGTGTGTGTTTGAGAGATGGGGGGAGGAGAGAAAGTGTGGGGGGCGAGAGAGAGAGAGAGAGAGAGAGTGAGAGAGATCCAGAGTCACGTTTTCTACTGAGTTGACACACACTATAACAATAAAGTTAAAAATAAATACTGACATAGCTCTACATTGGTTAGAAAAGAGGGGGACCACTTCGAGAGGGGGCCTATTTTGGATGCGAGGGGGGACCAAAATCGCCCAGGGGGACCAGTCGAAAACGAGGCTGGATGTCTAAGGGGGGACCATTATAGAGCAGTTTTTGCCACGAATTGGTCCCCCGGGGGACTACTTCAGAGGGGGGACCGGACCGGATCCTACACCGGGTCCTCAGAGTTCAGTAACGAGAGCGCGAAGTCTAAAAATAGATCAATCCGCGCTCCGCGGCCGCCGTAGCATGGAAGGGGTCAAGGGGTTGCCCCACGAAACTCGGCTTCTGGGCTTGGAGAATGTAACTGGAATTGCAGAAACTGAATCGGAATGAATACATATCATTACTGACTGAATCCATTTTCTTATTCTGGTGGATGAAAGTTTCAGCTGAAGCGCCGTATGTGAGCTGTAATCCATGTTCCGCACAGTGAACAATGAAGATACATTAAAAAACAAAAACAACTACAGAACTGACTGGTTGCCATAGAGATAGGAGTTTCCGCTGGAACTTGAAGAGACTTTGAAATACATATAGTTACTGTTGTTTAGTGTAAAAATTCATGCATTGCGATCACTGTCGAACTGAGGTTGGTCCAGTTTTCAGCAAAAAATAAATTAGGAAAATTTTTTTTAAAAAAATGAGAATCCCCTGAGTACATGTCCATAGTAAGACGCCAACAACATACCCCTAAGCTGAACTGAACTAATGGTGGTTGATTTCAAGGAATGACATCACGTAGTCAGTTGGGTCATTTCTCAGCAAGCAAAATGACTGCTGGCCGAAATGAATAGTGCAGTGGTGCATCTCCTGAACAGAAAACCACCAAAACAAATTTCCTTGTGTTTTTGCATTTCTTCTTTCTGTATCATTTAAGATATTCTCTCAGCACTTTAGTTCACACTTTGCATGTTTCACGAGATAATAGTTTCAATTGAAATTTCAGACTACTGAGTAGTGTTTCTCTTACAACTTTTGATCTACAATATTACATTCCCATGATGAAGCCAGAATGTGGACTGTTTTAAAACACTGAAACATCTCATCTGATAGTACTGTTTAGTCCTCTTTATTCCCTGGGGAACATAGGGCTGCAACCACACTCCGCCAGCGCACTCGGTTCTGGGACGCCCTCTTTAGTTCGGCCCACGTCGTTCCGGCGGCCTTGGCTTCAGCGTCCGTACTCCTCCGCCAGGTCTGCTTCGGTCGGCCCACTTTGCGCTTTCCCTGGGGGTTCCAATCAAGGGACTGCCTGGTGACATTTGATGTTGGCTTTCGCAAAGTGTGTCCGACCCATCCCCATTTCCTTTTCTTGATCTCCTGCTCGATGGGGACCTGTCTTGTTCGCTCCCAGAGGTCTTGGTTGGTGATCACCAGTGGGTATCTGATGCTGAGAATGTTGCGGAGGCATCTGTTGATGAAGGTTTGCAGCCTGTGGGAGCCTGTCTTGGTGGTGCGCCATGTCTCCGAGCCATAGAGTAGGACCGACTTCACATTTGAGTTGAAGATCCGGATCTTGTTTCGCAGGGATAGGGCTGTGGATCTCCAGATGGGGCGCAGAGTGCGAAAGGCATGTCTGGCTTTGTTGGTGCGGCTCTTGATGTCTTCGTCCGTTCCTCCATCCTTGCTGACAACGCTGCCGAGGTAGATGAACTTGTCCACCTCTTTGATGTCTTCCTGGTGCAGCTGGATGGGGTCGTGCTGTTTGTGGTTGACTCTCATGACTTCGGTCTTGCTGATGTTGATCTTGAGGCCGGTCTTCTCAGCTTCTCCGGCGACTCTGTTCAGCTTCTCCTGCGCATCTTGTTGCTTGTGGGAGAGGAGGGCGATGTCGTCCGCAAAATCCAGGTCCTCGAGCTGTTTGCTGAAGGTCCACTGGATCCCTGTCCTCTTACCGTCGGTGGCTTGCCTCATGACCCAGTCGACCACCATCAGGAAGATTGTGGGTGAGAGGATGCAGCCTTGACGAACGCCGGTCCGTACTGTGAATGGTTCTGTCAGTTTCCCGTCGTGGATTACCTGGCAGGTGGCATCTTCGTACAGCTGTCGGATGATGTTGACAAACTTTGGTGGAAAACCGTAGTGAGACATCAGCTTCCAGATGACCTCCCTGTCAACACTGTCGAACGCCTTCTGGAAGTCAACGAAGGTGCTGTACAGGGGGGTCTGCCACTCCAGGGACTGCTCGATGATGATCCTCATCGTGGCTATGTGATCAGTGCAGGATCGGTCGTTGCGGAATCCTGCCTGTTCCTCCCGGAGTGTCTTGTCCAGCGCGGTCTTCAGCCTCTCCAGGATGATCCTGGTGAGAACCTTCCCTGGTATGGACAGGAGCATGATGCCTCGCCAGTTGCTACAGGATGAGAGGTCCCCTTTCTTTGGCAGCTTTACCAGGTGTCCCTTCTTCCAGTCTTGTGGCACGCTCTCGCTCTCCCAGATCTTCCTCAGGAGCGGGTGCAGCATGTCGGTGGAGGTCTGGATGTCGGCCTTGAGGGCTTCTGGTGGTATGCCGTCGGGGCCTGCTGCTTTGCCAGACTTGAGGGACTTGATGGCTTTGATGATCTCGGTCTTGGTAGGGGGGTTGGTGCCGATGTCGAGTAGCTGGGCTGCCGGTGGTATGTCTGGTGGGACTGGTGGTGGAGGCCTGTTGAGCGTTTCCTTAAAGTGTTCAGCCCACCTTGTCCTTTGGTCTTCCTCTTTGGTGATGATTTGTCCGTTCTTGTCTTTGACTGGTCTGGTGGGGTTGTTATTTTTCCCAGAGAGTGTCCTTGTTATTTCGTAGAGCCGTTTCATGTTCCGTTGTCCTGCTGCTGTTTCTGCTTCTTCTGTGAGGTCGTTGATAAAGTTCCTCTTGTCGTTCCTTGCGCTCCTCTTGACCTGCCGGTTGACGTCCCAGTATTGAGCCTGCAGGTCGCGCTTGTGGTCTTGGTCGTCAGTGTGGTTGATCAGGTCTTTCAGGCGTTTCCTCTCTGTGATGAGGTCCCAGGTGTCAGATGTAAGCCACTCTTTGTGTTGTCTCGTCTTCTTTCCCAGCACTTCCCTGCATGTAGCTGTCCAGGTTTCTCGCAGGTCGTGCCAGTGCTCCTCGATTGTCTCTTCAGGTAGTGTGTCGAGAGCGCTGAATCTGTTCCTCAGCTCACATCTGAAGGTGTTGGTCTTGACGCTCTCCTTCAGACAGTGCACGTTGTACTTGTGGGATGGTCTGTCCGCCTGGTCTCTGTGGGCCTTCAGCTTGATCTTGATCGCTGCAATGACGAGGTGATGGTCGGAGGCTGCATCAGCTCCCCGCTTTGCTCGGACGTCCAGCAAGCTTCTTCGCCACTTCCTGCCGATGGTGATGTGGTCAATCTGGTTTACAGTTCTTCCGTCCGGTGATGTCCAGGTGGTTTTGTGGATGGTCTTGTGGGGGAATATGGTGCCTCCGATGACCAGGTCGTTGGTAGTGCAGAATTCTGTGAAGAGCTCTCCGTTCTCGTTCTGTGTCCCTGTTCCGTGTTTGCCCATGATGAGTTCTCTGTCTGTGTTGTCGGTGCCCACTTTGGCGTTGAGGTCTCCCATGAGGATCTTCAGGTCTCTTCTCGGTGCTTTGTCGAGGACGGCTTGGAGCTGCTCGTAGAAGTTCTCCTTTTCTTCCTCATCGGCCATGTTGGTGGGAGCGTAGCACTGGAGGATGGTGACTTTCCTGCCCTTCGAGTTGAATCTGGCGCTCAGGATCCTTGGTGACACTGGTTCCCAAGACAATAGTGCTTGTGTTGCTTCAGGTGTCATCAGCAACGCTACTCCGTGCATGTGTGGTTGGCCGTCTTCGTGTCCGGAGTAGAGGATGGTGTCTCCGGAGGTGAGTCGAGTGCGTCCTGTTCCTGTCCATCTTGTCTCACATAGGCCGAGCAGCTTCAGATTGTATCTATGCATTTCTTGACTCACTTGTGCTGTCTTTCCTGTTTCGTATAGGGTTCGGATGTTCCAGGTCCCTATCCTGGCTTTGGTCTTGGCTGTCAGAAGAGTAGTCGGCGCACTGGCTTCCCGAGGGCTTTCACCAGCTCGCGTCATGGGCTCTACTAGAGAGGACTCTTCCTGGACCAAGTTGCGTTGTAGATCTGTGGTTGTAGTTTCTGTAACAGGTTTTGTTTTTAAAGAGTTGGGTTGTTAGCCCTACTCAAACCCCCAACCTGGAGGACCAGTGAGTGCGCTTCGTCTGGCCTCTACCCTTCGACCTGTCCAGCATGGGTGGCCCTACCAGGAGACGAATCTCCCGCCGGCATAGCTCTCGGGGTCATGGAGACACGCAAGCCCCATCTCCAACGGCAAGGATGCACTCATCGATGGGGCGATAGTACTGTGCAAGATAAAATAAGGTTATCTCAACACAGTCTGGAATCAGTGAAAATGACTCATTGTAAGTAGAGACATGCACAGTATGTTAAATTTGTCTCTGATGTGAAATTTCAAATACAGTTCTTTTTGAAAATGTTATTGTTTCAGTATCCGGAGTTGTCAGGCCGGGCACGCTGGTGGCTGTCATGGGAGCGAGGTATTGTAGTTATTCCATTTGTTACCACTGATGCTTGTAAGAAATGGGACATAGTGTGCTGTTTAGTTCAATTTTGCCTCATGTGTGTAGCAACGGGACCCTCCTTCATCTGTGTGTGTGTGTGTGTGTGTCTGTCTGTCTGTCTGTCTGTCTGCAGTAAATGTATAGAAAACCTTAACACTGGCATTTTCTGGGGAACTACAACACCAGAAGCACCAAATCTTACAAGATGATAGACAACCACAAGACCTATCCAGGGATTTCAATTTCAGTGACCTCTGCTGGAGGTCAAGGTCACAGGAATAGAATGCAAAATTTTAATCTATTTACATTTTCTCTGATGTAACAAAGGTCAGGGTCACAAAATCTGGCATGATGATAGGCAGTGGTAAGGGCTTTCCAAACATACCCTTTTGAGTGACCTTGACCAAAGGTTAAGTTCATAAGGGTCACAATGACAATTTCAGATCTAAAAACCTAACATTGGCGGGAACTACAAACACCAGAGGTACCAAATCTTACAAGATGATCTACAGCCACAAGACCTATCCAGGGATATCCTTTTCAATGACCTCTGCTGGAGGTCAAGGTCACAGTAATAGAATGCAAAATTTTAATCTATTTGCATTTTTTCTGATGTAACACAGGCCAGGGTCACAAAATCTGGCAAGAGGTAGTGGTAAAGGCTTTACAAACATACCCTTTTGGGAGACCTGACCCAAAGGTTAAGTTCGTAGGGGTCACAATGACAATTTCAGATCTAAAACCTTAACATTGGTATTTTCTCGTGAACTACAAATGCCAGAGGCCCAACTCTTACAAGATGATAGACAACCACAAGACTTAACCAGGGATTTCATTTTCAGTGACCTCTGCTGGAGGTCAGGGT
This sequence comes from Batillaria attramentaria, assembly GCA_018292915.2. Classification (NCBI taxonomy): domain Eukaryota; kingdom Metazoa; phylum Mollusca; class Gastropoda; family Batillariidae; genus Batillaria; species Batillaria attramentaria. Next base: position 2,838,958 of record JACVVK020000004.1, read on the forward strand.
CACATGAATAGAATGCAAAATTTTAATCTATTTGCATTTTCTTTTATGTAACAAAGGTCAGGGTCAGGAAATCTGGCATGATGATAGGCAGTGGTACCAGTGTCATTCACACATGAGCCTTCATGCTTTTGCCTCTTGTTGGTGGAATTTTATGATTTTATCAGACAAAAAAGTTATATATTAAACTGAATTTAAAAGAAGAACAGAAGTCATGAATTATTTAGTTTGGCATGTGGGTTAATCACATTTTTTTTTTCTTCCTTATAATAATCAGCGGTGCGGGAAAGTCCACCCTTATGAACGTTCTCACCAACCGTAACCTGAAAGACTACATCGTCAAGGGTGACATCACGATTAATGGTGTCGCAGTGGGTAGCGGTATCCGTAATGTGTCAGCTTATGTGCAACAAGACGACCTGTTCATGGAAACCCTCACAGTGCGGGAAACGCTGAAATTCAGGGTGAGGATGAACATGTGCAGGCAGTCCTCCCACAGATTCAGGACGAGTTCATGGAATACAAGAATATGATGTGCAAAATGTTCAAATTTAGATATGGGTTGTGGATAAATACACAAATGCGGTGAAAAATTGCACTAATTTTAGGTGAGTACAAATTCACTTTTGGTGTGAGAAACACTCAGAACTCACAAAATGCATAACACACTGTATGCTCAAGGAAAAGGTGGTCAGTAGTTACAGTCATGTTGCAAATACTTCACACGTGAGATCATGTCATTGATAGCATTTTAAAGTCATACAAGAAACGTTACCACTGCACAAGCTGCTAGGGGTACAGTATACCGCTGATGCTAAGTTCTTTGTCCTGCAGGCGTTACTGCGGATGGACCAAAGACTGTCGAGAAAAGCACGAATGGAACGAGTGGAGGAAGTCATTAATGAGGTTTGTGCTGTCCTGCCAACAAATTTATTCAGTTGCACATTTATAACACAAAAACACCATGTAAATAATGCAGGTACCTATTCTCCTAACCAGTAATTGTCAAAATGTTTTTTGTCTTATTTCCAATGCAGAAAAGTTAAAATTCCCAGATCAGTTGAATGATGCATGTAAGGAGAGTGCTGACCCATAGCAAAATATCCTTTAAAGAGCTGTTACTTTTGCCTGATGCTCAGATACAGCAGCCCAAACTGAAACTCCAAGGTCCATATTGCTCTCTGTAATATGAGACTGACCAAGACGGTGACTGCTTTCTCCCATTGCTTGCAGCTGGGGCTGACCAAGTGTGCTGACACACAGATCGGAGGGGGTAGATCCGGTAGACGGGGGATCTCTGGCGGGGAATCCAAGAGGCTTTCGTTTGCTTGCGAGGTAACATGACCAGCAATCGTCCACACTGTCACCACACTGTCTTTCACAACACACAACCCCAAAAATGTGTGCAATTCCTTTACATTTTGAAACAAATAGATCATAAAAAACTTTTGTGTGATGAGAGGAGTTTCCAGATAATGGATTTTTGGCAGTTGTAGATATTTGGCTGTCAGATCAGCATAATGTGCTACTTCTTCGGACTGTGATGGATCTTATCATATCAGTCATCACCCTAGTACTTTAACACACTACTACATTAGCCTAATGGTGGCTTTGAGTGATAGTTGAAAAAATAAACCACCTGGAACCAATTTTTGACTACAGAAGTGCTTTAGGAAAGTACTGTTTGTGCAGAAACAGCGCCATAATAGTATGCTGGAAGGCAGGGACATTTGCCAGTCAAACCTTATTTAGATACGGGACACATGCCCATCAGTTATTAACGCCTACAACATAACAAACCACATGCAACCCTCAAGTTGTCCCTACCAGCCGTCAGAGCTAAAATTGGAATCGGCTGCATGCTGTTCTTTGTATATGTGTGTAGATGCTTACGAATCCACCCTTGCTGTTCTGTGATGAGCCAACGTCCGGCCTGGACTCCTTCATGGCACAGAGCATCGTGCAGACTCTCCAGAACATGGCCAGTAAAAACCACACTGTCATGTGCACCATCCACCAGCCATCATCAGAGGTTTTTGCCTTGTTTGATAGGTAACTCACATTCAGGTGTTGTTTTCTTTTTCTTGTGAGTTTTCTTCATTTTGCCTTTTGTTTGTTTATCTCTACCAGTTCCACAGCTTTATTTTCAAATAATTGTGGAGATTGCAACCTTTCTCAAACATGCACCCTTCTTCCTTTTTTTTTTTTCCACGGAGGGCTCGGAAGCTGCGGACCGTTTTATAATGATGAGGTTGATGGTATGATGATGCTATGGAGGTCCATGTGGTTTTACACTGTGTGACAAGGCTGCATTCCATGCCTCCTGTCATAAATATAACCAGGCCTGGGAACTATGATATCTATGGTGCAGGCCATGTAATCATCTGCTTCATGAGATCTGTTATAAAAAGAGAAGCATCCCTGAAGTCACACCTGTGGAGTGGGTGAGTCAGCTGTATGGCAGCAGCCTCCCTACTGGGCCCATGGTTTACGTACCGCTCTGGGTAGGAGCCAAGCTAGGTAGGAAAATCCCACTTTCCTGGGCTGGGATTTGAAACAGGGTCTCACAATCCATGGTCTGATGTGCTAACCACTACACTACGGGGGCCGGTTTTCCAGACATATACCAATTAATTTACTGAAAAAGGTGGCATATATTTAAAATAGATTATGGATTTTTCTTGTATGAATAGTACATTGTTTGCTTTAAGTGAAACGTTCCTGTCTGGCGGGAGAGCATTTGCTGAGTGTGCGATTTTTTTTTTTTTTTTTTTAAATACCATAGGTAAAATGTCCAACCTGCAAATCTTTTGGTACAATGTTTAAAACAAAACAAAGTATACTCCTGATAAAAGCAGTAACTTTGCATTCGGTCTTTGATTGGTTGATTGTGTGTGTGTGTGTGTGTGTGTGTGTGTGTGTGTGTGTGTGTGTGTGTGTGTGTGACAGGGTGCTTCTTATGGCGGAGGGTCGAGTGGCGTTCATGGGATCTTGTGCAGATGCCATGAAATTCTTCAATAAGTAAGTACATGCACATGCATAATCTGTTTCTCAACATGTCCATCAGTCACTTACAGTTTATCAGTATTTCGTTTTTGTTGCCCAGTAGTGCAGTGTACATATAGCAGTATTCTGTGATCTTCTGTTTTAATTAAGCTGTTTCATTGGCCTGTGGCCATTTGTCCTTTAAAACTTGCAGCATGAACTACGTCTGTCCTACCAACTTCAACCCTGCAGACTTCTTCGTGTTGACGCTGGCCATCGTACCGGGCCAGGAAGACGAGTGCCGCAGGAAAGTTCATGTGAGTAGCATCTGCACAGACATTTTCAAGCAAGGTTTAGGCTGCCTGGCTATAAAAGGTGTCAGCAGAACTGATGTTTCACAGATTTTACAAAATTGTCTAATGTACAGCAGAGTTCTAGACGGTGTGCCTCCAGCTTTTAGATTCATCTACAGAAGAAAAAAATTAAGATAAACCAGTTTCATACAAACATAAAATACTGATGGTGTTTGTTAACCACACAAATAAGGACATACATGTACATGTATACGTGAGTTGGACACTCACAGTCGAGTTCTGACTCACTTGATTGTGACTGTTATCATTTGTTTTTCAGGCTATATGTGATGGTTTTGCCGACAGCAGTGATGCAAAAGAAATAACACAGAGCATTAAAGATGTGTCAGAAAGAGCCAACAGTGGTGCTATTGACCTCGAAGTGGTATGTGCCTGTGCTTTTATGTGTGTGTGTTGTTTTTTGTGTGTGTGTTAAGTTCAGTGTTTACCTTACATTCCTTGTGTAGTGTTTTGGTTTGGGGTTTCCCCCGATTGATTTATACCGCAGGTTGAAATTTGGATGCTATGTATTACATCTGCATTATGTATACTTTCAGGCCAGGGAGGCAAAGAAAAGTACCATCAGGTAGGAGTACACTTCTCCACTAGTCTGTCTAAAGCTCAGAGGATAAGTAGTGTTTTTGCAGTGTTCGTGTTTCTTCCCTTCTGTCATCAACTGACATGGTATATTGCTTATTGAAACCTGCCTTGCACTTGTGATAGTTCCAGCATGCCAGTGGATGCCTGTCATAGATGAACTGAATACCGTATAGGCATTAAAATATTTTTGAATGGACATTTAAAAAGTGAGTGCCATCACACTCAGTGAAATTCACCTGCTGCAATCTTCCGCTCTATGTCTAGTAGTTATGCGAAATGTCAAGCTGATGAACACCTGTGCCCCTTTCTGCCACAGATACGAGGCGAGCTGGGGCAGCCAGTTCCTGACAGTGTTGTGGCGAAGCTGGATCGCGGGTGTGCGTGATGTGTTCCTCTTCAGAGTGCGGGTCATGCAGACGCTGGTCAGTGTTCTCAGCAAGCATTTAGAAGACTTTACGTATGCTTCAGTAGCAGTTCTGGAGTCCTTGGCTGAAATAATGGTGTACAGTGTACAAGCAGCCAGTGATTGTGTTTACCTTTAATACCGAATAAGAAACTGGCTAACAGTAAAACCGACAGTTGATTTCAAACTCTACCAGTTAAAAAAAAATTGTAAAAACTGTTGGAAAGGGCATGCTGTACAGAGTACTGTGAGCGCAGATGATCAATTGCTGATGTATTGTTTGTGCTCGTGTTTGACTGTCACAGGTTCCGATGAGCAGCCTACTGGTTTGCTTTTGTGGATTCCCTCGCTACATGATAGCAATACCAGTTAGAAAGCCGCCAGTGTGATCACTGGCGTCACAGTGTGTGTGTGTGGATATTCAAGTTGTGATTGACGTGTACTGTTGCAGATTGTCATAATAGGGTGCAGGTCACCTGGTGTAGTGTTAGTAGTGGAGATCATACACACGTTTGTGAGTGACATTTGTTCTGTCGCAGATTGTGGCATTAGTGATCGGCCTGATCTATCTGCAACTGGACTACGACCAGAAGGGCGTCATGGACATCAATGGCGGAATCTTCATGCTGGTCGCCAACACCACCATGGTCAACCTCTTCTCTGTCATCAACGTGAGTTGCTTCCCTTTGCACTCGAACAGTGAAAGGGAGTTGGCCCTAAAAAGCATAATGACTTTCATCCAAGTGTTGGCTGCAAAGCACTAGTGATAAGAAAGATTCAGCCATTATTTGCGTCACTCTTAGATCGTACAATTGAAAACACTGCTGCTAATATACTGTGGTTTGTTTCTCTGCCCAGTCTTTTCCAGTGGAGATCACCCTGTTTCTTCGTGAGTATGGATCTGGGCTTTACAGGTCGGACATCTACTACATTGCCAAAAGTATTGCAGAGGTAAAATCCCGTTTTGGCTCCCTTGTGTAACAATGGGAGTCTATTTAACCCTCCGTCATCTCTGTGTGTGTGTGTGTGTGTGTGTGTGTGCGCCCCTGCCATGTGTGTTTCCAGAAAACTATAACATTGTCATTTTCTCAGAATCTACAAACAGCAGAGGCACCAAACATGGCATGCTGATAGACAACCATAAGACCGTTCAAAACACTTTGAAGCTCTCTGTTTGAAAATTTTACATTGGCATTTTCTCGGAATCTACAAAAACCAGATGTTTTAAACTTTGCATGATGATAGACATTGATAAGAACGTTACAGATATACATGTATGTACCGGTAGTCATGCAATGGCCTTATGTCAAGGTCAAGGCCACACAAGCTATTTTTGTGAAACCTTAACATTGACATTTTCTCAGAAACAACAAACAGCAGAGGCACCAAACCTGGCATGCTGATAGACAGTAATACGACCTATGCACACTTACCAGTTTAAATGACCTTAACTCATGGTCAACGTCATTAAAGCAGTCTGTTCGGAAATTTTACATTTGCATTTTCTCAGAATCTAGAAGAATCAGAAGCATCAAACTTTGTACATTGATTGACATTGGCAACACATTTACAGACATACCTGTGTTCAGTGACTTTTAGTCAAGGTCAAGGCCATGCAAGCGTTTTTTGGGAAACTTTAACTTTGGCATTTTCTCCAAAATAACAAACAGTAGAGGCACCAAACAAGGCATGATGATAGACAGCAATGAGACCTACCTTTTTTAATGACCTTGACTGAAGGTCAAGGTCATTAAAGCTGTCGGTTGTGAATTCTAACATTACTGTTTTTGGAGGAACTACAAATACTAGAGACGTCAAACTTTGCATAATGATAGACATTGATGAGATCTCCTGTGAATGACTTTGACCAAAGGTCAAGGCCATACAAACTGTTTTGGGGAAAATTGTAATATTGCCAGGAACTCAGAGTGCCAGAGACATTTTACTTGGCATGATAATGGATAGTGATAAGAGCTTTACAAACGTATTCTTGTGAATGACCTTGACCTGTGTCACAAGGGAGCCATGGCGGCTTCTGCCTCTCTAGTTTCTTTGACATTCAGGATGCGTGTGAGAGCACACACACACACACACACACACACACACACACACACACACACACACACGCACATACACACACACATGGGCACACACACACACACACACATGGGCACACACACGCACACAGCATTTGAGATGAGCAGCTGATGACAGGAGCTGTCACCTCAGTAGTTAACATTTCCAACCTTAGCAAGTGCATTAATGAATGTCCATTACTGTTGTGAGGATGCTACAACATGATGCCAGTTTTCCCTGGCATCTGGGTTGTTAATCAGGTAGATGTGTGGCAGTGCACCACTGCTTCTCCCCAAGCAATGCAAATTTCCCAAAAGGGATCATAAAGTAGCACCTCAAAAAAGAAAAAGAGGTTTCTTCATGACAACTAAAATTTCAAATTGCTTTGGCGTGAGGGAAGCCATGGAACACACTGGGACTCAATGACTCTCATCACTAAGGTAAATCATAGATTATCTTTTTCATTTCCAGCTGCCGACTTTCATTGTACTGCCCATAGTCTCCATGACAATCGACTATTGGATGATGGGTAATGCTCCTTTTCTTAAATCTTACTGAGTTCGAGTTCATCAGAATGTCCACTCTTAACAAATGTGGGTGTTAAGTGAAAATGAAACATCAACCAGACAACAGAACTGAAAACCAAAACTTTGAAAGCACAATGTAGTGTCTGTCTTCCAAAATTGGATTCTACCTGACCCTTTCAAAATTCAGTGTCCACTTTATCTTATGCTTTCAATCTTGAGGTCTCTTTTCAGATTCACAGCTGTGTACATGTATAAATTTATGCACTTCCATCAGGACTTACATAACCTAAATTGAATGAACATTGTATTCTTCATACTATATACTTTGTATTAAAGTAAGACAGATATCCTGACACAAGACTGATCTAGATAAGATGTTCCATATCTATATTATAACAGTCAGTGACCGTGTTGTGCAGTACAAATGCTAAAGATAAGCACATGATGTGCAGGAAAGATATATTGATTTCTGGCAAGAATGCGTTTAACAAACCTGAGATCAGATGAGACTCAAGTTGGCCACCTTACAATTATGTTAGCGGCCCACTCAGATTGCCTTATGCAGGGGGACATCAAGGCAGGTTTGATTGTACCAGTAAGTGACAAGAAACAAACTGATGCAAATGTGTGTTTCAGGTCTGTACAATTCAGCAGAAGCTTATTTGGTGGCTATTGGGGTGTCTGTTCTAATCGCCAACGTTTCCATGTCATTCGGTAAGTCTGCATCGCTTCCCTTGGTTGCACCTTGTTCTAGATATTGCGTATGTAACACAGAGTCACTGATGATACAAGAGGGCTTCTGATGTAATTCTTGTACACATATGTATACACATTCATTTTAATTTCCTTATGTGCACAGGTCATGTGGTGTCCACGCTGACAGGATCTGTCAACATAGCTCTCGCTATTGCACCCCCAGTTGTCATCCCCTTCATGATGTTTGGTGGCTTCTTCCTCAACACCGAGTAAGCACCAGTAGCTTTTCTTCCTATTTAACTACATTCAGCTGTATAGAACCAAGATAGCCAAGCTTTCCATTTTGTATGCTCATTACCTTTCATACCTTGACTGAATTGGTGGCAGTGCTGGGATTTTTTTTGTTTTGTTTTCATTGTTCACTGTTGCTTTTAGCACCCCCCCCCCCCCCCCCCCCCATTGTTCTGTCTTTTGTGTTTTTGTATTGTTAATTATCAGTATCATTTTCCAGCTCCATACCAGTGTACTTCATTTGGCTCAAGTACATTTCATGGTTCAGCTACTCCAACGAACTTCTTGTGGTCAACCAATGGGAGAATGTTGACAGCATTGGTAATGTCCTCATGTTGTTAGTAAATTACTAAGAAAACCAAGAACAAAAAGTAGTAGCTGTAAGGCGTCTGGTCAGTCACTGTGAGCTTCATGTCATGCTGAGCATATTTTTGGCTCCCTTGTATAACAAAGGGAGTCTATAGGTACATGTACTAACCCTCCATCGTCTGTCTGTGTGTGTGTCTGTGTGTCCGCAGTAAATGTATAGAACCTTAACATTGGCATTTTCTCAGAATCTACAAACAGTAGAGGCACCAAACTTGGCATGCTGATAGACAGCCATTAGAACTTTCGAAATATATCATTTTTACAAACATAGTCTTTTGAATGACCTTGACCCATGTCACAAGGGAGCCATGTAGGCTGCTGCCTCTCTAATTCTACAAGGCCTGTCTCCGTGTCCCTTACGTGAGGTATCAGAAAACTACCTGCCTAAAGTTCACCCATCAGTGTATGGATTTTTCAAATGCATTGTTACGCTGTTATGCCACCCTGATAATTCCTAGTACATCTGAGCAGATGATAAAAATGGCACTATAGCAATCTAAGCCCCTTGACAGTTTGACAGGCAGAATAGAATGGATCATACATGACAATGGCATCTGATGTGTTCATTCAAGTCTCAGAATGCTTAAAGGAAGCGTGTTTATGCTCATGCGTGCTTTAAACATTCACAAATGGTCAAAAATGACTGATGAAGTCAAGTTTGTTGACTTGTCGGTTTTAGTGAAGAACTCAGATCTTTGCTGGTCGTATTTGCTGCAAGTATGCATGCACAGCATGGATGCACATCACAGGCTAAAAATAAACTAGGGAATCCCCTCAGCAGTGAAGCAGAGGGCCAGCAAAGAGGGCTGCCAAAACTCCCTACAAACTTTTTTCTCCTTGCAGTGCAAGCTAGATCCTTGATGAATGAGACAGAGGACCAAATGTGATCGAAGCAAATGTTCAACTTCAAGTGAAAAATTCTCGACATACTACTGTCTGTAATATTGACATCCTGATATGTACTGAATTTATGAATTGAAGTGCTCATTTTAGATTCTGTCGGCAGGGGGGTGTTGGCAATCAAACTTCCACCTCCACATTTTCTCCTCCTTAAATGAAAAGACGACGGTATTTATATTCCATTCTGGGCCGTCATGCTTTGTGATTTTGTTTTCAGAGTGTGCCTTCAATGCTACTGCAGTGGCTGCCTCACAGAGGTGTCTCTTCTTGGATGGTGACAGCGTCATTGACTACCTAAGTTTTTCTCCAGTGAGTTTTGTGGAATAGAATATATAAGCTGTCAGTTTCTGTGTGAGTTTGGTAGAATTTTGGTCATTGTCTCCAAATTTGTAGTTTTTCATGGACTGCTCAAAAGAATTTACAGGCTGGCAATCTTATAATGCAGAGGAAGTCATCTATGTGGCTATTTCGTGGCATGTTTCGTGCAGTGCTAAATTCAAAGCTAGCTTACCTTAATTAACTCTTCAACGCATCATGTCAAGTTTATCAGATTTAGGATAAACACAGACTTCATCTTGAGTTCGCCTGACCTTGTTTTTATTACCTGTACTGTAATTAATTTTGGCTGTGTTTTCTGTATTATTTTGAGTGGGGTAAATATACAAATGAATGGGCTGTTCAGTATTGGAATATTTTAATTTGGGTGCGCAGCAGTGTTTGGGAGACACAATAGTGGTAGGTAAGAATACTTAACTTGGTGCATTTGCATATTGATGTGTGCACCAAAGAGATAAAAACATGATCAAATGAGAACACATCTATACGTTTTCCAAATGCATGATTGTTTGGCGGTTTAAAATCCTTTTTCCTCCACTTAAGGATCAAAGTCAGGTGATTGTGGGGGGGAAAGCCAACAAAAACTTTCACCTTCCGACTGGGAATCACACTTACAAGTCATCATTGCCAGCCCAACACTCTCCCAGTTTGGGTGTCTCAGCTGCCCATCTATAATGGAGAGTAACTTTCAACATGGTTGTTGATAGTTAATTAACATCCGGGTGTTTGAATTCCACAGGACAACCGCTGGCTGAATGTGGGACTGATGTTTGCACTGCTGGTCGGCTTCAGGATCCTCGCCTTCATCTTTCTCTTGATTCGTGCCCGTCTTGCCAAGTCGTGAGATGCCATCAGTATGTGTGCTGATGATGTCAGACCTGACTAAGAGCTACTCACTAGCTTGGCACCCATATTTGCTCTTGCCAAATCAAGTTAGTGTCGTACAAAGAGTCAGTTTTCTTGGGGACACATTTTGTGTCATGTCATTTAGACTACTTGTACATGTATACATGTCATTTTGTGACCCACATGTTAAATACGACTGTACATTTATAGGTGTACCCACATTGCTGTTGAAGAGATTTGACGCTGCATGTACTTTACTGTGATGATCACATACCTCATTGAATTATCCTGAGTGACAATCATGATGGTTGTATGACATGTTTACAGGTGTTTACAGTTCGGCAGCTTGGAAACAGACAATTAGAAACAGAAGACTTATACACATTACACAGACACTGAGTGTTTTTTATGTAGTAGTTTCGAGTTGGATTTTGGGGGATGGGGTGGGGTGGGGGATTGGCTCACAGTCTTAGCTAACCACTGAATTCTTAGTATGGGGATGTCTTTGGGATTATGGCATTATTTCAGCTACATGTACTCGATTTTGGAAACTCTCAGCTGTGGGGGAAGCTGTAGGATTCATGGAAAGTTTGAAAGTATTAGTGTCCTGAAGTTGGCAATAATACAGGAAATTAAGGTGGTGGAACTGTTATAAAATGTCACTAAGGAGTGACAGAGAAGTGGGAGTTGCAGAGCACCGGAGTCGGCCACAGCTCAACCACTTTCTCTCAAAGAGTGGTAGAGTTATGGTCCACGCCAACAGCCTGGTGTATGAAAAGCACAACAGTAATACAGACTCAATAACAAAAGGGTTACTGTATGTCAATTTAAACGTATGTCATTATATGTAGACTGTATCACTTTTGATTGTTTGCAATAGGCGTTCACATGATATATTTATATAAATATATATATATATTGGTGTCTGTAAATGTTTTTGCATGGAGTATATACACTCTGGTGTTTGTGCCAAGGAAAGTGATATGTACAGAGTATAAACTGAAAAATTATCTTGCCAGTATACTGTGCCAATGTCTTACGCATAAATGAATACTGGTTACAAGTTCTTGTTGATGTACAAGCATTTGTGTATATATACATGTATACGTGTATATTCTTGTGCTACTCACCCTTTTGAGTTACTGTACAAATTTAGAGGTGTCTGTCATACGTTCCGATTTTTGTTTTTCCCTCTCTCAGAATCGTGCTTGTCTTATAATGGAAATGTCTGCTTGTAAAAAAAAAAAAATTTAAACTTTAAAGACACAGCCAAGATCTGTAATATGTGAACTATTGAATACTGTCACAGGAATGTCCAAAAACTGTTGTTGTTTTTTCTTGTTTGAGAAGATGTGTGTGATTTCACAAGTGCACCATTATGTTCAAATTTTGTAGCATGAATTTGCATGAACACCCCCCCCCCCCCCCAAAAAAAAAACAAAAAACAAACAAACAAAAAACTCATGCATATTTCCTGGAAATTGCAAAAAAAAAGAAGAGAAAATTTAAATTATTTGTACAGTCCATCTTAACGCTTGACATGGTGCAAAATGATTCATGTTGTCAGCGTGTGATTATTCAGCCACTGGCATTCTTCACTACACGTATCAGCAGAGAGGGTGTTGTTATTGTTGTTTCTTTTTTTCTTTTTTTACCCGCCAATTGCAGGCCCTGGAAGTTTCATCTTTGTTTTCAGAATCTGAGGCCTTAAGGTAGATAAATTTAAGTGCAGACAGACACCACAAACATCTGCAACACTGTATCGCCTGCACACATGAAAAGATCCCACGTGCAATCAAGCTGCCATCGTCTAATAAACATTGGTGTGTTGTGTGTGTGGAGGGGAGGGGAGTCTATGCACTGAGATTGATCTACCTTGGACTGACATTTGTTTTCAGAGTGGGGCTGACCACTTCTCTGAGAAAAATTAATGGAATTTTCAAGTTCTTTTGCACATGTGAAATGTTTCCTACCCTAGACCTTGAACAACACTGAAAACAACTGGTTTCTTTTACAACTGAGAAAATGAAGATCCTCACATTTCACCAAGTTCTGAAAGTTTGTGGATAAAAATTCTCCAGATTCCCCCATTTTTAACTTGGCTTGTATGTTGTTATTTTACTGTAACTGTGCTGCCGAAAATAAAGGTTATAGTGATATCATACAGACTTCCACTGCATTTGTTCGAGCAAGCATGCCTTATGACTGCCTGTTCAGAACCTTAAGTATGTATGTGCAGTAATGGCAAGAATACTTTCACTGAGCTGACAGAACAGTTAAGTTTTATTCACCCTCATTACAACTAGTAAACCTTACCACTGCTTCTGTGGAGAGGTATGCCAAAGATGGTTACATTAAAGATAAAATGCTAAAAACGTTATAACAAGACATGCCGGCCATGGAAGAGCTCCAAGGAAATACCAGGCTGGGGAATTGCTGAGGGACAAAAATTCTGAAACCTAGGCTGGGTGAACACAGGGGCAATGCCCCATTAAGAGATCAAATATTAGCACTTCTAAAGGCATTTCATAGCCCCTCCTGTCACCGCCTCACAACAAAAACGGGAGTGCTGCATTGTGAGGAGAATGTTTTCGTAATGCAGCTTATGCTACTTCGTCAATGGTCTTGTGTATGGTATTATCGACTGGAAGGTCAAAGTCGAAGACTTTTGGCTCATGTGTCCCTGTCACAGTCGCGTGAAGAGCGCTGTACACGCGACTGGCCACCCGTGTGTGTATGCACCTCTGCGGAAAATTCGATCGCTTGCACGTGTCACTTGAATGGGGTGGGTACTATACTGACTTTTGTAACATTCTCCGCAGCCTTTGACACGGTCTGTAAAATTAACACATTCCAACGTTTGAAGCGGCAGTGTCCTATAGAGATGGTAATAGGGCCTTTGTCCAACACCATACAATTAATGTACGCCAATGCGTGGGCTTCGGGCCAGTCGGGCCCGACAGCTGCCACTGCGGAAACGTGATGAAAACAGTACACGGAATCCTGCGTATTCCGCAGGTGCTTTGAGAGAAGAACCAACCAATGAAATGTTGCGTTACAGATGAGCACTGTCGTCATTATTTTGGGGCTGTGTGGCTCGTAAGGAACCGTGGAATTGAAAGAAATATTTTCTGTTAGTTTTCAGTACTTGAATGCTCTATCGAGAGTGGCATTTCATTAGTTAAGTTATTATAGTTCGAGCCATAAAGGAAAAGAGTCGTTCTCCTTCAGTATCCGGTATTTTATTGATATAGATTTTCATTTTCAAGTCGTATCCACCACGGCTACAAATGGAAGTCACCATCTGAAGATTCTGTGAAATTCGGTGGCCGGAGAAGATTGGTATCCGTAGTTAAAATTACGTGTGCTGGATACTGATAAGTGGTTTCCGTATCCAAGTTTCGTGCCTATCATGTAAAGAGCTGGCTGTAGTGAAGCCGATAACAGCTCATATGGCGTCCATTCCAGCGTTTGTCAGGAAGCTAACATGGCGCAGCCAACGTCTCAGTTCCAGGACTTCATAGAAGGAGATATGCCGCCAGTATCACAGGTATTATTCACTTTCGGTCTCATATTATTTTGCTGAGAGTTTAGAAACTGTGTTTATCAGTGTCAGTCTGCTCGTGATAGAGTGTAAAATAGCCTTTCCTACAGGCTGCTTTCCGGACACACCATTCCAGAGTTTCCGGAAGCGGTTCCTAGACTCGATGAGATGAAGGTCTATGAGTGACTGCCACTAGTACCAGTGGTTTCAGAGAGTGACCCTCCAAGAAAAAAAAAGAAAGAAATATATGCTTCGTACAATCTAGTAGTGTTACTTTTTTGCATTTCATGTTGAGACCAGCGTTAGGTCACTCGGAGAAGGAGCGTTTTGAGTACCGTTGGTAATGTCAAATATGGTATTAGCAATGAGTGAGTGCCACTAGTGCCAGTGGTTTCACAGGGTGACCCTTCCAGGAAAAAAAGAAAAAGAAAAAAGAATGAAATATCGTGCCATCTAGCAGGGCTCTGTTTTTGCATTTCATGTCGAGACTAGTGTTAGGTCATGTTTGTTTGTGAAGTTTGGGGTAGGTGGACACTGGGTTTCATTTCTCTCTTTCCTGGGGTACACCACCAAATTATGATTTATAATTATAGAGTTTGGTCCTCATCACTCAGGATGAGTATCCTGGTATTGCTTGGTATCAGGGAGTTGAGCCTTTGCTGTAAATTTATGGCTTTTTTTTTTTTAATGCTGGTAGTGGTTGACAAGGTTGTCACTGTCCCATGTCAGCATGTGTACTGTATGTCACATTGCCATTCCTGGGCCAGCTTTAGAACTAGCAGTTATTTTAACTATGACCAGCAGTTTCATTGTCAAAAGAACTTTTAACTTGTAGGAATACTTGTGCCCTGCAACCAGTATTTCAATTTTCATTCTCATTCATGCTGTTGAGGTTACTTGTAATTCAACCTTTTCTATTAATGAATAATTTAGCGTATCATTGACAGTACTCTGCCTGTGTTCCTAGGCATATATATATATGATATTTTCACTCTTTAGCATCACACACTTTCTGTAACATTCCTTAATTTATATTATGGGTCTGGAGTCTGTGTGTTTTGTTTTTGGGAGGGGGTGTGGGAGAAAAGGGGGCAGGGGGGCATTAGTGAGGAGGACTAGACTAGATGGAGTTGAAGCAGACAAAATATTTGAGTATAAGCTAAATCAAACACAAGTCAAATACAGTGTCATGCCTCTTCATAGCCTGTAATTGTAAAGATGCATGACGACGTATTTTATTTTGAAGTAGTGGAGAGCTTGAGTGAGCTGTCGGTATCATTGCATTTGCAGCAGTAAAGTCCACTAACAGTGATGGTGATAGTATTGACATGATGGACTTATTAATTAAAGAGGAGTCCCATTATTCGAAAGATGACAGTTTTCTCCCTCAAAATCTCAGCTGGTCTTAATTAGGAATTGGAGTCAGACCTTTTTGATGTGGACAATATGATGTTCCCATTGCTAACATAATAAGAGATCATCAATGTATCAATGCTCATGCATCAATGTATGTGATTGCCAATGTCCTTGTCCTTTTTTTTTTCCTTTTTTTTTTTTAACCATTTTTACCAGTAATCATGAAAATGATTCTTACCTCTTGGATCAGAGTACAGCTAGTACTACAATTGTACTTTTTGAGCTTGGTTTATCTGTGGCTCACTGTGTGTATTGTAAAAGACTGATGCTGTCGACAGTTCCTGTGCATTGCAGTGTGCATGCAAGAGTACTTTGGGGAACGATCAGTGTGTGGTTGCTGATCCTGTGTGGGTGGCTAGTATAGTATGTGTATACAGTACACATTTAAAGGTGAGATAGTGAGGTGAAACATTCCTTGCCACCTGTCCCACGGGCTTTGAGACTGGTGTGTACTAAAAGTAAAACTAGCAAGAGGAATTCAGTCCTTGTAGAAAACTTGTAGTTCTATAATTTGTTTTTAAAAAAGGAAAGAAAAAGGTACGTAACTTCATAAGTCAATTTCGCACCTTGTTACTGTTAGAACATTGCTATAGATCTCTTTCACTGTGTTTCAGTGGTTTCTTTCATTAAAATGATTAAATTTTCCCCCCATGTTAGGAGTCTTTATATTAAGGAATGGAAACTAGATTTGGGTGCGTGATGCTTGATACCCCTTTTTTTTTCAGTTTCATCCTATTTTTCGGCTTTAGGAATGGTAATTGTTATAGAGCAGCAAAAGGACTAAGTATTAAGTTCTAACTCCACTGCAGTTCACTTACTGACTTAGGCAGTTTTACTTCATGCTGTACATAAATTAATAATTTATGTTTGCTGAATTCAGAAATGTAGGACACTGTTTACTTTCACCAGTAAATAAAATAAAGTGATGTTTATACCGGTAATATTGATGCTGTTTGCTATCAACACTCGGTTTGGACGAGAGTAAAAAAGGGAATGTCACAGACGGTGGTTATTTTGAGTTGGAAGCCCAGTACAAGTTACCCCTGTCCATAAGCAGTCAGTGACTTAGTGTTCAGTTGCAGGCTGTCTCCAAGTTCAGGAATGCATACAGTTCGTAAGAGCTGGGACGTTGTGCAGCTGGGTTCTGATGTTGATGTTTGATGGTGTGCGTGCACGCTGCTCTGTGTTTGCAGGGTAAAGGCAAGCGGAAAGGCAAGTTCAAACGTTCCGATGGCAGTTTCTCTGACAGTTCAAACAGCTTCATCAGACAGGTTGGTGCAGGATCTCTGTCTGGCAGTACACTGCCCTCTTTGCTGTCTGACCTTCAGGACTATATATGTAACTTTTCCTCTTCCTACTACTTCACAGTTCTGATGTTCTTGGTTCATAGATCTGCTTTCTCACTCTCAGTCTCAGCATGTTTCTTAGTCGTACTCTTACTTGGTGTCAGTTTTGAAGTACTTCTGTGTAACAACTGTTCTGTGGTGTTGTCATTTTTGTTTTGGCATCTATCTATAGTATTACTATAGACGACTGGTGTGCATGGAGAACTGTGTTAGGTACTGTACTGTACCAGTGGTGTGCCAACCTGTCACTGAAACTCATTATGTGTATTGAGTTTGCTGCTCTGCCTTCTGGTCCTGTGTGATTCAGAGAATGTAGTTTGCATGCTGCTCTGCGCCTTCAGGCTCGGGACTTGGGGCATGATGTGCAAACGTGTACACCCACCTGTTCCTGCAGAAGCTGTGACTTCATACATAATTTGCAGTCTTTCTGAGTAGTAATACTACTACATGTATTAGTATCCTAGTACTACAGCTGGAGGCGTGGAAGGGAGTACTTTCTCCCTCTAAGTACCCAGGCCTCCAATGATTACTATCGTCCAGTGTTTTATCATTAAATGCAGTGTGTCAAGTCTGGACTTGGTGTGTGAGTCCACTTCTCTGTTGGTAGTTACTGTTGGACATTGCTGATTTCTTCCGTGCAGCTTAATTTCATGCTTTCTTGGGTGTGGTCTGCTTGATTCTAGACACAATCTTCGTTACTCTGCTGAATATTTTCATAAGTTTATAAGTGACTAGCAGTAGTACTACAACACCCATGCTGAACAGTTGATCACTGATGTACAGATCTGCGTCTGTTCAACAGCCCCCCCCCCCCCCATCCGCCCCCCACTCCAAAAAAGAGAATAAGAAAAGGTGAGAAGGTACATGTACATTAGGACCAGTGGGTTTTATATATCTTTTTAAAACACATTCATGACTGGAAAGTCACAGTTGTCACTTGTGTTGTCGGAATGATTCTCTGCATTACCAGCATTCTCATGCACTGATGTACAGGTAGAGCCCAGAATGTGGGATAGGCCTGTGCAGTGTTGCAACTTGTGCTAGGTCGGACCAGCCACGCTGAGAAAGTTTAGACAACTTGTCGATTTCGGTTTTGACTTGCGGTAGTATTTAAAGTGTTATTTCTGTCTTCATGATACCGTCATAGTCATAGTACTAGTAGTATGATACATGGCAACAAATGGTTCATGCTTTCTTTCAAACTACTGCTGGAACTGTGTCTTGTTTGGTAGGTCTAGTTGTCTGCTGAACATTACTAGTGTTAGCAGTGCATTGCATTCCTTGTAATTCTTTGTTAGAAATACATGTAGAATCATAATCCCTCTAATGTTTGAATCAAAGTGGAGAATGTCAGATTTTTGGCATTCACCAATTGCTGCTTTGCAGTAGTCATACAGTGTGTAGCTTCAGGTGGGCCAAGTAACAAATAGTTAATACATGTACATGTATGTATTGACAGTGAGATGTTATGAAGAGCTCTTTCCCACAAATTAGATAGGGGTGGTCGGTGGTGTAGAGGTAGTGACTCCTGCTACCAGTGCAAGAGGTTGGGGTTTGAGTCTCATTTTGGGCATCAAACTTTTCAGCCGAAGTATGACTGTGTGGTAAGGTTCATCTGGCTTCCTCTCCCTCAGCTTTGGAAATGGAAATGTTAGGCCCATAAAAAAGTGGAAACAATCTAAATATAATGCAGAATTTTACTGTCTTCCAAAACCTAAATAGTAACTGATCTGAGCTGACCCTTCACACGATGTGATTGTATTGATGTCCAGTGTGTGCAACTAACTTTTACTAAGAGAATGTGTGTGAAGCATGTGAGTTGTGAGCGTACTTTGACAAGTTTGAGCCAAGAAACTGTGGTAAACCCATCAATGCACTGTGTGCCAGCGCTGGAGTACATTGAAAATGAAGGTCGACTGCAGGTTTGGTAGAGAAGTTACTTCCACTCTGTGTTGGAAAATCCATTCTGATAAAGTGATTCATTCTGTATTGTATAATTCATAACGCTGCACTTGCAGGCATGCTAACCAGTCATCATTTCAGTATCCTGCAAGCTTGACTGTTTTGTGTGTATTCTGTATAGCTTGATTGCATTACACACATTTACAGCTGGTACAGATGAGTCATTGGCGGATGTGTCATTAATTTTGTTCAAAAGATCACTTTGAAATTGAAGAGTGCGTAACATGCAGACACAGACATGGTTTGGGCATAGAACTTCAGTGAAATTTGTTTGTGTTTGTTGGATTCCGGGGTGGGCAGGGGGTATTTTGGGGCATGGCCTGTATCCCCTGGGCAACCAGTGGATGCCAAAATAGTGATAGTACTGATACACAAACTGCCATACGATTAGGAACTTTTATTTGGGTTTTTGGGTTAATGAAAGGTGGAAGTACTCTTTTCTCATGTGTGGTTACGTTTCCATATATATATATATATATATATGGTAATGAGGTGGTAGAGCGCATGCTCAACACTAGTATACGTGTACTTACAATGGTTACACGCCATGCAGAAAATGTGGCTTTAGTTTTGCACGATTAATAATTTTATTCTTATGGGTGGCTGCTGCAGCCAGTGCACATGAATCCTGCTACATCTACACTGTTAGGCTGTAACATTTTTCATGGATGGCTTGATTTTGAGCTTTGTTTATTGCCCGTTATGTGCGCCATGTTTATGTTGCGGCCAAGGGAGGAATCATTCAGATGTGTACAGTGGCGTATTCATTTTGAGATGGTTTAGTTCAGCAAAGTTCTGCAGATGTTGGTTAGTCAATAAAATGATGGATACATGTACTAGGAATGAGGGTGTGTATGCGTGTTTTTGTTTGTTTGTTTTTTTTTTGTTTTTTTTTTGGGGGGGGGGAGCAGGATACCCCATGTTTCACCGAGTGCTTTTGGGCTGGCTCACTTTAAAGCTCCAGTTGTTTCTCCCAATATTTAATGAAGCATTTTTTTAATACAAAACTAGCCCATTTACTGCTGTGGCGGTGGGGCAGAGGAGCCGACTTTCCGGGAGGCAGGAAATGTGTGGCTGTTGGATTGATTGGTGCATAGAGGTAGAGACAGGACACGGGCGCTACTCACTACCGGTAGTGGTTGTGGTGGTAACTATTGTGTTGTATTTGCATGGTCCTTGTCAGGACGTGGCTGCCTGGCCCGCTGTGACACTAGAGAAGCGTGGAGCTGAGTGCTGGCACGGAGGCCTGGTGCCTGAGCGGCAACTATTGATCCCAGTGTGTGATTCAGTTGGCAATCAGCTGTGGCTCCTGTCGCCTGCCCGCCTGCCCAGCCTCGCTCTCGCTCCACTCATCGCAATCATTATGGGATGGCTGGCCTGGTCGTAGCATTATTAATGTCTCCGACAAATGGTGGCCGTCTGCGGAGAACTGGGCATAATGGCATCCTTGATTGTGTCCACGACAGACTGGCTCATCCGCACACAGCCTCACCATGCGGATGAGCCACGGCCGTGTCCTCCAGTGGCGTAGACCTTGGACAACCCTCAGTTCTTGTCTACTGATCGTACAGGGTTTACACCCATGATCAATTTTCACATACTGACTGAGAGGAGCGGGGCGTAAAAAGACAAAAATGGTTATGACGCTGCTCCAGTTAAGTGGCGGAAACATACTTTCCTCGAGAACACTGTGTGCCAGGGAGTGTGGTGTAGGGTCGGCAGAGTTCTGCAGAAATTGTCTTTGATCAACTTCTTGTTGTACGGAGACAAACACGGGGCAGCAGCAAGACGTGCATAATGCATGATGCAGAGCAAGGCAGGATGGGGAGACTGAGGAAGATTCTGTCTGGACTCAGCGACATTGACTCTCTGGTGGTGAATATGTTCTTCCCCCGCTCCCACTTCTGTGTTGTACATGTTATAAATTAACTGTATGGTCGTTTGTGTGAGGACGCACATGTATGTGTTTTGTGTACACTATCTCCTACAAGTCCTAGTAGGGGTTATAGTAATTTGCAATAATGTACAACAATAAACCATTACTGTGACTTCTGGGAGACTGTATGAGTGTGTCGTAGTGTGCGCGCAACAGATCCTGGATAACTGTAATGTACATTTTATGTATTCAGCAGGTGTACAGGCCAGCAGCATATTTTATGCAAGTGTAGGTCTGAGTTTGAGTGCTGCTACACAGGACAGCTGTTGCTCCATGTAATCAGCTGTTTCCCAAATAAAACCAATGAGGTTAAGTAACCTGATCAGCAACATCAAATTAAACCTCACACGTCTGTGTCGTATTCATGAGGTTAATGCAAGAGTACCCCTACTCCGTTTGCAGTATGCGAGTACTGCGTAGAGTACTTGGGTAACTTCATTTGTATGGAAGAAGTGGGGTAGTAACTGGCTTAAATTTCTGTGGGGCTCAGGAAAAGGTAAAGTTGGTTTGTCCATCGCACCTGTTCAACGTTTCTGGTTGGAGTCAGTACCAGCATGCTTAGCATTCCAGGAAAAAGCGTTCAGCTGTTCTGCTGACCTCTGTGTACCCGTTGACGCTCTCTGTGTACTATATGTACTGTTGGCTCTCTCTCTCTCTCTTTCTCTCTCTCTCTCTGTCTCTCTCTCTCTCTCTCTCTCTCTCTCTCTCTCTCGGCATTATTTTGTGGTCAAGTGAAAAATCCCAAAATTCAACCAGCTTCATTTAAAACGGAAGCGCAACGTTCGACTCGTTGACACTGGCCACCTCTGGCATACCTGCTGAGGTACATGTACATGTACCTATGTGGTCGTTTTGCTTAGCATCGGACCCATGGAAAAGTTGGTGGGCTTGAGACCCAACAGGATTAAAATCATCTTAGTTTGAGGTCAGCCATGAAAGTTTCCTCATCTACTGTATCCACGCACTGTGTAGCTTGTTCAGAGTTCTCCCTTTCCCCTGTATTGTGAGACTATTGATCCAGTCACCAATGCATGGAGTGCTGCTGTATTTCCTGGGGGCAAATTTACAGCACAATTATTCTAATTGTACAGAGTGGGGGGAAAGGAAATCATCTAATTCTGTATAGTTTGGGCACGCTTCCAGACTGCTCCCCCTCCCCTCCTCTCTCTCTCTCTCCCTCTTTCGCTCTTTCTCCCCTCTTCTCTCTCTCTTTGAGATATTGAACCATTGATATTTTCTCTTAAAATATGACATGATTGACCTTCCAAGTGCAGGAGTTCAGCTAGGAATTCAACATTTTCTGCATATACCCTTGTTCGTTTAGGAGGGAATGGGAAGATTTGAATCACTAGTACATGGCTTTGCCACTGCCGCAGATATGCCTAAGAGTGCAGCTGTTTGAAAAGTGATCTGAGTTTCAACGGGGGGGGGGGGGGGGGGGGGGGTATGCAAGACAGAGAGGGCACATCCACAGCTTCCACCTTGGGACACTGTGTATTTCATGTCTGATGTTCTCGTTTTGGATACAGACATTTTCAGTGATTGAAGTATTATAGCTTTGTAACATGTAACTTGCGTAAAGTGCATGGGGTGCACTATACAGCAGCCTGACAGAATCATCATTGGTATGCTTACCATGTACAGAAATTTCACGCCAAATGTCTGTTGAAGCTGAGATGAAGTTTTGGCTTACAACTGTAAGACTAAGAGGATAAAAAGAACCAGAGGGAAATTTCTCATGTGGTTGACATGACTATGGATTAAAACAATAACTATAGTACCATAGTTTTAGTACAATTCTCTGTTGTAACCAGCCCCCGTAGTGTAGTGGTTAGCACTTCGGACTATGGACCGGGAGACCCGGGTTTGAGTCCCAGCCGAGACAAGCGGGATTTTTCCTACCTAGGTCGGCTCCTACCCATAGCGGGTGTGCTATGGGCCCAATGGGGAGGCTGTTGCCACACAGCCGAGATTCACCCACTTCACGGGTGCGACTTCGGGGGTGCTTCCCTAGGTATGACACGTCTTATGATGTGGATGATTACACGGCCGGCACCGCAGGTGCCGTAGTTCCCGGGCCTGGTTGATGCCGGGATATTTATGACAGGAAGCGTGGAATGCGGCCCTGTCCCGCAGTCCCAAACCACATGGACCTCCATAGCATCATCTTACCATCATCCTCATCTCCATCATCATGCATAATAAAAATTGCCCCAGCTTCCGAGCCCTCCGTGGATTCCACCCATTACCAAGGAGGAACACCACTGGAGCCGGCAAAGAGTTGTGGCAGCAAAAAAAAACAAAACAAAAACAATTCTCTGTTGTATACATGTATCCAGATTGGATGCATTGTGTCCTATAAGTAATCGCACCATAATAATTTTAATAGTGGCTTCACAGCCCACTCAGAGTTGCGTCGGCTTTCTGTCCCCACGGAGTGCCAATGTAATTAGTGTGCGCTGGTAAATTACATAACCTGTTGTTGTTAATGAGGGCGCAAATAAGCGATTTGTCTTGAAGCTTCGGTGGATTTGACAGTCAACGTCCCTGTGTGTAGTTGTTGCCGCTGGTGGTGGTTGGAGTTGGTCCTGAGGCAGAGGGCTGCCTTGTGGGACAGGCCTGCAGAGACTAGGCTGGATAAGGTTAATCAATCCTGACTGTGTCTGGCACAGATCCACGGCACGATTCTGCGTCATCTTACTGTAGTGTAGGGTGTATTTTTACCTCTGCCATACTGATACAGTACCAACGGCAACGCGTTGGAGACGCTTCGCTGAATGCGACTTGGCCTCAAAGTCGTAGACTTATTGTGATTAGACCACCGGACCCCCAAGTGAGGATGTAATACTGTACATGTAATGTAGCCCAAGCTGTATTTTTTTTTTTTTTTTTAAACTCTGCCGTATTTTTTAAACTCGGACCGTGGGCAGGGTGAAAAAGCTCGTAAGTGGGCCATTTCTAGCTAAGACTAAGAGTATGGGCGGAAGGGGGGGGGGGGGGGGGGGGGGGGGGGGGGGGGGGGGGTGGATTTGAAGCATCTTGTGATGAGTCTTGTGACAGTGCCATTGCAGCATTGGTATCAGCAATTTTTTCTTCAAATCACCAACTGTCAACATAAGTCTGCCTATTCCAGGGACAAAGTCACGAATTATGCAAACCATAGCATTAGTCAGTGGCTTATAAAGTTCTGAGTGCTCCTAAATCTGTTGTGAAATGAAGAAAACAACCATACCCCCTCCCCCCCCCCCCCCAAAAAAAAAAGAAGAAGTCAAAACAGTGTTTTACAACAGCATTAAAAGCAAAACAGCACAAACCCAAAAGAACCTTGTAAGTTGAATCAACAGTTAAACGGGCGATTTGAATTAATCTGTCTTTGGCAATCCAACCAACTTATGTTTTAGAACAGTTTTGCTGGTGAATGTGCCTGTAAGCTTTAAAATACCATATGATTAGTACAGCTCTTAAAGCGATGCAAGCTTGTTTACACTGTGCACAAGCCATCGAACATTCAAATTTTATGACTGTTGTTAGTATATTACACCACTGTAGCGCTCAGTGTGGTTGCTGTGTCATTGAGAATGCTTCTGTTGGCTCAGTGCCAGCATTGCAGACGCTGTCACTTTGAAGGTGTCTCTGTGGTGTGATGATCTATAGCATGAAAACAGCAGACAACGATATATGTGACTATTGTGAGCATAAAAATTGTAGCATTAGGTCCTTTAATCCCTCAGATCCACTTGGGCCCCATGGGCTCGCCTTCACGCGGCGGGGCTGATTTCGCCAAGCTTGCCCACCCCTTTTGCTCTTTCTTTACTCTTATTTCTGCCTCCCTCGGTCCATTCACCTGTCTTTTGCTCTCTTGAAGTCTCCTCCGGGGGGAGGTCAGTAAGCGGGTGTCTGCTGACCCTTGGTCCAGTGAGACATCTGAGGGTCATTTCTGAAGGCCGACTTCACTGGATTCCCCCCACCTGGTCTTCACCCTGGCGGGCTTTGTTCGCAGCGCCCTGCTGGTGCTGCTGAACACCCGTCATGTTGAAGACCTTCACAACGCACCCCTCTCTGGTGCGTTGTTTTCCCAAACCGCCTCACGGCGGGGAGGTTCCGTGTTGGAGCGGTCTGTTCTCCAACTGCCTCCCAGGCATGTTGTCTTCATTGGCAACTAAGGAATTTTCCTTCCTACCTCTCTGTCTATCCCTCACCAGCCCATTCACCTGTATCTTTCTCTTTAAAACCTCCCGAATTTAGCCGCTCTGTCCTTCCTCTCTTCCCTCAGCTGATTTCTGAGTTCGGCCCTTTCATCTATATTTCTTCTTTTTAACCCCTCACTTACGTCTGCACTACCAGTGGTTAGGAACAAGTGATGTTGGGCTTATGCTGCGAACTGGTTTATTGCGCCTAGGAGATGATAAGTTGCAATATTTGCTGTATATGCGCTTAGTATTTATCTTTGCTTTACCTCGTTGTAATTGTCATTTGTTTTCTACGCTTTTTTGTAACTGGGAGTTCGAGAAATTAGCATGAAGGTGCAGCGTCTCCTGCATGTCCTAGGTTTATATAGCCCTCTTCCTTGCTGGAATGCTTTTTTGCGTTGTTCCTCTGCTTACTCTGTCTCCCAATAGTAATGTTAGTCAGTCTTTTGCGTTACACATATATATTTACTTCAGGAGAGATGCATGATCACACGCATAAAGGTGGTGGTGCTCTTGGCTTGTCTCTGCATATGTTTCATTATTACTGCTGTCATGGCCCCATCATCCACCCACTCCCATCACAACCAGTCATATACAGTGTATGTTTTACCATCATCTATTCCCCCTTCATCCCCACTCTCAGAATTGATGAGTGGTGGTTGCCAGGTACTAGCGCATAAGAATGCATAGCGGGGGAGACATTTGGGCTGATTGGTTTCACCTGTGCTGCATTAGGTACTGGGATCTCTTCCCCAAGGTCCTTGTAGACCAGCATTGGTAGGCTTGTAAACCTAACAGGTTTTAAACTCTGTACCAGTCTTTCCTGAAATTATAATGTTAAAAAAAAAAATGCTTTCAACTGAACATGCCAGTTATGGCCTTGACTACAGAAGCCCCAAAAGAAATCCCTTCAGCATGGTTTATGAGCTAAAGCAGCATCACTCAGGCGTTCTTCCGGAGGCTTATCCAGCCAGTAGGTATGAGGAGTAGACTGTATTCAGGCATCAGTGCTTGTGTCGCCTTGTCCCATACGTTAGTTGGGTTAGTAGTTTGAAAGTCAGCTGCATGCGATGAGCGCACACTGAAGAAAAGGACAAGGCATTTCTGGCTCAGAGCAATGTTACCGCCCTGCCGTGGCCCTCTTGATCCTCCAACATGGCTCCAGTCAACATGCCTACAAAGATCTTGCAGGTGGAATGCACAGAGGACCTCTCATCTACGTTTTAAAGCCCATGCCCATGGAGAAACTCTGCTCAATATCGATTGTGATCTACAGCATTTCATCCAGGCATTCTGCTAGAGGGTCGTCTGGTCCATGGGCATGAGTATAAGCATGGGATACATTTTGTGCTAAGCTGTTCTTAGCATCTACTTATGAGTATTTTTTTAGGTCAATGGACTGACACAAAGAATTGTCAAATGACAGTTGTGATGTTTTGGTCCGCATCCCAAATGTGTTCACTCAGTTCTCAGTTTTGGGATACATGTATAATTCTCTAGCACACAAACTCAGTAAACTGCTATTGACTTGAATGAATTCTCTATAAAGGGCTGATGAAAGTTTTTGGATATATGTCACCATCTCTGTGTAATTCACTTTCCACTGCAGTGGATACTTTCTTTTGCCTCTCAGTATATTAATAGGGGTGTTACACTATCGGTTTTTAGACTGGTAATTGACATTAGTTTCACTTTCAGCCTTTTGGACAAAATAGTGGACAAGAAGCTGTTCCTGGGTCAAAAAAAGGTTGTTTACTTACTGTCAGAGTTACAGTTTGTAGGAAGTGTATGTTTCCCTCCATTTTAGCTGATAGGCAATATTGAAGGGGAAAAAATCTGTTTCAGTTTTTCACAGATCCAGTAAATGTGTTAATTCTTTAGTTTAAGATTTTTATGCTCGCAAATCATTCTGAGATGATGTGTGTTTCTGAATGTTTGACCACCCCCACAAAGTGTAAACAGCATTGTGTCACAGTAAGAGCTCTACTGATCATTAAGATAAGAGTATTTTGAGCGTACAAGCGCACTCACAAGCGAAATTGTTCCAAAACATGTTGGCTTCTTTGAGGAAATAGTGTGTTCAGGCTTTTATCGCAGGTTGTGACACTTGGGTCAGTTGCGGTTAGGCAGGCCTCTGTAACAAGAAAACAGTTTGCTTTGATTGCAGTGCCGTGATACTGGTACGGTTAGATGAAGAACAAGGCACTTTCAAGTTGTAGCAAGGGCTCTTTGTCCGCTGTAGAGTCCTTGTTTCAGAAAGTCCCTCCACTGACACCAGCCTGGTGTGTCTATAGACGGACGAATAGACGTGCAGACATCATGGAAAGTGCGACTTCCATTTGCTAGGGCTCGGGTTCTAATAAAGGAACCAGCGTATTGGCTACCAGGCCTTCATTAGAGCTAGGCTGGCTGGCTGGTAGAGGAGGCCCCATACATGCTTAGGGACTGGCCGGCCTGCTGTACCGGGACATGGCAGAGGTAGGGTAGTGGTATACTGATTGTAGACATGGAATTGCGCCTGAGTCTGGTGCCGACTGGTTTTTCGTGTTTGCGCGCACCACGTCCGTCTCTCTCTTCCCCTCACCCGTGCCCTTCGTCAGTCAATGCCCCGCAGCCTGCGAGGAGGCGTGCTAATGCAATACAGCGGGCCTTCATAACATTTCCTGCCTCTGGCATCTACCTGTACCTGTACACTACTCCTCTGGTTTGCTGACGCACTATGGCTCCTGCTCTTTCGTCTGATCATGAGGTAGGAAATGGCAGGGCGTGTTGTGTTGGTGGTATCGTCAGGGTGTGTTGATGTGCAGACTGAAAAGAACGTCAGTGTGATACTGAAGGCACATCCGTACCTTTGGCATTCTGACATTACAATAGGTCAATGCCCCAGCTGTGGCCAGGTGGAATTTGTGAAGCCTTACTTGTACTGTTAGTGTTACGTGCGGTGTGTGTGCACAAACTGAATGTGTGCATAGCTAGTGTAAGGGTGGTTGGATATGTATAGATCTAGCTTTTCAATTTAGGCGTTGATATTTAGCTTTAGTTTTGACAGCTGGAATTGAAATTATACACTCTACACTACACTTTTGAAGCTGAGAGGAATGAGTGGCGAGAAGTGCTGTTGAAGTGATATAAAGTTTCTTTAAAATATTTTGAACCAAATCATCCTCTTTCCTCTTCCCCTTTTCAAAACTCCCAATAGCTCATCAGTCAGTCAACCAGTTCATCACTCAGTCCTGTGCACGATGTTATCTCGCCCTAAACTGCACAGTTTTACTTGGGAAGCAAGAGCTTTAAATTACAGTACATTGTATAAAGTTGTTTTTTTTTCAATGAGGAGGTGGGGTGTGTAGAAAAGCGTAACTTGCTCAGTACTACTAGTAATACTTTTCACGTGTGCAACAGATGCCTAGTCAACATTTTGGTGCAGATCATCAGAGTATTCTAATCTTTCAAATCTGATCTTTGGAACAGGGTATTGTTAGTTCATGGTAAATGTACAGTCCCAATAATTGGCCATGATGCTGAAACCGCATCTGGTTATACCTTCCCTGCTCAGCTGTAGAGCTATTGATCCTGTGTAAGGGCGCGGTGAGGTCAAAGCAGATTAGTGGCGTGGTAGGGGCAGTCAAGACTCTCGCCTGTCCGCTCAGACTGAAGCTCAGCTTCGATTGTTCGTCACTGGGTCAATCCTCGTGGCCCCGTCCGTACGGTGCTTGGCCTGTAAATCCAATCATTTCCCTTCCAGCCCAGACACTTCACACACAGTTTTCTCACTCCACTGGCTTAATGCTAAAGGAAGTTGTCGGTTGTCTGTCTCAAAGAGTATTGTCTTGTCTGGCCATTATTTGTTGTGCTGCTTGATTAACTCGCTTATCAAGTTATTGCTTTTGTGTTTTCGTCTCTGTGTCTGGTAGCCTCCACCCCAACCCGAACCCCCCCTCCCCCCTCTCTCCCCCAATGTTAACCTCAGTACTTCATGTTGTGTACAGTATGTACATGTACTCATATTAAGTACATGTACATACTGTACACAACATCATGTATTACTCACATTGTGATAGACTGGAAAGACTGAAACCTTCCTTGAAAAAAGTAATTAATGAAATTGAAATTTTATTTTTAGTACTTACACTAGCACCCATTTCTGAGCCTTCGTCTGCATGAGATTTGCTTGGTTCTTCACAGCTGTGTTCTCTTGCCAGAATGAGACGTGCACTGCAGTAAGTTTACTGACACACAGTAATTATAGCTTGATTTTGTGGGATTTCAGGGCTCTGCTGACTCCAACTACAGCCAGCCATCATCAGACCTGTCTCTTGACGAGGAGCGAGAGGCTTTACGTCGGGAGACAGAACGCCAAGCCTTGCAGCAGCTTGAAAAAGCAAAAGTGTGTTTGGCCTCAGTTTTTTTTTACTTATTGCTTGTTTGTACAATGGTGTGAGAAGTAGGAAATTGAAAGTGCAAACAATTTGTGTCGCAGCCCAGACATTCTGTAGCAGGTTAGCGGATGTGTGTGACTCATTTCCTTCCCTCCTTGTGTCACAAGGATTTTAATTTAAAAAGAAGGGTGTGGACGCCTTAAAATGCATCATTGCTTATATTGTGCTTTATGTTTTAACTGTAACACTTTTGAGGGTGATTTGTGTTGGTAGTAAAGTTTTGTATCTGTGTATGATGTGTCTTAACTTTTCCTCTCTCCTCTTTCGACAGACCAAGCCGGTAGCATTTGCTGTTCGTACCAATGTTTCCTATGATGGGTCTTTGGATGATGACTCTCCAGTGCATGGATATGCAGTATCTTTCGGAGTTAGGGATTACCTTCATATCAAAGAGGTGAGGCATTCCCACTTCAGACGAAGCTTTGCTGTTGGGCCATACTTTCAAAACTCACTGAAGATATGAGGCCCTTGTTCCATTAGTTCAGCCTCATTGTACAGACTTTGCTTTCAAAAACAGACTTGCATACAGTTGCTCTGGAATTGTGAAAATAAAAGCACTGCCACTCACCGATGCGCATATTTGTTGCTGTTCGTCTTGCAGAAGTTCAACAATGACTGGTGGATCGGGCGCCTGGTGAAAGAAGGATGTGACGTGCGCTTCATCCCTAGTCCTGCAAAACTCGAGAACCTCAAGAGTCAGCATGGGGGTGGTGGTCGGGCAGGAGCCAAGTTGTACACCAGGTGAGAACATCAGGCATTCTTGTCAGCTTGCTTTTCATAGTGGGTGCATGTTGACTGTCCCTTCTGTGATACTACATGTAATACATCTTAGTAACTTTTTGGCTCACTTGTGTAACAAAGTGAGTCTATGTAATAACCCTCCGTCGTCTGTCTGTGTGTGTGTGTGTGTGTCTGTCTGTCTGTCTGTGTGTGTGTGTGTCCGCAGTAAACCTTAACATTGGCATTTTCTCAGAATCTACAAATAGCAGAGGCACCAAACTTGGCACGCTGATAGACAGCCATAAGACCTTTAAAATCATACCATATTGATTGACCTTGACCCAAGGTCAAGGCCACTAAAGCTGTCTGTTTGGAAATATTACATTGGCAATTTCTCAGAATCTAGGAAAGCCAGAGACATCAAACTTTGCATGGTGATAGACATTGACAACACCTTTACTGACATACCTGTATTCAGTGACTTTGATCAAGGTCAAGGCCAAACAAGCTGTTTTGCGGAAAACCTTCCAAAACCTTAACATTGGCATTTTCTCAGAAACAATGAAAAGCAGAGGCACCAAACTTGGTTTGCTGATAGACAGCCATAAGACCTTTTAAAACATATCATATTGATTGACCGTGACCCAAGGTCAAGGTCACTAAAGCTGTCCGTTTGGAACTTTTGCATTGGCATTTTCTCAGAATCCAGAAAAGCAAGAGACATCAAACTTTGCATGATTATAGATATTGACAGCACCTTTACAGACATACCTGTATTCAGTGACTTTGAGTCAAGGTCAAGGCCATACAAGCTGTTTGCAGAAAAGCTTCCAAAACCTTAACATTGGCATTTTCTCAGAAACAATAAACAGCAGAAACACCAAACCTGGCTTGCTGATAGACAGCAGTAAGACCTCCCAATACATACCATTTTGAATGACCTTGACTGAAGGTCAAGGTCATTAAAGCTGTCTCATTGGAAATTTAAAATTGCCATTTTCTCAGAATCTAGGGGTATAAGAGGCATCAAACTTTGCATGGTGATAGACATTGACAAAACCTGTACTGGCATACTTGTATTCAATATCCTTGAGTCAAGGTCAAGGCCATTCAAGACGTTTTGCGGAAACTTTAATGTTAGCATTTTCTTGGAAACAACAAACAGCAGAGGCACCAAACAAAGCACAATGATAGACAGAAATGAGACCTATGCAGACATACCCTTTTGAATGACCTTGACTGAAGGTCAAGGTCATTACAGCTGTCTGTTGTGAAATTTTACATTACCATTTGCAAGGAAACTAGAAAACTAGAGCTATCAAACTTGGCGTAATGATAGTCATTGATAAGCTCTTACAGATCTCATTCGAATGACCTTGACCCAAGGTCAAGGTCATACAAGCTGTCCTGGGAAAACTGTTATATTGCCATTATCCGTTTTCTTAGGAACTGTGAACACAAGAGACACATTACTTCAGGATAGATAGTGATAAGAACTTTACAGACATATTCTTTTGAATGACCTTGACCCATCTCACAAGTGAGCCAAGGAGGCTTTGCTCCTCTAGTTAGACTTGATGTTGGGTTTGCTCAAAATTCAAATACATGCTCAAGTGCGTAGTACATGTACACTGTACATCCGAAGTTCACTGTAGCAATAGTAAAACATACCACTGTGTAAAGCATTCAAGAACGACAAACATCCATTCTTTTGGAGTCTTGAGAAAGAGAAAAAATTCAGTTGCCAGTCATTCCAGTTCCATGGTGGTGTTTTGAAGACCAGTTATGCGGGGGCTGTTTTCTTTCAGATGGCTTTATCTGTAATATTATCTGCCTTGAAAAAGTATGAACTTCACTCATTTAGAGCATTTTGTTTCAGCAAAACCAGTTCTTCTTCCAACATAGACAACTTGTTAAACTCTAAGCCGACTAATTCTAGAGGATCTACTCCGCCTACTCCAGGTATGTTGTTATAATTTCATGTAACTGGATTTTGTTGAACTGAAGTATAGCTGGTATTCTGTTCTTTGTAACTGACCGACATTGTTGTGTATGAAATATTCACTGCATCTCCAGTATTTGCAGAAGGTAATTATGCACTCACCTAGAACTTATTAGTGCATGTGCAAGAGGCTCAGGTGTGACAGACCATCTGGGTATAGTACAAGTGTCATAACATCATGAATATATGCATAGCCTCCTGCCGGTGGTGTTGCTTGTTTTCATGCTTTACATGCTGATACATGTCACCTTCACTATAACATTGACTTCCAGGTGGGCAGAGTGGGACCCATTGTAATTTATACTAACCGTAGCCCCGTATACTGTAGGTATTCATCTTCTACTGATGTTCACCCATACATGAGGTTTTGAAGGGACGCGGTCTTCTATAAGCCACATTCCTGTCTCAGTTTTGCTGTACTGTGAAGCATGTTCTACTGAAGCAGTGAAGGTGGCAGTAGTTATTTGAGAAGTGCATTTGTGTGCATTTTGCAGGCAGGATATTTTGGTATAAAACTTGAATTTAGTTGAAAGTGAAATTTATGATTCCTTTATTTATCTAGTTGTTTGGTCATTCATTTGATTGATCAGTTGACTAATTTTGTCATCTGGTTGTGTCTACAGGTATTGAGGAAAACCAAAATGGGGTAGACAGCAATGTTGGGGAAGACAGTGATAGCCTCGGCAACTCCAAGTCCAGCAAAACTAGTATTACACCACCTACAAAGGAGAAGCGCAAACCATTCTTTAAGAAGGTACTTTCCATCGCTGATTTTGGGTTGTTGTTTTTTTTATTAAAGTAGTTTTGGGTTTGTTGTTGTTGTCACTTGCCTTTTTTTAATCCTTCAGGTAAGAATTTTTGCCTGAAACAAGTGAACGTGTGTTCTGATGAATAATATGCATAGAAAATTTTCAAACAGTACTAAGCAATAAAAGGAAGGAAGCAGTATGACTGTGTGCATATTGATACATCGCAATACAGTAGGCATTTGTCAAAAGTGTTCATGATGTTTTCTGCGTGTGTTTTCAGTCTGAAAGTATACCTCCTTACGAAGTTGTGCCTTCCATGCGACCGGTGGTGCTGATAGGGCCGTCACTCAAGGGCTACGAGGTGACAGACATGATGCAGAAGGCACTCTTTGACTTTCTCAAACACCGGTTCGAGGGAAGGTCAGTGTGCTTTCATCACTAATTCATTAATAGTGTCAGCATGCGGCTACATAGTAATATTTTTATACAGCTGAACCGGAGGCAGTTTGCCTTGTGAAATTGAAAGTGTGTCAGCTTATATTGGGAGATGTTATGAGAGGTCCTTTTTTGTGTTGGTGTTTTTGTTTTGTTTGTTTCTTCTGCCCCCCCCCCCCCCCTTTTTTTTTTTTTTTAAATGAAGTGGCCAAGTGATAAAATTAACACCTAGTGGTACCGCTCAGGGGTACTCCCCGTTCTGGTTCTCCTCCTACCACATCTTTCTTTTCAGTATTTTAGTTTGAGATGTCATTTCAACTCTTTTGCTGGGCTGTACTTGGACAGGGGAACAGGTATCTGCAGAAACTACTTTGTACAAATTGGGTCAGGGACATACACAGAGGTGCCAACTAGTACGGTTTAGCAGTACATGTATTATTTTCCGCAGAACCCAATTAAATATGGAAATTCAGTTTGGTCGTGAAAAATACGGAGTTGACACATTTTGAAATATTTCAAACGGATTGTTAGGAAGGAAAGCCTCAGATGTTTGGTCGTTCAGACTTTTACATGCTGAGTTCAGTGATTGCTGTTGAAATGATACAAATAACAATAATAGCGCTGTAACTATAAGCGATATGAGTTTTCTGTTTGTATTTTTTTCTTTGTACAGCAGAATACTGACGAGTACCGAAAAATACTGACATCCGTGTGAAATAGTACTGACTAGACACTTTGGGGGGTTGGCACCTCTGCATACATAATTTAACCATTGACGTTGCTAATCAGCACTGACATGGTATTTGTTTCTGTGCGGTTTCAGAATTATCATCACTCGGGTAACTGCTGACATTTCGCTGGCGAAGCGCTCTTTGTTGAACAACCCCAGCAAGCGGGCAATCATGGAGCGCACAAATCCTCGCTCTTCAGGACTGTGTATGTAGTTTGTCCATGATTTGTCTGCATTACTACCATTGCATTTCTGATGATGTTTATGTTTGAAATTATGTGCATATGTTTTTAAAAATTTCAGCTTAGAATTTGCTGATGCATTTTTTTTTTTAATCACATGTTGGTCTGCTTTCAAATTTGTGGATATTTTTGTCTTTATCAGTCTGCAACATTCAAGGTTTGGACAGCTGTTTGTAATAAGTTGGAAGAATGATTTGTGTAGATTGTCCTTAATTAAGTTTCTCTTTGTCCTTGCTGAACACATTGTACAATAGTTTTGCATCTCTGTGTTACAGTGGAAGTGCAGGCAGAGATAGAGCGGATATTTGAGCTGGCACGCACACTGCAGCTCGTTGTGTTAGACTGTGACACAATCAACCACCCTTCCCAGTTGGCCAAGACCTCTCTTGCACCTATTGTGGTGTATGTGAAAATCTCATCACCAAAGGTATCATCATCATCAGTTGTGTTATGATAATAAATAATGATACTGATACCACTTTTTCCCTGATCCTAGCACTAGCAAAACTTGTTTGAATTTAGGGGAGAAAGTGTGTGTGTGGGGTTTTTTTTGTTTTTTTTTTGGGGGGGGGGGGGGGGGAGGAGGGAGGGATTCCCTTTTATAAAGTGTTTGAGAAAGAATAGCATGCCTGTCTTTAACTCTCAACAGTTCTTGCTTTCCACAGTACTTTTTATTGTTTTTCGGATAGTTTTCTTCAAGTCACCTTCATGCATTGTATCATTTATAAATCCGGCCCTGTTGTATATCTATAAGCTCAGAAATGATCGCTCTTTCATATGATACTTACGGTTTGGCATACTAATGCTTGAGGTAAGCATGGCGACCTTTGACTTTGTTGCTAAAAATAGATTTTTCCTGATAAAACACAAAAAAAATGCAAAAAAAACTCAGAGAACAAAAATTCCATGATATTAAGGTATTCATGCTAAACTGTAATTTTCCATGAAATACAACCTGTTTTGCAGCACATATCCAAATTTGGGCCCATTTATACAACATTCATAGGTGTTACAACAGAGTAATTAACACCTGTCATCAATATCCAAAACAGGATCGCTTGAATGAATTCATACTAAAACCCTAATAAAACAATCTTTCACCATATACGTAATGAACTTTTCAAGCATTTGACCTGTGTTTACTTCAGGCTCAGCTGTCACTGACAAAACGCACTGTATTTATAAACAGGTGAGAACAGGTATGAACAGTTTCGTTCAAATCAGCCACTAGAATGGAAATCCGGGAGACAGTTCCTATTTTCCTGAAAACACAAGTATGTGTCACACATCACTATCAGAGTCCTCAGACGAACTCATAGTGGGCGCAAAATGGTTGTCGGTGAAGAAAAAACAAAGTGGTGAATTTCCAAGCAAGAGGACGGATGACGGGAGCGTCACAGTGTAGCTCTTTGCTGTGCTTCTAAATAATTTTCTGCATCACAAACTTGCATATTTTCCCGCATGTACATCATAAACATCATTGTCATAATAAAATACATATATATGAGAAAACAGTTTTACAAGGAAATATTTTAGCACAGTCAGCTCTTTTAGCCATCGATAGCGGGTGATCGAAATTCAAGGGAAAGAACTGCTGAGAGTTAAGGTTGTGGTCACAGTGACTATAAATATTAGCTCTCATTGAAATACTGTTTTGTTATCTGGTGCACCTAAAAAACTTTTGAATCGATTTGAATCAAAATTTCTATGATGAGTGCCGATGAGACAGTTTGTACAGAGAATGGATGTGTTGCTGTGGGTTGTGTGCATTTTGTCTGTGTAGTGTGGTGTTATCAGCTTTCATTGTTTTTTTGCAGGTCTTGCAAAGGCTGATCAAGTCGCGTGGCAAGTCACAGAGTCGCAACATGAATGTGCAGTTAGTGGCTGCTGACAAGTTGTCCCAGTGTGCTCCAGTATGTATTTGTTTCCAAACACCACATCTAGGCAACTTAGACTACCGGTAACTTAGTAAACCGCTTTTCATTTTAGAGTTGTAGGAGAGCTGTGCAGTAGATCACATCCTAAGTGTACAAAAAGCAGACTGTCTTAAAGCCGTGTCATGTTTTGAGTTCATCTGTTATATATATTAATCTGTTATATATATTAGCATCATCATTGCTAAATGAAAAAAAAAAAATGGTAAGGACATTGACACATTTCAAATGGTTTGATACCGTATTTTCCTGAATGTTTGTGCAGGAGATGTTTGACGTGATTCTTGACGAGAATCAGCTGGACGACGCCTGTGAACATCTGGCCGAGTTTCTGGAAGCGTACTGGCGCGCGGCACACCCTCCGTCAATGGCCCAGCCTTCTCCCCACGCCGTGCATCGCAGCCTCGCATCACCCGGTCCTGGTCCCCTCTCTCGTCACAACACCATGCCCGCCCAGGCTCTCCATTCCCGCTCGCACAGCTTTGATCGCCACCATCCCCACTCCCCTGATCACGAGCATGGTCACGGCTCGGACTATGAGAGAGACTCACACCATCGTCGCGCGTTTCATGGTGGCCATGACGGTGCAGGTGACTATGACAGCTTTTCGCGTGAACATGAGGGTCGCGAGGGACGCTCCCATGACCGGCATGGCCGGGATCACGAACATATAGACTCTAGGGACAAGCATGGCTCCCCACGAAGCTCCAAATATCCGCCTATACGCCAGGGTAGTATAGACATCTAGCAGGCAGGGGAAGCCAAGAACAAGAGTGCACTTCCAAACCAAACAGGTGTTCTGAAGACACACCAGGTGTTGGGATGACACCCAAAGCTTTACCATGACCACTACAATACCACCCTGCACCACCACCACTTGTGTAGTAATAAATGTGTGTCTGGCCGGGCACATTGGTACAGGAGTTTCAAAGGCGATTTCGGTTGACAGTGGCAAGGGATGCAGCATTCTGTGGTGAATGTGGCGGGGTCTCGTGTCTGCCAGCATGTCCTGAACACGATAACAATGTTGACATGTTTGTCTTCATTTAGATTGAATTTTTTTCCCTCCTGTTCCGATAAAGCAATCTGTGTGAACTTGCTACAGTGATAACTGTAATTTCCACCCAGTGTCTAATGTTTTGCTCAATCCTGGGAATGCCTTCAGCGAGAAATGCAAGATGGGAGCTGTGAAAACCATAGTAACGCAGCAAGAGTCATCAAGAGGCACCCCAGCACCCCCTCATCTTTGTTGGATGAGCAAGGCTTCCTGCCCGGACAGGACGTGATGGTAGTCAAGAGGAGGATGCCTAGTCCTGTCGCGTCTGTTACGTTTCCCCTTGTTGGACCAGTGGTGTTTTATCACGGTGAACAGGATTGTGGCCAGTGCTTTGAGCGTAGCTTCAGGAAACCTGCCTTATTGCTAACAGTGACATCAGTGAAACGGCTGCAAGTAGTGCCAAACATCTCATAAGCAGGTTGCTGCTGTAGTTCTCCCTCGCTGATGGGAGGCCGTGCGCACACAGTGTAAAGTTTACCCAGGTTGACTGGCTGTCGAGGAAGTCTGCACTGGTGATCACTCAAGTGCAGCCCTTGTCGGTGAGCACCCATGGACCGCAGGTGGTGAGCAAGTGTTAAACTGTGAGCTATCCTGGTGAGCAAGAGGCAGACAAGCAGATGGTTGGTTGTCTGAAAGGACAAGCTCAGTGTGGGTTATCAGACACATCACCCCACCACTCCAGTGTGTGTGTGTGTGTGTGTGTGTGTGTGTGTGTGGGTGGGTGTAAGAGAGAGTGTTTTTGTGGATGTCCTGGTTTGCAAGTGTTAATGAGAAAGTTTGCTACTTGTACCACTACAGCTTGCCTGTTACTGTACACATAACAAACCTGGAATGGACAGTCGCCATGTTATGTACACATACCAACATTTATTAATGACTTGTTTCCCCGAGTGTTCTTAAAATAAGAGTAGTACACTCAGTTAGTGCTGCCTCCACAGCATACCAACTTGTTAGTACATGTTTCAAAGATGTTTTCATTTGCCTATTGCTTTTTTGTCCATTCGAAAGATGAATGGTCTTGAAAATTGTGCATATTATATTATTTATTGTATTGGTTTGATTTTTTGTTTCCTCTTCAGCAGTGCTGGCATTGCGGGAGAGAGCTGAATCAAACAGATCTATGTTCTTTGCTGCACGGAGAATAGTGTGGGTTTTTATTTGAGGATGTACAGGTCAAACCAGGTTTTTCACGGTATGTCCTGCAGACAACACTGAAACAGTTCCACCCAGGTGATCACATTAATTCAGTTTATAATTATGGAACGGTTGTAAACCATCTCTCATACTGGGACTTTCACAGATGAGAAACTTTCTCAGCACTTGAGATGTATAAAATAGTTATGAAGACAAGGCTGTTCCAGTGACATTCCAACAGCTTGTCATCATAGAGAACATGAATGGGAAAAGTACAATGAACTGAAATGCTGAACATGAGCTTTGCTATTGTGGCCGATGCAAGATGACATGTTGCACACCGATGCTTCATGAGAGAAGAGCTTGCATGTCGGTGTCCTTACCAAGTCTTGTTTGTGCCGTATGAGAATTATAGTACTTATAATGTTTGATAAGGACTCCAACAATCTTTACCGTCATCTAAATGTCAAGGTCACAGAAACCTAAAACAAAAGTTGTAATTTCAGTAAGCATCATTGTGTTTGTGGTTGTATATTCGGATTAGCTCGGTCGTTACCAATACCATTCACATTGCAGACTTTCAATTCATGGGGACAGTTTTGATATAAAAGTCATGGAATTTTTTTTCTCTGCATTGGCTTGGTCGCAGTGTCTACATGTATAGTGTACCAGTGTGAACATTAAATAGCAGCTGGAACATTGATCTGTCTGATGGCAGAGGGTTTTTTGGTTTGTTTTGTTTGTTTACATTGAGCATTTTGTTACCCCAGTATTACTGATCATAATTTTGGTGGTATTCATGTGGTTGTCGATTTTGTGCTAGTCCCAGATATTCTGCCTGATTTCCTGTTTTATAATGTAATTTTCAATTCATTTCGTGTGATGTAATGCATGATTTTGTGGAAAAAAAAACTTGTGTTTCTCAAATTCCCTTAATTTGAAATACAGTATCACTATCAGTAAATTGTTATCAGGGGTATGCATCGCACAATTTCACAAGGTCTGTACTGTATCACGTGTTGAACAGTGAAGCAGCGATTGTTAAGACTCAAGGAACAAAATATGTCGAAAGAATGAGACGGTGTAAATTTCAGATGCAGTCAAGTCCGTGAGATTGTTTCAATTCTTTTCATTAGGGTTCATCTGTTTCTGTATCACTTCTGGTTGTGACTTGATCCTCATGCGCAGACCAGTTGACAAATCAAAACTAGAGGGTGTTTCCAACCTGCCTGTGGGTAGCCCAAAGTATCCAGCGTGCCTGTGGTATGAATGATATTGTATGAAGTTTGTATAGTGTGTCAGAATTTAGTGAATGTAACTTGAATCCTGTCAGTGGTGAAGGAAACGCCATTGGCAAATGATATTGTATGATGTGGGCACGCCCCAGTTTGTCCACACTTTTTTTTTTTTTTTTTTAGAAACCTGCTATGTGCAGATTTTAAGTGTTGTTTTGAAGGCTGAACCACCTTGTGCACTTTTTTACTCCTTGTATGTACATTTGCATTTTCATGTGTGTGCTAGTGCGCAACAGATTTGTGTATGCAGTTGAAAAATTGGGTGTGAATGTATTGGCTTTCCACCTTCTACTGCATGCAAAAATCATTTCATCTTGGCTTTGTCTGTCTGTCCTTCTGTCATGAATCTGAGGTGAATTTCCCATGTATTTTGTTTGAATGTCCTGGTGTTTCCTTGCTTGTGGTTGTCAGGTGAAAGGATTGTTTTGTACCATGTCTTTCAACTTAAGTGAATAACAAGCGTTTCTTTCACCTCTGCTAATCAATTTCTACTTAATCCTCCTTTTTCTT
The DNA here is from genome assembly GCA_018292915.2 of Batillaria attramentaria. Taxonomy (NCBI): domain Eukaryota; kingdom Metazoa; phylum Mollusca; class Gastropoda; family Batillariidae; genus Batillaria; species Batillaria attramentaria. The sequence continues at coordinate 2,878,978 of JACVVK020000004.1, forward strand.
TTCATTTTACCTTGTAGATGTTGCAAAAGAATACCTGTAAAGGTAACCGGATTTTTCTCTTCCATCACAGAACACATAATTGTAAACATTCAGATTCAACAGCGACAGGTACAAAGCATCAGTGTGGTGATGCTTGTGCCAGTTTCATGGAGCATTTGCATCCACTAGTTTTTGACTGACTTGGATGATCTTTACCCCATGGTTGTTTGCTGTGTTTTGGACAAAATTTGTTGTCTCCTATGGAATGTGTGTTGGTGTGATACATGTACCCAGGTTTTTTGCAAGGTGCCCAAATGTTACATTAAATGTCCAAGATGCAAAATAAATCAAACACGCTTTGGCGTGGTTCTGGGTTGGCATGGATCGGGGTCCCAGAATGTTCAAACAAACCGGTTTTTGTCTATTGAAACTTTTTGATGCTTTCTGCAAAGGAATGGTAGCATGCATGTAAAACCTTTTTCTGAACTTGTCCTGTGGAAGCAGACCGTTTAGACAAGGCTGGGCAGCAAGATTCTAGTTTCTTCAGAGACCAAAGAAACAGCTGTGTTATAAATCGCTGAACTGTAGTGCAGAGCGAAACAAACCAAAAAAAAAAGAGGGAAAAAATTTGCAACAAAGAACACACTTCTCACCGTCTATTCTCTCATTGAGAGGCATAAGTTATGCTTGCCCCTTTTTCACAGTTTGCCTATGTTGCATATCAGTATTTGTGCATCTGCTTTAGAGAGATCAGTTAAAAAATTGTTTAGGCCAACTTGTGACTATCAGGATTACACATATTGGCTTTTGTTTGCCAGTTACTTACAATTCTCACATTAAAAGTGGAAAAGCGTACAGGTCTCTTACATTGGGTTCACTGTGCAGCTGCCATTTCCAAATCTCCTCACTGGTATTGCAGTAAGCTTTAAATAACTAGGATGCGCATCAGCACATCATCTGTGGTTCAAGGGTTAATTAAAAGCTGCATGAAACTTCATGCTTTTTTTTTTTTTTACTTTTCACTAAATGTTTTCCTAATACTCGCAGAGTACATGTAGTTTTTGACACGCACATTGTGTGTGCACAAGTAGGAATATTTTTTTTCACAATTGCAATGTATACCAAACATTTTTGTACTCTCCAGTATTTGTTGTTTTCAAGTTATTCCAGGTATGAAGGTATGGGGTACATTATGCTTCATATACAAACAGGAAGAATTTTCTCCAAAATGTATGCTTTTATGAGTAACTGTTAGAAGACACTGTTGCACAGTATCATACACAGATCCTTTTGCTAATCTTCTTGCTTTGTGCAATTTTAATGGTGCAATATGTATGTAACTTTTTTCCTTGCTGTATCCTCGTTTTAGTTTTTCTCCTTTGTTTGTAGGAGTACTCATTGTAGAATGAGCAAGGTAGAATTTTGTTCCTTTTTTGTGCAATGTTCGGTTTTTTAAGCTGTGATCATTTTTACTTTTGGGCTGTGTGCAATACTCAGGTTTTTACTGTCTAGTCTGAAAGCCGCACTCGCGTTGGGTGTCCAACAAGTCAGTTTCATATATATGGAGAAGTTTGAATCTCAGCATATTTGCCTTTGTTTTCAAGGGCAAATTCTAGTCAAAGTACTGTTTGCATGATCTCCACAGGAGTAGAAGAGTTGACAGTGGGAGATTCCTGTAATGGGTATTGTGAATTCCTTTCAGCTTTGGGCTAAGGGTAGCTTTCTGTGGTGAGAGAACTGTTTCTGATAGAACTGGCATTTTTGTGGATAAGCCGAAACTAAAGATGCTGTGCAACCGTCGTTCGGTATAACTGGACTGCACTTGAAAAGGGGAGCGGAAGGGAGCCTTGCTCCAAGTCTTAAGCCAAGGTGAAAATTGCACCTTGTGACATACACACTGTACTTTGGCATGTGATGTAAGAGAATTTGGAATATCTATGTGTTGATCCGGTAATTGAAATTTTCTTGAAAACTCCCAGGTGTAGTATTTCATCAGCTGCCTTTCAGGCTTTTTGGTAAGGTGATGCTTTCATACAGTCCCTCTGTTGTATAAGTATGCTCCTGCTGTCTCAGTCTCTTGTGTTACAATATTATTTTCAATGTGCAAGATTGAGTGCATGTGTTTGGTTTCATCCAGCATATGGCATACATTGATGTGAACAGTATTACAATGTGGATGACACTATTTTCTTGGCCACCTTGGAGTAATTTTAACCAGTCAAGAGAAACTCAGAACTACTTCCATGTTTTTCCTTCCTTAGGATACTGTACATGTAGTTATTTCCTGTTCCTGAAGCTTGGTATAGTCTGTTCTGCATGCAGAAAATTTCATGCAGAAAAACCATAATGCAAGTGAAGTAAATTGAAAACACCGTTCTCTCAGACAGGCTGAAACAAATCCATTTCCTTGTGCATTTTTCCCCTTTTATTCTTCTGTTTGAAGGTTTTGTTTATAATTTGTGCATTTTGTCTGCACCATTTGCACATTGTTGGCATCAGCATGTGGCCTGCATCCCACTGACTATTTTGATTACTGACCCCCCCCACCCCCCAAATTCCCCTGGATTGGTTGGATTTGACCCTGTTCAATAATTATATACATACTACACTACACTATATATTTATTGTGGGGGCCGTTGCCCCGCCTTGCTCCTTGGTTATTTTCACCACCTCTCTTCAAGTTGTTGGATTTGTAAATAAAACTTTTTATCTCCTATGCACATCTTTTGTTTTTAAGAGAGAGAGAGAATGTGTGCGCACGCATTGCATGAAAAGGTTATCCTGTTTCTTACATATAAAAGCAGACACAAGGTGCATCTGTTTCGGGGGTTATCCACTGGGTAATGGGTCACGCAGCATGGACAAGCAATTCGCAGTTAATACACTTGTAACCATCATCTGCTTGCATATAACCCACGTTACAATTTATCTTGCATAGATCTAGAAGTCTCGGTAGCAGAATACAAGCCCCTCTTGCAGTTACCTTGAAGTCTTTACTATAAAAAATGAGACCTTCTGTATAAAGGTGGGATTATTATTATTAGATGTGCCCAATGTCTCATTAAAAAAAAAATCACTTGCACCATAACTAGAAATTATACACAGTAGAGCCACTTGATCACCAAACTCGTGATTATCAGAACAACAGATCTAGATGTTGATGCAAACCCAGTAACGCATACCCAGGGAAGTATAACAGGAGTGATCAGAAGTATTCACATGACCTTCAGGTACATACTTGCATGCATTAGAAACATTTTATGTACAATTCAGAAATGACTGATGCTTTCAACACATTTCCCTTTACACAAATACCACAGCTCATCAGCTGTTACATGTCAAGATCACACAATGGAGCTCATCAATGGCCAGTCCAGATCTGGTTCTGGACAAATGTACAAGTGAGTTCCGTAGACAAGAATGTTCACTTGTGACCCTCAAGATCCAACTGAGCGAAGATCAAACACTCTTGCTGTGCCATCCTCAGATGCTGACACCAGACAGCTCTCATCTCTGCAAGCCAAAAGCAGTGCTTGGAGACCAAAGTGCCTTAGACATACTGCATAATTATCGTTCTCAATTAAACAGAAGATTTCTTCCTATCCAAGTTTTCTGTGTAAATTGTATAGTGGGTTGTGGGATGGTGGCGTGGAAAATGAATTGCCTACACACATCCATTGCACTAGTACTTTCCCTCTTGGGTAACAACCACCAATCACAAAGAGGTGCTCAATGAATACTGATGAGCAGCTGTATACCGGTACTCATTACTGCCGTCAATGCCAAATTCCACAATTCTTCAAGTACACTGTGCATGCATTCCTGGTGAGTAAAAGTCCATGTTTTTATTGCGACATATCAGACACAAAGCCAAACAAAATCTGAGAAAGCAAATGTAGTGATCTCACCTAGCCACATCAAAGTCCAAAATGCCCCTGTGCTTAGCATGCCCTGTCCATACTGCCTTGCTGCTACCACTCCGCGTGTCCCACAGGCGCATGATGCCATCCAAACATGCAGTGTACAGTAAAGGGGCTGAGGATGATGACCAGCGCACCTTGCAAACACCCTCCTGGACAGAGACCCATACATTCATACTGGATTTTTAACAGCCACACTGCAGGGCGATTACACTGTTTTGAAAACTGTGACAAAGTGCCGGTGCACTGACACAGAAATACATGTAATACAGACTTGACTTGCTGACAAAGGAGCATCAGGGGAGTGAACTAGACACATAGTAATATGCACACAACTACCTTCTCTCCCTTGCTTAGATTTACTCTTGATGCAGCTGTCAGTACACGTGTAGGTTTTCTTGATGCAGCTGTCAGTACACGTGTAGGTTTCCTGTGACAGCAACACACACACACACACACACACACACACACACACACACACACACACACACACACACACACACACTCACAGGGTGCTGAAGCGTGTGTCTCACAACGGAAGTTGGTAGATCCCAAATCTCCACAGCACCACTGTTGGTTGCTGTTGCAGCATAGGGTGCACTGTAAAAGACACACAAAACTATTTTTCGTAAAACCACCTCAGAAAACTGTTATGTAGCTTCAAGGGCAAAGTGAAACTGTGTATACACAAATACATGTAGTTGAATGATTTCAGTTTGCTCTTTTTCAACTGACAAAAAATGAATACACTATTTCACTTTCAGTAAAGATGAATGCAGACAAACCCCCTGTGTGCGTTCATAAAACCATGTAAGTACACATGCGCATGCATGTACAAATGCATCCAAACACTAAAGTCTTGCAGCCTGACCAACCCATACCCCTATATCCGAAGCAGCTCTCTCAACTGATGACGACAATGATTATGCAGTATGCATGGCTCGGTGAGACTTGTTTGCAAAAGAAAAAGGCTAAAACCTTTGACAATGATGTGCTGTTTGTCTACTATCCTGTCAGACTTGTGTGTTGGTGGCAATGAGCAAAAGAATCACAGATGTGAAGGTAACCTGCATAACTTACAGTATCATGTTGTCATTACAAAATACATGACCTGGTACTCACCTTGGGCAAAATCCAACTGCTTCCACAGAATTATCTTTGTCTCTGTTGACAGCACAGTTGAAGGCTGAAACAAGCTAGAACCAGCAAGATGTATCTGCGTTAGACTGGTTGACATTCTGCTTGTAATCAAAACATCATACCAATCAAGCAGTGTCACCAAAGGTAGCAAGGTGATAGCTTGGTTGCTCAAAAATAAAACATGATTGACCACTGTAATTTGTGCACATAAAACACACCTGTATAAAAGAAAGGATTATTTGCAATGAACGAAATGAACACATTGTGAATAGCTACAGTCAGTAGATGGTATGTTTATGAAATGCTGATAAATGGAGCCAGCATAACCTTCTAAGCCAATTTATCTTTTAAAAAAAAAAAAATGTAACAAATAAAAAAGGGCACAGAGTGTGCTTACATTTTATTCAGCAAAACTCACACACAAGAAAAATACATGTATTGCTGGATGAAATAAAATGGAAATTTCTAGCCATTTTGCTGACCTTGCCCGAAGAAGTGTTAAAGATTTTTACGGTGGCATCAGCACATCCTGACATAATGAGGGAGTTGTCTGCACTACAGTCAACACATAAGATGGCTACAGGACTTGTGGCGCCCTCTTCACCTCCACCTGATGCTTCTGCTCTCATCTCACCGCCTTCGTCTGGCTCAGAATCCTCTCTTTCCTGCATGGATGCTTCATCTGACAAGGCAATGACAGTTTGAGTGCTGCTTAGATAAGCGCAAGATACAAGTGATATTGTAGTGTCAATGTAATCTGGTACAAATGAACTGATGAAAAAAATAAAAAAAGAGGAAAAAAATAAAAACACCAAGTTTTCCACTTTTTGTGTTATAGTGCTTTTTTTTTTTTGTTGCTTCTTTTTTTTTAAACAATGCAAAGATAAGCTGTGTCTGAATTGTGTCATCAACACAGCTGGAAGTTGTTCAACTTTAATTCCTATTTGCTATGCCTATCTCTTCCTGACTGTGACCATAAGGAGCACAGCATAACAGACCTGGCATGACTGAATGCTGCCATGTGTGTTGAGGTTTGCCGGCCTTCAGGTCCCACAGTTTGACCACTCCATCCCCGTAGCCAACACACGCACTCTTACCTGCAACAGCAAGAGCACCTGCTATAGGTATAATCAAACTTACCAGACTTATGAGAGGACAGATTTTCCCTTCAAAAGCATCACAGACAAGACACTTTTTTCATATTTATCATTTTGTAATTAGAGATATCTTGAATAAAAGAAAAATGAGTGAGTACCATACACTAGAAATACTGCCTTGAGCCTCCTACTGCCCATGCAACATGCAAACACACTACATGTACATGTATGTATACACTGCGATTTTTACACTAAAAGTATGCCAAAGGTGTGCCAACACCTGTCATGCTACCTGGCACTGCCCAAGTAGTATAGTGTCATAGATGTTTTAGGTAACAGTGGTGCATGCGGTATGTGTGTGTGTACACAAACCGTCAGGCATAATTCTGCCACACTGTGAGGGTGCCCCATGGGACTGGAATGTCTTGCAGTCCCCGCTTGGTATCTTCCACATCCACACCTCCCCATCCTGAGTGCCGGCCACCAGTACATGAGCTGCATGATGCCACTGCAGCCACTGAAATACCACATCACACCGGTGTCAGTGGGAAAGCTTGTAGTTTACACAGAGTGAAAGTTGTTTTTACATTTAGTTGACTTCAACTGTGGTTGTACTACATCGCTACACTGACATACAATGTACGGTGACAGGCTTTGTTTTTTGTTGTTGATGCTGTTTTTTGCACACATGCTAGTGTTGTATGTCATGGGGCACTCAATGGGTTAAGGAGACAGACCAAAATTTAGTAGATTTTTTTTTTCATCCAGATGTTCTTAATGTTTGATATACAAGAACCTGAACTGACCGTAATATCAGAGCCACTTTCAAAGAACCAGACGGCTGCTTTGGACTCACACCGCCACACTTTGACCAGACCATCCAAGTCAGCTGATGCCACATACAATCCATCATGGCTGAACGCCACACACGTCACAGAGTTTTTGTGTCCTGATGAAGAGGAACAGATGCTGAGACAAATCTACTCACAAACTATACAATACCCATAGCAAATTAAATACTATTCAGGCTTGGTAGGCAGAGAAATTGTATTTTCTTTATTTCTTGGTAGAAGTGTGTGTGTGTGTGTGTGTGTGTGTGTGTGTGTGTGTGTGTGTGAGTACATATATTTGTGCGAGTCTGGTCACTGTGTCTGCCAAAAAATTGCTAAAAATCAGAAAATGGTAGCATCGGTCAGAAATATGAAACTTTATTTTTGTAATCTCTTCCCATGACACCTCAAGAAAATTTTACATTATTTTTTCAGTGTATTGTACATGTATATTTTATACTATTCTGCTACAAGGTACCTGCACACTTGAAGAGGACCTGTCCTGTGGCAGCGTTCCAGACGTACGCCATGTCGTCCCGCCCACCTGTTACCACCAGACCGCTCCCAGAAGGGTCAATGTGAACTGCATACACTTCTGGTGGCTCATCTTCAGGGTGTGGCTTGTCTGGAGTGAAATCACAACCAATACATGACCACTGTTATTTACACTTCAATAGTATCTGCTTTTATGGTCGAACTAAGAGCCCCCCTCCCCCCCCCCCACCCAAAGCAATTCAATAGTATTACAGATGATTACGCAAAAACAAAAAACAAAAAACAAAATTAAAGTAGTATAGTGAATCAAATGTGAAACATCCCCAAAGTAAAGCACAACAAATACCAGCCAAATCAGATCAGCATGATTACCCCTGTGACCAGTAAAAACAACAGCAGCCTTTTCATCGACAGGGACGTCATCACTGTCACCTCCTTCTGCCCCCTCCTGCTCCTCATCTGTCTCCATTTCATCCTGTTCTGCTGGTTGAGACAACAGTAATCTTATCAGCCTTTGCCATGCATCACGGTGGACTTCATGTCTATGTGATTATACATCAAGGTATTCCAGCAACACCAGACATTTTTCTAGGATCTGTTGTCATGGATGTGCAAGTGTAGAAACACTCATATATCATGCATGTCCAAGTATCAAATCTACTGAATATTCCTGTCAGTGTCACTGTCATACAAGCAGTTGTGCAAATGTTTTACCTACTGTACTATGGATGGCAACTGTGAAAGGGGCTAATGCTACCATTTTTATCCTAACAGATCGTTCTGAGCTGTTTTCATGGTCACTGAACTAACAGACGTGTACCTGATGAAGCGGCAGCAGTGTAACAACATTTAAAGAATTTGATTTTTCGACCGCTCAGGCAAAGTGTAAACAGAATTGTGTCCCATTAAGAGCTTTATCAATCAAGACAGAGCATTTTGAGTGGACAGATGCACTCACAACCAAAACATAAGCTGGCTTAACAAAGATGGAATTACTCAATTAGCCCGTTTGAACTGTCACTGCTGGAATAAAGGATTTCAGGATAGGATAAATCAGCTGAATTCAAATGCCATTCTGAACCAAAGACAATTTATTCCTGACTGATATCTTTATCTGTACAATTACAAATGACAAACCTTCACCATTATCTGGTAAATCAATGACCCTGATCACGTCGTCCGGATTCAGTTCATCGACATCATCAAAATCATCATTATTCGGATCCATCTCTGCCGACTGGACAGATATCTGAAAGAGAAATGACGTTTTGGGGTTGTTGTTTTTTTTCTGTTTGTTTGTTTTTTTCTTTTTCTTTTTTCTGCAAACACGCTGCCACACCCTCTTCCCTTTCCTTCACATATAATAACGCGATTCAATCACGCATCTCAGTAGCACCGAAGGCACTTTAAAACTTCGGGTTTACGCTTTTTTTATTGTTTCCACGTCTAATAATAGACAGTGTTCCAGCAAAATTGATATGTTTGAACAAGGACACTGGCTCTGACAGGGCCAGTTATTTGATAAAGTACGCAGTATGTTGACTTACGCGTCGTGTTCAGAAAGGACCCTTCTACGGGCTAGTTGAAACCTCTGCCAAACCGTAAATGTTTTCCCACAGCAAGCTGGTATGTTTTTGTTTAAAAAGGAGACACAAAACAATCGTTTTGTGAAAGGGACTAGACAGTAAACCTAAGGCACAACAGACACTAGTGCCGAACGAAACAGACACTAACACTCTAAATGGTTTTCGCAACAATCCGAAACCACGCGAGACTTCCGGTGTCTTAACATGTTTTTCACAACAGAAGAGCAATAAATTGCCTCCCTTCATTCGTGCTGTCCAGAATCCTTGACGTTCGGAGGGCATTTCAGACGAAACTGTGTGCATTCCCAAAATTTCGAAGAAGATGAAGCTCGGAAAAGTACCGAAAATCTATCTCGGGTGGTGAGGAATTGAATGTCACCCTTTTTATTGTTGTTTTAGCCAATAACATTGCTGATATTGCGTCGTTACGAAAGTCACTTCCAGTAAACTGCTTGTTTCGAAACTCACCTAGAGAAAGTGAAACTTATTGTCAACAATTGGGGAGCCTGCTATTTTACCAAATCTGCAGGAGGGAGGGTAGTAGGCTGAAGTGCTGTGAATAGTTTTAACTGGAAGACTCACATGCGTCCGCCGATTATTTCACATGGCACCCAGCTGTGCCGTTTTGTCAGTAGTACTAGTAAGATATATTTGTGTTCAACTATGTATGCCACACACACGTGTTATCAGGTGCTAGTCATGAACAAGGGAGTAGAGGCTTTTAAGTAGTCGATGCTGCGTGGCGTGGTCAGTAACAGCAGTCCAATGAAACTGAAGACGTAAATTGACATCATTGATGAAATTGTGTGACATGAAGTCAGTACACGCTTAATGCTAATCCTTTAATATTTTTTTTTCTCTTTCTCTCTCTATTTCACAGGGCTGCCATCATCACTTTAGGTATTGGATCTTTTGTTCTTGCCCGAAATTCTGTTGGACACAACCGTTATGCCATCATGAAAACAAGGGAACGAATCCGTGACCAGGCTCGGTCAGAACAGGAACAAGCAAGAGCAAATCAAGTGAACTGAAACATTTTGGTCAGTTGTCAGATGAAAAACTATTTGGAAACACTTTGTGGGGAATTGCTTAAAAGAGCGTTGTACATTGATATGAGTGAAACACGTGCAGAGGTACAGGGTTGACTTGTGTCACACTCTCCTGTATGAAATCCTTTGGAACTGGGATATTGTTGTGGTTACTAGGGCCCAAAAGAAGATGGCTGTTCTCGCTTTCCAGATGGACTCTAGTTGTGTGTTGCTAACCCAATACCTTTCTTGTTTGAGAAAAAAAAAAAAAATTGAAGACAACTGGCAGTATACAATCATGTATGTGATATCTCGTGTTGTGTGGTTACTTCCCTTGGCCCCATGTATCTTGCAAGTAAAGCAATGTTTGACCTCAAGTACGAGGCAAACAGTAACTCTAGGAGAACAGGAGAGAAAAAAAATGGAAAAGTTAATGCTGAACCATCTTTTGGACATGTTAAACTGGGAACAGATTACATTTCTGTAGCCTTGCCATGCTGTCTTAGTCTGAAGAGTTTGCCATTTTCCCCAGAAAAAAGGAGGTTTTGTGTATGAGTTTGTTTGTGACCTAATATCAGTGATCAGTACCTGATAGTAATAAATATAGGTATGTGAATGGAATATGCATGAGGTTTGAAGATGTTTTTTGGTGTCTTCTGGCCAGAGAATTTTCTGGTTCAGTCCTTATGGACTCTAAGAATGCTACAGTCAGGAAGGGTGTGTGTGTGAGAGAGATGAGCAAGGGGGCTTATTTCTGTATACATGTATTTCTTGGATGATGTACACTGTCACCTTGCTTATTATTTCATCACACAGTGTATCATTACTGTTCAGGCATGCATCAGAATTAAACACTTGAATGTTAAGAATGATTGTCACGTACGTGTGTGTGTGTGTGTGTGTGTGTGTGTGTGTGTGTGTGTGTGTGTGTGTGTGTGTGTGTGAGACAGTTCGAATGATGTAGATCTGACAACCTGGTGTGTGCTTGAGAGAGAGACTGAAAATAACACTTCACAGGGTTACCTTCAGGTGTTGTGTTGGCTTCAGATTTTTGCAGGATACAGCAGTTGTTAAATATATATATACTACTCAAAAGAATTCAAGGGCCACTGTCAGATTTGATGTGGTTCAGATAATTGCATCCTGTGCTCAAAATAAAAATTCACTTATCCACTAAAAAAACTGATTTTTTAAGGTAACATCCAAATCAACCTGATTTTGACATGAAATCACAGTTTGGAACTTCGAAGTTTCTACACCGAGTGCCAAAAGAAACGCAATTTTCACGAAAACATTACTCCAATTCACAGGCGTCTAGCTGACAAAGCAGCATTGTGAACAATGAAAACTGTATTGCACGTGAAAGTCACACCTATTCTGGACACAGTTCAACAATGGGTGCTTTTTTCTGGGTATAAATGACCGCGCTTTGGACGGTGTTTTAACCATGCCCCCAAGACGATGATTAATTAATGCTGACAGAGGCAGGGCGATTGCATGGCTTCAGGAAGGGGTGGCAGTGAGAAAAGTAAGCAGGCGACTGGGGGTGACTCACTCCGTCATCCAAAGGCGGAGAGAACGCTTCAACAACACTGGAAGTGTTCAAGAACCAAGGAGGTCAGGGCGCCCACGACTCACTAACTGGTGCACGGCAACTTGACTCGGACCGCTTCATCGTCTGAGGGTGAGATCGGCCACAGCAAACACACTCAGAAGACAATTTCAAGCAGCCAGCAAGATCACCTTCAGCGACCAGACGGTCGAGGCAAACCTGCGATCAAGACGACCAGCAGTGCCGGCGACCTCCACTCACACCAGTTCACCGCGCCCCGCGCTTGGCATGGGCCCGGCGTCATTTGGCCTGGACAAGACAGCAGTGGTCCAGGGTGTTGTTTACCGATGAGTCTCGCTTCACCCTGTCCTTCAACGACGGTCGAATTCACGTCTGGAGGCGTCCAGGAGAGCGCTTCGTTGATGCGGCGGTGCGAGAGCATGATCACTATGGTGGTGGATTAGTCACGTTGGGTGGCTTCGCACTGCACCACCGAACACCCCTGCACCAAATCCACGGCAACCTGAAAGGTGTTGGTTACAGGGGCAACGTCCTACGACCTGTGGTACTACCAGCCCTGCTGGCCATGGGTGAGGGTGCCATCCTACGGGACGACAACGCCAGACCGCACAGAGCTCGTATCGTCAACGATTTCCAGCAGCCGGCAACAGCAAGCCGGCCATGAGGATTGACTGGCCAGCTTGTTCACCAGATCTAATCCCAGTAGAACATCTGTGGGATGTCTTGGGGCGACGAACACGGGCAAACCTTCCACCCGGAACTAACCTTGAACGTCTCGCACAGGTTCTGCAGCAAGAGTGGCTGGCCATCCCACAGAACACTCTCCATAATCTCATAAGGTCCACGAGAGGACGTTGTTAGGACTGCGTGGATGCCAATGGCGGCCACACACGATATTGACTCTTTTAATTTGATATTTGTTTTGTTCTGAATTTCGAAAATGGGGGTATGTCCAGTTCACTTGAAATTTCTCGAAAGTTAATGGACTAATGTTAATGAAATTGTTGTTATTTGATCCCTAAATGATTGGAATAAAATATATGGACTGATACCTCGTATTCGTGTTCTTGGTTTTGAGAGAGGCTCAGATGTTTAAATGGCCTTTGTATTGTTTTGAGTAGTATATGTTTACTAAAAAATAACTTTTTCAGTGCTGAAACTTGTGAAATTTTAAGTTGAATTCAAAGGGAAACAGCACAGGGGAAACCTGAAAGTCACCCTTTGCTACAGTATTTTGGCATGGGGAATGTGCAGGTAAATCCATACATCTATGTATTTTAAACACAAGCTCGTGTTTTATTTTCAGCTGGTTCTCTCAAAAATATAAGACTTTGGTTGAGGTTGTGCGGTTGTTGTTTTTGTTTATTAATTGCTTCTTGTTGTTTTTATCAAAATTACAGTCCTTACATCTGCAGAAACGGAGGACTGACGGGTCATGAAACAGTTCACTTTGTTTTCCAGCAAAGAAGATTTTTTTTTTTCTTTTTTTTTTTTTTTTAGTTCCCTCTTTTTTGTTGGGGGTGGGTTCGGGGGGGGGGGGGGGGGGCTGGAACCGGTGGCGAGGTACTGTGCCTGTCATTGCATTACATGTACTTAGGACATCAAGCATTTTGCCAAGCAGTGATCGTGGGTGATGTTAGCCATGAAGATGATGATGACTGCAGCACTTAGCATCCCGGCGGTACACATATGCTTTTAGCAAACAACATACGGAAAACTGCGCATTCTCGGCTACTGACTCCCGTGCAGACGCGTGCAGCAATATTAATTATGCAGTTGTCAAGTGGATTCAAAAAGCAGTCTGTGGGCGGATGAGTGCGAAGACGTAAATTATCTGCTCACAACTTTCAGCGCCGAAACGTCGAGAGGAATGGCTCTGCATCGAAGATACGTCAGTGTGAGAGAGTGACGCTTGTATTCTGGGACCTATCCGTGCTTATAAAATATTTGAATACAAACTACATACGTATTAACGGACGTGACTGTCAACTTTGACAACGTGTCATATCTATGTACATACTGACTAAAGTTCTCACGGAAACGTACCAGAGTATTTATGGTCCGGCCGGGAAACACTGAGTTCTAATATTTATACATGTGTACATCACTGACAGCCTCACTGTACTAATATAGGGGGGGGGGGGGGGTACTCTGCATTGGACCTCGGCCTAAATGGAACCCCTTCCTCGGCCCCATTCGGTGCAAGCCCGGCTCTTCATTACTTTCGATACTGAATTCGACAATGTCAGTGGCACGCTGTGCACCTTAAGTCTAGTATACAAGTAGGCTATGTAGTATATGTAACAGGTACGTGTCGCGTATACAAGATCAAGATTTTTCTTTATCTCCTCTTTTTTTTTTTAAACTAAGGTTGGGGCACGTCTGAGTTTGCTAGCCTGGGACGGTTGGGGTGACTGAGGCCGGAGTGGGGGGGGGGGGGAGATAATATATAATATAATAGTATTGTATAGGCGCTTTTACCCAATTTCATGAACCGGCTCAAAGCGCCGCGAACTAAACCCAACACGCACGCTCACGTGAATCACACGCATTCTCTCACACACTGGACATAAACACATTACAATCACGTGGTGCGAAGGGTCAGCTCAGCTATTAAAATTTCGGACTTTAGAATTGCATTTATTTTTCAAATTTGGTGGGCTGAACATTTCCAAAGCACATGTCACTGACTAAGGGGCGGGTGTGTTTACCTCGTAGTTTTGCCATAAAGACAGATACTAGAAAGGCTATCTGCTATGGCCTCTGTCGACCGCGTGCGTACATGCGTAACTCAGTGCTCTGCATGGAGCAAATCTTTTGACTCAGTGATTGATCGCCGGATTGACAATTCATATTACGTGATGCTCTACAAGGCAATGTACCTTTCGTATCTGAAGGGTGACATGCAGTAAGAGCGAAACCGGCCGTCGAGGCGACGGTGTTATCGTGCCACTTGCGAGTATTTCTTCTTCTTTTTTGTTTTATCTCTGAGACAATTGCCACTTGTCAGACGGGTGTCCTGAGGCTACACCTGATGTTGGATCAGATGACCAATGCGGCTGGATGACCAATGCGACGGGATGAAAGACATGCATGCAGTCAGTCGCAGACACTGATGACTCAGAAATGCCACCGTCTATACTGACAAAGCCGTAATCAGCGTCAGGTGTGTGTTGTCATGGTTTTGATGGGACTGTGCTTGATAGTCGTTTGGCACGAGCGCTAATGAAGGCATCTGGTGATGGCAGCACCCTACACTTGTACCAAGCCGTCACTATGCAGGTACATGTACATGTTTCACTGGTCACATATATCTGGCAGGTACGGTCACAGTGGCAACAGCGGTGCATGTACATTGTCGATAACTTGCCGGTATCGTCATATACATTTATTTTACTGTTTTTACACAGAAGCTTTATTTCCTCGTGGCCATTCAGATCAGTCACTACTCAAGCACCAAACTTTTTTTTTTTAACACAAACAACAACAAAACAAAATGTCAGTTACGTCAGTTTCTGTTCAGGTTCTGTACCGTCGTGTCCTGTGGAAGTCAATAAGGCCTAAGTGTTCATCAAATCCACAGCGCTTAGGCCATTTTGCCAATGATGTTAGGAGTACACGCACCAGTTAACCGGGTGTGGCAGCCATATTCGGGCCGACTGATGAGCCGACGCGGCGACGACCCGACTGACAATCGATAGCAAGAGACTGAGCAGATGAAGAAGACGCGCACTGTACGAGGGGAAACCGACATAATGCCAAATCAGGGAAAATGAGCCAGAAAATACCACGTCGATGTCTTTCCCCGGCGTCGTCTTTGTCTGATGATGCAGTCCCAGTAATCGAAAACGGTGGCTGGAATACCGAAGAAAGTTGTATACGTATACTGTTCTCCCGGCCACCTCTTTCAGCCTGCGTGTGATTGATCTGCCTTGGTGTAGTGATTTTGTCAGTAGTCAGTCAGCATTCACTGAATCCGCGGCCGAGACAAGGAAACGTTAATAGGAAAACTGATACAGTGTATCATTAAAAAATATATTTTAAAAAATCCCGATGTTTTGGAGACGGATTTTTGACTGTCGGTGGTTTTGTAATAAAGCACGTAATTGCTTGTGGTTATGCCCAACCAATGCTTAAAAAAAATGACAGCTATAGCTAAACGCACTGACACTAAGGACTGATCACCTCATGATAATGACTGACAACTACATTTTATGTAAAACAAAAATGTTCTGTTTCCAGCTTCACCATTCAAAAGAGTAGGGTACATAAACTGGCAATTGTCACTCTGTTTTTGTACTTATCTATTATTTTCCCAGTTTTTGTTTTAATTCTTGAAGTTGAATACTGCTCTAGTTTCCCAACTGAGACAGAC